>SNVD02010934.1:0-516936 GCA_013180625.2 Boswellia sacra | reverse complement strand
TTCAAGTAAAATTCACTGTGATGATTGTTTGTTATTATGAATGCTCCTGGAACTCCAACCTCCTCATCCCAATCAAATGTAACCTTGAATGGAGACTCCCCTGCTGTTAAAGGTGTTATTGTAGTAACCCAATCCTCCAAATGTGCTGGCTTCCCAATCTTTCCTTGCAACCCGTTTGCTACAATCACAATCACAATCACACATCAATCTAATTGTCTGCTCCTCATAAACTAGCGTACATCCATCATATCATTTTCAAATGTGAAACTGGTTACTGTTAACCGCTAACTGTATTATAATGAGAATATTTCAATATATAATTTTAAAAAAGTGGCCATTATATAGACTTAAAAATTAAAAAAAAATTAAAAACCAAGTATGAGTATGACTTGGGCTAAAGATAGTGGCAATTAAATGTTAGGTGATTGTTCAAAACAAACAAGGTGCCATAATTTTTCAGTAGCGACATGCCGTAGAAAAAGTCAAGAAAAACAAAGCTTGAGGTTAGTGTTTGAAGATATTGCGCCAAAGCCCCTCATTGAACTCTTTCCTTTATTGCCTCCACAAGTTGTCATCTTCATTTCTCCAAAACGCTTTAAGGATTTACCAATCAACGTATAATATGAATTAATTGGCAAATACTCGTGTCAGATTTTGTCAGATGTTTACTATTATGGCTCGTGTTAATTAAGATAGTCCTGACATAGCGCGATCAAAATAAAGAGAATTTGTGACGCAACATATTTCTTTCTGAATGGACGTACCAGGTTCGTATCTTAGTTCAGTCGAAGTATTCTGGTTTACGTACGCCACTAAATTTGACTTAATACATAAATAATTAAATATGCATGTATTTATCGTTAGTGAAAAATAAATAAATAAATAAAAAGTTGCCGTCAACACACGTACGCAAACAATTAACAAATGACAAGTGAAGGAGAAATTGTGAGCATTGACTTGACTCGTGGTTGAGACTTGAGGTTAACGCAAAAGACCAGTTTGGACCTTCATGAAACTACATAATACAATACAACCCATCTCGATTCTCAACCCCAAAAGGCTTATTATAGTGCTACCCAACTCGATTCTCGACCACAAAAAGCTTATTATAGTTCTACCAGCATTTCTTTTTGAGTACCCTACCTTCTTTCAACCTTTTTTCTAATTTCTCACCACGTAATCATGTTATATAAAGTTGATATCTATGGGTGACTCATAGAGTTATTCGGTTTCCGGGAAAAAAAAGCATCTAGCATATCACGGAGACAGAGAAAATCTAGACAAGGATAGGGGTCCTAGGGCTTCGATAGAGATATCTAACTCAACTTTAACTTCTTAATTTTTCCGCAAATATGTTAAAAGAAAAAGAGAAACAGTGAAACCAGATACAGAAACTCACGAGCAAGCCCTACTTTTTCCTAGCAATATTAATTATATGAGAGAATTCACTCAATGTTTAGCCCTTTGATAGGGCAATTAAAGTTATAATTACTGTACTTATTGCCGTAGCAGTTGGACTTCATGATTCTGGCTACTGGAACATAAATAGCACTGCAGCATCATGTCCTAGGTGAGCCCATTGAAAACTAACAATAATATCTCTGGCAGAATTTAATGATGAATAGAGATGTTCTAGCTTAATTTTCTAGAAAAGTGTTAAGTATATATTTCTCTGTGTAGAAAACTGTAAAAGATCATTAAAAAACTCACATGCTTCACCAGGGTCAGCATTAATAGCACTGATAAGTTGCAGAGAGACTCTTTCACCAAGCAACTCCTTGAAACGATCAAGAAGCGATGCATTGAAGTCATTGAAGTCCAAAACGTTCTTCTTCATCAAAACAACTGTGCCTTTGATCTTCTTGCTACCATTTTCGCCGCCCGTGATCGCCTTCACTACCTGGTGCAACATGGTCGTGATCTCTAGCTAGCTCTCTCTATCTCTTGCTTGAACAACCAAACAAAGAATCTATATATGAAATAGGAAAACGTGTATAAAGAAGTTATAATATGCTTGCGCTTTAAATAGATGTGAAAAGAGAGAAGGGCTTGCTTGATATTTATAGGCAAAAAAGTGAGGGGATAAATTGACTGAGAAGTTTCAGTGCTCCTTCATGCGCGGTAAAGGAAGGAGAGTGTCAATTACATTTCATTTAGAGGCTTTGGACGGCTTTAATAAATCAACGCTTTGTTCTGTTCCTCTATATCAAGACCACTTTATTCATCTCATCTCGATCTCACTGCCGAAGATATCTCGCACCTCTGGGCCGTGTGATGCACGCTCAACTTTAATTTCTGAATAATATTATTAATATTAATTTGCTCATCTACGTAATGATATGCCATACTTGCTAACATCACCTTATAATATAGTATATATTTATTTACCTAATCATTATTAAAATGTCAAATTAATCAATTAAGTTCCAACTTATAGTTAAACAAAGATTACGAAAGAAAGATCATTACAATTTTTCAGATTATGCAGAACTTGTTTGTTTTTTAAGAACCTATACACAAAATCTAACCTTCAGTCAAAGACTTGTGGCGAAGTGGATAGTAAAGAAACGCGTCGATCCGGTAGAGGGAATAGATTCTATTTAACAAAAGGTGATAAAACTTAACATCTAGTCTTTGTCTCGATCGGAATTTAAAGAACTGATGACTTGACGTTTTCAATATTTTGGTTTTAATAAGCTAAAGTTTTTTTCATTCATTCTTTATATTTTTCTTCTTCCAATGCCTTATTTCTATTTTTTATTGATTTGTTTATTTTTTAACGGGATCCCATCTTCACGTACGAGTGACGACTTCTTTTTCAATTATTCCGAGTGGGCACGTTTTTGGTGTTTTTTAAGCAGCCACTTACTTAGAATTTGTATAATCTTTAATCATTATTTTACTTTGTCACTTGGATTTTTTAGCAGCCCCTTATACTTAGAATTTGTGTACAGTCTTTGAACGTTATTTTATATATATATATGTTTCATCGTCTTTATCACTTTGTGGCAAGCATCGTACAATCGTGTGCCCCTCCATTATTGAAATGTTTAAAATTTCTAACATTACTTTGGACTTTTGGAATCGAGTTTGGATAACGTGATCCACACCCCACATAATGTTAGAAATATGGTTTTTAGAGTGCATTTTTACATTTTACAAAACAACTACACATATATCAAACAAGATAATGAAAGATATTCACTTCTTGTGTTATATGTATTATTATTGATTTGGGTTTTGATGAATTCCTATATGTATCATCCAAAGCGATTATATTAGTGTTACAAGTTGATTGCCATCTATGTGTATATATTAATTATAAAGCTAAGGTTTGGCTTTGATATTCTTTCATTACCCTGTAGCTAATCCAAATAACAGGCGGCCAGAATTTCTATTGACTGGACTAGCATTTGAACCTATCACAATTAACTTTGCTCAACAAACTTTTGCCCCAATAGAGAAAATTTCAAACAAATCGGTACGCGTCAATTTAATATATAAATAAAAGAATTTGAGTTCCATTTGAAGATATATCAAAATTATTTCCAAAGTTACTTGAACTACAAGAAAATAGAACCAGTACTAGTCATTGTTTTGATTGATTGAAACATTAATTAAAGATGCAACCGATTAATTGACAACAGAGAACGTAGCTAATTGGCAATATCATGCATGATGGGATGGGTTATGGATTGTAAAATAAGTAGTGAAGGCATAGGATGCATTTGACTTCAAGAATCGAAAGATCAAAACAGATTACTCTTCATAATTTCAGGTTATAGAAAACCCTCTCCAAGTACTCTACGTGCATGTATTAATATTGTATATTAAATAAACGTGCACGTGTTTTATGGAGCTTTCTTTTTTTGTTCGTGATTAGCTTCGTTTATATTTCAATTAACTATATGATCATTGAGATATATATAACTGGGTTAATTATTGTGATGTTTACGTCCAAAATGGAGTCAAGATTCAAGAGTTTTGATTCTATGATCAGCTGGGTTATCCTGACCAAGTTTTGGGAGACATTTATAACAAAGTTTGTTTTTATAAGTTTTTCCAATTATATATTAATTCAACTCATTTGACTTTAATTTACCTTAATATTAATTAATTTCGTTATACATGTTTTGGGATATTTTTTCTATATATTTATATTTGCGTATATTCAAGAAAGCGTGCACTTGATAATTTAAATACTGTTAAAAAAATCAAAAATAATGTATCAAAAACCAGATAGAATTTTACAATATTGGGTTAGTTATTTTTTAATGTGATTTTGCTCACATGCGTTTTATTCAATAAATTATACTCTGTTCTAAACAAGAGTAAAGGATCTATAAAATAATAGCTCTAAAATTAATTGGATGGTTAACTTTTCCTTTGTCATTATAATATATAAGTTCAAATAAAATATTTATTGTAGTTAAAGTTTTAGTTTATATATAGAACTTTGTGCGCTGATGTACTCGACTTATCAAATAAATTATATTTTTAATAGAAATTAAACTATAGTTTAGATTTTAATATTTGAGCATTCTTTATATGCTTTAGTTAATTAAAATATATAGCTTTAATTTTAATTTCTTTAACCACTCCGAATTTTTTTTAAATTCGCTCAACCAGAAGTCCAATAACTAGGTAGTTCTCAACAAGAATGGTAGATAATCACGCTTGACTTATCTGAAGATATAACTATTTAAATAGTGGAATAAAAAGTGGTGTAGCTAGTCTTTTTCTCATTATTATTTCATTGAAAGTAAACATTTAAAAAAAATAAAAAGAGAAAAAGCTAGAAGCTTTATATAGAACGATAATTAATTAGAAATGCTTTATAGAAATATCTATACGTTTCTGTATATTAATTAACATAGAATAAAGACTGAATAACCAACGTAGAAAGATTACAATTGAAAATTGTAAATATATATATATATATATATTCTTCAATATATTAATCTAAATTAAAAATTAATTGATTAAAAAACATGTTTAGCAGATTACATTTCAAACATCAAGTTTGTTTAAAGACTACAATTGGGAGATATATAAATAATAACACGTCTGTCAAAAATATAAAGGGAGAGTTGTATTGCGCTAGTTGTATTAATTATTAATAGATAAATTTGGTGGTTGAAGGAATCGGTTGTTGAAGAGATTGGAGATGATTTTGATTGGAAAGGAGATGGGGTGACTAGTGGGGACAGCTTGCTGAGCGCAGATGATCAAAATGGAACTCAACTCGATAAGACCTAGAATTAATAATTGCCTTTTTTTTTTTATTTTGGTTTTATCTGCGAGAAATAGCGATTGGACTGTAGTGTACTGCGTTGGTGGGAGGATAGCACATGCATTGAGCACTGTAACGATGAACCAAACAACAAAGTGGTAAAACTCCTATTCAC
This sequence comes from Boswellia sacra, assembly GCA_013180625.2. Classification (NCBI taxonomy): domain Eukaryota; kingdom Viridiplantae; phylum Streptophyta; class Magnoliopsida; order Sapindales; family Burseraceae; genus Boswellia; species Boswellia sacra. Next base: position 511,528 of record SNVD02010934.1, on the reverse strand, counting down.
ACGTTAATGTATATTGCCCGATCATTTTGGGTTCAGGACTCCATGGTTTCCGTTGTACTAACAATGGAACTTTTAGAACTTTGAGCGTCTTTTGTACTATTTAATTAATCCGGCTCCATATTAATTGAATCACCATTAATTACTAACAACATCATTTTGGCCTAATAGTTTGGTCATTAAATATGCATGGACCATGCATATGCATGCATCATTAATAATATTATTAATTTTCTTAATTAAACATATATGGTTCATACGGCTTCCATGATCAATATCGCCAGAGCTACGACTTAATTGGTAAGTTTCTGAATATATATCTAGCAACTAAGTATATATACTCTTATTCATTTGTTAAAATGCTTTGAAGCCTAAGGAGAAGCTTTATAATATACACAAGTCTAATTTTCATTATCTAGGATAATGAATCCCAGCTGCACTTGCACATATGCACTCTTTCAAATGTGATAGATGATTGATCAGCTCTCATTATTAGTCTAATTTACGCTTCTTCTCCACAACTTCAAGCTTTCTCATAATGATCGATCAACTTAATTTGATATAGGCAATCCTCAAAACATTTAGGTTGTTGAACGTCTAAAATTCATTAGATTTCATCCTCTAATACGTATCAAACACATTCAAGTTCTTATCAATTTCACAGGAGATCTTATATTTATCATGAGAGTTTGATAGTTTACCGTATTTAGCTAAAATATAAGAATAAGTGGGAAAAAAAAGGGATCAAACATTAATAAATTAGAATATAAAGAGTTCAAATAAAAAAATTAATATTTTTGTTTATTATTATTATTTTATGGGAAAAGTTTGAGAGAAAAGTTTTTACCTACTCATCTCCATTTTCTATGATTTTCTTCAATTCCCTCCTATTTTAAATAAATAATTTTTTTAAAATTTAATTTTTTAAATAAGCATTTTTTATTTAAATCGGCATCCATTCCCTCATTTTTTAAATTAATTTAATTTCCGATTTTTAATTTTTAAAAAAATATTCATCTTTAAGTAAATAATCTTTGTTTTTAATTGAAGGTGGGATTTGAAAATGTTTTCTTAAACTAATTTAATTTCCCCTATTTAAATAATTAATGTTAAAATAAAAATTTTATTTTAAAAGGAAAGTTATATTTTTATGTAAGGTGGAATTTGAAAATTATTTTTCATTTTATTGCAAATAAATTAAATATTTTATTGCACGATAGAGTGTACATGCTGCCGTGGGAACCATTCTTTCATTTAATTTCCCTTTTTATTTTAAATAAATAATTTTAAAAATTACATATTTGTTTTTAAATATATAATTTTTTAAAATTTATATCGGGATTTATTCCCTCGATTTCTTAAATTAATTTAATTTTCAATCTTTATTTTTTTAAAAAATATTTGTTTAATTTTTAATATCTGAGCACTCTTTATATGCAATAGGTAATTAAAATATTCATTTTTTTTATTTCTTTAACCACCCCGAAAATTATTTTTGCATTGACTCAACTAGAAATTCAATAACTAGTTAGCTCTTGAAAGAAATCTTCCCGTCAATGAGAATGGTAGATATTCATGCTTGACGAATATGAAGGTATAAATAAATAATGGAACAAATCAGAAGTGCACTGAGCTAGTGCTGTCTCATCATTGTGTCATTGAAAGTAAACATTTAAAAAATCAATAATAATAATAATAAAGCTAGAAGCTTTATACAGTACGATAATTAGAATAGCTGGCTATGTATTTTAATATAAATTAACTGTTATAGAGTAAAATAAATATGGTTTCGTAATAGTAGAAAATGAAAGTAATGCGAACGTGTGATTCATGAAGAGTTATAGTGTACCTCGGTAAATTTTTATACATTAATTATATGGATTTAAGACTGAATAAGCAGAAAGATTTGTAAATATATCCATAGAAGAGAAAGAATTTTTTAATATATAATTTTAATACAATTTATTAATACAAATTTATGATTATTGGTCTTATTAAGTTCAATTGTTTGAATTGAAAGTTAAAAAATTATATTTAATGTTATTAATTTAAACAATTAATTAATTAATTAAAAAGCATGTTTAACAGATTTAGATTACGATGTGAAAACAAAAGTTTGTTAAATTATTACAATTGGGAGATATAAATAGTAACCCGCCGTAGAAAATTCAAACGATGACTATCAACACAGTCGTATTAATTATATATTAATAGATAAGTATGGGGATGAAGGATTTGGTAGCCGAAGAAATTGAAGATGATTTTTATTGGAAAGATGATAGGATGACTTCTGGGACAACTTGCTGTGTGCAGATGATCAAAATGGAATTCAACTCGATAAGACCTGAGAATAATTCATTCTCAATCCGCCAAATTAAACCATGAATATCTTCATGACCAACCCGGCCAAAGTCTACATATCTTTGCCTATTTTCTGGGTTTTATGCACGTGCGAGAAATTATATGATTGGACTGTATGGCGTTGGTAGGAATAGGATTCCAGGAAGGATAGCACGTCGAGCATTGTAATGACGAACCACACAAAAAAAGGGGAACAAACTCCCATTCACACGTTAATGTATTGTCTAATCATTTTGGGTTCGAGGCTCCATGACTTCAGTTTTACAACAATGGAACGTTGAGAAAGTTAAGTATCTTCTGAAAGGACTATCCAATCCGCCATATTAGTTGATCGCCATTAATAACTAACACACCATCATGCCTAACAGCTTAATTTGGCCATTAGACATTAAATATGCGTGGACCATGATCGTTAATATTGCTTAATTTCTAAAATAAACATAGTTCACGTAGGTTTCACTAATCAGTATCGCCATAGCTGGCTACAATTTAATTAGGAAACTTTCTGAACATATATATTAACAAAATATACTCTTATTCATTTTACTAAGGTGAAACTTAGATCAAAAGAGGATGCTAGCTCTTATTAAAAAATTTTGGAGCTTAAGGAATCTTTATACTATTCTACACTACATATATAATCTAAATTTATCTCTGATAATAAGTCCCAGTTATATATACACTCTCTCAAACGTAATAGATAAATGATTAACTTTCAATTACCTTCGCTTCTTCTCCACTGGTTCAGCCTTTCTCACGATGATCGATCAGCTTTCCTTAAAACATTTAGGTCGTTGCAATCTTATTTTAGAATGTCTAAAATTTATTAGATTTCGTCTTTTAATATTATCTTAAACTGTGACATATACTAATTAATATGAAATATTCAGGTCCATGTCAATTTCAAAGAAAATCTTATATTTATGAGAGTTTTGTAGTTTACCATATTTTAGCTAAACTCTCAAGAGTAAGCGGAAAATAAAGGGGTCAAACATTGATAAATAAGAATATTAAGAGTTTAAATAAAAATTAAATATTTTTTTAGTTATTATAATTAACTTTTTATGGGCTTGCGAGGAGAAGGCCTCCTCGGGCCCAAGTGGAGCTCCGGCCTTACTGTCATGTGTAAGGTTGCCCATCAAACAAATTGGTTTCCTCTCCCAATTATTCTGCAGTTGTTTACCATACTCCACCCACTGCAGAATTCGCATTCTTAATTTCATTACCAATGGAGCTAGATTTTGGAATTTTCCTGAAAACTTGGTGTCTGGAAATTATGAGGTGAAAGGGGACTCAGATGCATTCAAGACTAACCATAAATCTTCACGGAAATGTGAGATTTATGCCAAGCCCTGTTTTACACTCACGAGATTTGTCAATCTAATATGGACACTTGAGATTCCGCGAGAAATCTATTAAGGATTTAAAGCGATTCATCATGATGCAGAAAAATGCAAGGATGGGGGCACAACTCAGTGGGAAATAGGAGAAAAAATAATATCATGAATATCTAAGTTTTTAGTCCAAAATTTGCATCTTAAGTGATATAGTTTGATGTATGAATGTCATACAAATATCGAATTAATGTGACGAGTGATTGAATTCATATGAATCTGTTCCTTTCGGGTGTTGGGGAAGGACAAATTATTGTTTTTTTAAGTGATGCTATTTGAGCCTCACTTATTAGCTAAATAGCTGCCACTCCGAATTTGGGTCGGAGTAAATTTGTAAACAAAACTTGACAATTGTGGGGTATATTAAACAATTCTTCCCCATTTTCATCCTATATCTATTATTCCTTTTTCTTTTATAAATTGTTGAATTTTTGTAGTATAATTTCTAACTCCCTTTAAAAAAAAATACTCACCAGTTAATAATAATAATAAGAATAAACGCCACATAGTTTTACAATGAATCCTACCGTTCCAAATGGTAAGTAATCTTCTCAAAAGAGAAAAACAAAAAGTTTCATATATGTGCTAATTGGATGATTAACAATTTTATTGGATGGAAATTAAAATAGTTTTACACAGAGCAGTCGCTCTTTTCAATTTTAAAGAGCATTTGACATTCATCATAGATTATGGATCATGTAACAATAATTTTACATTCATCACCTCAACTTAAAAAATATCAAGACTAGTCAAGAAAGTACATTAATAATTCTAGATTGAAACACTGTTGGGAATTCCCTTGCCGGTAATACCACCTTGACTGGTAGGATACAGCAAAGTGTAGGGCATCTTCACTGGTCCGACGCGGTTCTTCAGTCTCTCATCACTGTTCCTTGATATGATTCTTTTTTCAATATCCTCCAGTTTCTTTCCGAACTCCTTAAATGCTTGCAGTGGTGATTCATCTGATGTCCATTCAGGAGTGTCTCTTTGTCCAAGATAGACCTCATCCGTTGAATGCCTTGAAAGAATTTCTATAAGGGAGATGCCAAGAAGGGTCTGCAACTGAGCTGTGATTGTTTTCAGGAAAACCTTGTCAGGATTAGTCTCAAGCTCCTCATATTCAGGATCTCCCTTTTCAGGCATGAATCTGCGGCTTACGGTTGGGCGGTTAGGGAGGAAACCTGCATAAGGGTACTGTCCAAAGTTGACGGCTGCATGGACAGCCGATGCTACCCATATTATTATGGTGCATGACTCTATCAGCTCTTCACGGTTCTGCATTTTAGGCCACGAAGGCTCGTCTTTCTTGTCACCATGACCCTTCTCTCGCAGTTCCTTCCACCAGGATTGCAGTTCAGAGTCCTTTTGAACCATGTCATCACTCTTGTAGTAGATGTAGCAGTAGTCTTTCACCCAGTTCTTGATAGCTGACCAGATCTCGAGGCCATCAACAGCATATGGGTAGTCTTCGATCAGTAGTCGAACACCATGTGGAGACTTGTGATCCTCAACTGCCATTCCTCTGAATAGAAAAAAGCATGCAATAGCAAATCAATGAAATAATGTTTCCAATGTATCATTTAGGCAGTTTCTGAAATGATTTACTAATATTTTGAGCTCGAAATCTCATGCATAATTTTATGCAACTCTATGTTTTCCGCCGTAGCAACTTGTATGGAAATTGTATTGTACGGACAATCTCAGAATGCAACACAGATTATACTGTAAGATTCACCTCTTCTTGAGATCTTCAGGGAGTGCTTGCTCAGGAAAACTCCAGTCTTTGTAAATCACAGATGACAATTCCATGGCATACTTTGAAGGAAAGACTGTAATTTCCAGAATTCCACCACCATTAATGAGAATCTGCCGAGCAAATGCATTTATGTTCATTGTGTCCCGAAAGTGAGGATGTAGAAGCTTGTAAATTGGGTGAATCGCACTAAGTTGCCTATTTGATGCAATCACAAATGGCTCGATTGCTGCATGAGTGTGCAACCTGAGACCAAAATTATAAATATTAAAGAACATGCTCAAATTAGGACTTGCCACATGTATGATTCTTATGTTTGAGCTTTCTTTGACAGATTCATACCAGTGGCTGATAAGCTGATGAACGCCTGAGTCATTTACAGCTACATAGGCTTTAGCTAGCTGCCAAATTTGACCTTCAATGCCATTTTCAGAAGGTGTGTATACTTTGCCCTCGGCACCATACTGATCTTCCTCAGGATCTAATGGCTTGCTCAATTCAATCGCCAGTGGTTTTAAAGTCCCATCATCTTTTAAGAAAAGGATTGTCCTGGACGCGTAAGTCTTGGTGGAAGTTTTGTTTATCCTATTCAGGTATGGCATCAATGAATCATGATGATCTAAAATGAATAGCTTGTTGTCCTTGATTGCCTGTACAATGACGCGTTTACTTTTTATCATTTATGTGTGGTTTAAGATTAAAGGTAAGCCATTTCTAACTTTGAAGCATCAAATGTCTAGTTGACTCAAGAAAAAATTAGTGAGAAGATAGATAAATTGAGGAACATTACCTCCTCTACGGTCAGCCCATCTAAGTTATTTTCTATGTCCTCTTTGGTTATCTTGCTGTGCTGATTACCATATAGCTCAGGATTTAGCTTGCTTCTTGGAGGGAATTCCTGCAATTAATTTGGAAGTAATATTAGGGAAAATATTGACATTCAAAGTTGAGATTCCAAATTTTCTTTATTAATTCACTTTCTTGGCAAAGAATGGGAGAGAAAATTAAACTTATGGCTAGAACTTTACTTCAAGACGACGAATAATGACAGGGTCCAATCCAGCCAGCATTTCTCTGGCAAACTCTTCATCTGTTCTCCATGCAGACCTATCCTCTGCTCCAAATTATTAAAACATCAAAACAGGAAGAAGAAAATTTATATAAGCACAAATTCTGCATTCGGTTAAATGCAAAGTTATACATTGCAGAAGTAACGAAGTTCTCAAAAATGTTATTGACAGAAAAGGCTACGTCTGAGATACATATATACAATACCTTTTATCACCTCTGGCGTTGGGAACTCAAAGACATTATCATTATTGATTGGAAAAATCTCCTTGAGCATTTCTAAGGAGATGTTTTTTCTAATATCTTCAAGTATCCCTTCAGGCAGTTCAATCCCATCATCATAGAGTTTGAATAAATCTTTGAAGGAGTCAAATTCATTTGGCGTTTTGTCAACTAGAGCTTCAAAGGCAGGTTTCAGGAATTGAGCTATGGATTTCAGTGCATAAGCAAGGAAATCCGACATCTTCACGTGATCAAATCGCTCATCTCTTGGCACATATACGTCTAAACTCTTGGCAATCGACAGCCTGCTCTCAGTGTTAGGATCTGTTTCGGTAACAACAAAACAACATCAATGAAAATGTCAGTGGTAGTAACATAAAGGAAAATTTCTCAAAACTTCCAAACAAACGGTACATTGTAAAAATTAGCTAAAAAATATGTATGATTTAGAAATACTATGAAATGGTCTAACCTGTTTTTGATGGAGGTCTGCCGGTTCTTCCCCGACGAGGATAAGGATACTCAGTAGACCCTCCAAGAACCGGGCGTGGTTTACCATTGTCAGGATCACCTAAATCATTGTAATAAGCATAGTCATAGACTCTGTCCCATTCGTGGAGCATTCCAGTTCCATCTCCTCTCAATTCCAGGAGTTCTTGTTCTCTATAATAACGTAGAGGCCCTGGTGTTTCGCTTGGAAGATAGGTCTGCAAAAATATCAAAAACTTCTTAGTATATTTATCTTCACTGAAATGGCATTTCAATTTGTTTGAATAAGATTGCTTGCCTGGTTAGTGAAGAAAACGCGGCCTTTGTTGTTATAACGTTTGGCGGGGTATACCCATGAGTTGCAAACAAAGTGGATCCTACCTTGGCCAGGAACATCTTCCAGTGTAAGAGATCTCAAGTAAAATTCACTGTGATGATTGTTTGTTATTATGAATGCCCCTGGAGCTCCAATTTTCGCATCCCAATCAAATGCAACATCCAACGGAAACTCCTCTGCTGTTAAAGGTGTTATTTTAGTAATCCAATTTTCCAAATATGCTGGCGCTCCAATATTTCCCCGCAACCCGTTTGCTACAATCACAATTACACACAATGTCATCAATCTCCTGATCAAAATCTGACAACCAACAAATTAAAATCAGAAATAACATAAAATAACCAAATTTTAGGGATTATCTTTAAAAATATGAGGTGTAAATTTTTTTATTGTCTAATTAATAAATTAACCTAAGATCCCAACAGTTGGATTATGTTCAAATATTAGAATAATACTACACTTATAACTTATTTATATTCAACTCTCCTCACAACCTGTATTAGTAAAATCTTATTGGAGATCTATTTTCTTTTATTCATTTTTTTCTCATTTAATAAATTTTTACGAAATCAAGTTGTAAGGATTATAGACTTAGCATTTATCATAATATTATCCCTTAACTTGTTGATTTTGCAATTTATCCTATTAAAATTAACTCATTATGTTTATTATTTCTGGAGAAGAAGGATTTCAACGATATTAATTTGAAATGTGAAACTGGCTATTGTAATTAACCGCTAAGTGTTATCTAATGAGAATATTTCAAAAATAAAATAATCGATCAAAAAATAGCAAGACTCAAAAATTAAAAATAAATAAATAAATAGCACTCTGTGAGTATGACTTGGACTATAAGATAGTGACAGTTCCATGTAGTTTCATTTTCATGTTAAGTGATCGATCCAAAAAACAAGGTTAATTAGCCCGTTCCTTTCATAATTCGTCAATTACGACGTATCCATAGAAAAAGTCAGAAATTAAACAAAGCCTGAGGTTTTGCGTTTGAAGATATATTATTTTGTCTTCGTCTCTTATTGGACCATTTCCTTCGTTGCCTCCACAAGTTGCTATTTTTATTTCTGTAACAACTAAGGATTTCTAATTAATAATCGAAGAATGAAGGTGACTACTAAACAATGGGGGACCCAATATTTTATCAAAAAAGGGACAATTTACATACTTTAATATTTATAACTTATTTGATAAATTTTGACTATACGAGAAAAAAACTTACACTTAAATGAGGGGATATTAATAAACCTTATCCTATTAAAAAAAGTTCTCAGGTATAATATTTTAATAATGCTTACTATTTTTTCTAATTAATACAAATACGTAATAAAGAGAAAGACTATTTAATATATAATTTTAGTAAATCGTATAAAAGAGTTAATTATTATTATTCACTGAGAATATTTTATATTTGTACTCTTCTAATAAAAATTTATAGAATAAACTATATAATTTATACCCAACTAAATAAGTAAGGTTAAAAAAAATCTAAAATTCTATTTACGAATAAAATAATAAAACTTAATTAAATAAAATATAATATTACATTGTTGGATGAATAAAAAGTCCGTATAGTTGCGTGCGCAGTCCAAGACTAAGGGGCATGGGGCTCTAGCATTTAGAATTAAAAAAAAAAGAAATAATAAAAATTTAAATTTTTTTTTTAAACAAGGGTGTTAAAGTAAGTAATTATAACAATGGGGTTTTCAAGTATTTTTAAATTTTAGGAGTGGTTGAGGCCCCAAATTACTATATAGGTTTGCCTGCGTTACTTGACAGCCTTATAGCCCTACAACGACGTCGCTACCCTTTTTCAATGGTGTTTATTGATTCATGAAAGTAATCACAATCGCAAGAAAAAGGAAAGAACAAAGCAACTCGTCTGATGTTTGTTTGTGGCTTCGTATTAATTAAGTTAAATCTGACCTAAAGCAGCATATTTATGACAACATGATATAATTAATGACAATATTTTGACACGTACTAGTTTCATATTTTATTTTGGTCCAACCAATCATGTTTACGTACTCCTCCAAATTTGATGTAATGTATATCACACACATATCTAATTAGAGGGGAAAAAAATAGTATTAAGGTTGTCGTCGACGCGGAAACAATAAAAAATGACCATTGACTAGAATGACTTGTGGTTAAGAAACGAAAAACCCCATCTCAATGCTCGACCAGAAAAAAGCTTGTAGTGCTCCGAGCTACCATTTAGCAAACTTTTCTCAGAACCATCTTGGAAACTCATTTTATAAAAGTGATTCCGTGACCCAAAAAGAAAAAAATCTTCAATAACAAAGATATCAACTCAGAGATAACTTCTTTTCATATTTGTTAGAAGAAAAAGAGAGACTGTAAAACCAAAAAGTGAAACATCGAATAATAGTGGAGATATAAAGAGAAAGTGATGACCAAGCTCTACTTTTTCCTAGCATCCTGCCGTTGCTAGCTATATTATTTCTTCTATATGAGAGAACTGACTCAATATGTTACCTTAATTCTGATACATGTAGCATGCAAAAATTTATATATGATTATTATAGTACAGTAATTATTGCCGTTGCAGTCGGCCTTAATCTAGTCTGGCCAAGAGATACGGAGAATTGCAGCATCAATTCATCATGTACGAGGTGAACCCAAAGATCATCGAAACTAATAATAAGTCAGCCGGAAGAAATTGTATGTATGTATGTATGTGTATATATATGAAAAAGCTGTTTGTTAGGAACTTACATGGTACATGATCAGGGTCAGCATTTATTGCACTGATGAGTTGCAGAGAGACTTTTTTGCCGATCAACTCCTTCAAACGATCAAGAAACGATGCATTCAAGTCATTTAAGTCTAAAAAGTTCTTCTTCATCAAAACAACTTTGCCTTTGATCTTGCTGCACTCACCCAGCTCACATTTCATCTTCTTGCTATCATTTTCGCCCGTGATAGCGGTGCTCACTATCTGTTTCGAGCGCGCCATGGTCGTGCTCTCTAGCCTAGCTTTCTCTCGCTTCATTAAACAACGAAAACAATTAAACATCTATAGATTAGAACAAGTACTGGTCTATAGATAAGTTACATATACTATGCTGGCACTGGCAGCTCTCTCTTGGAATATATAGATCGTGGAGAGAGAGAGACAGAGAGAAGGGTAGCTTTTGCGTGATATTATAGGCAAAAAATTGGACGGGGATTGATTGAGAAGTTTTCCTTTTTCATACACGGAAAGGTAGAGTTTCTAGTACTGCATTTCCTTCATCACTTTCAGAGGCTTTAATTTGGATGACTACTGAAATAGATCAACGCTTGATTTTCTTCCTATATCAAGAATTTATTGATCTCTCTCTCTCTCACTATCCAAGATATCTTGCAGAAGTAGTTTTGTCCGTGTGATGCACGCTCACTACTACCAACCAATTTCTTAATATAACTTGCTCATCATCTACGTACTGGTAATATGACATACATACGTAATAATTGCTAATATCACCGAATTATAATATAGTGTATTTAAACATGTATTTACCTCATGATTATTTAAATATCGAACTAATCATTAAAGCAACTTGGATTAACTGATTTCTTTACGAGCTATTTGTTATAATGATTTCGAAGGTTTTGTGAAGCTACGTATGGACCATAAACCTTAATAGATTTTTGAAAAATGTCAATAGTTATAGTTCAATCAGTTATGTTTCGACAATTCAATATTCACAAATATTAGAGGAGGTCCTTATAATTATCCTTTCGTTATAACATGTAGAACTTGTTTGTTTTATAAAAAACTAGAACTTGGTACATTTTTAGAACCTGTTATACAAAATCTAACTTTTTTCTAATAAATGTTGATTTCCAAGTCAATTTGAGGATTGAGCTGATTGAACTCGAAGGCAAAGAAGAAGATTGGTTAATGAGTCAAATTTTTGTGGGGAAGTGGAATGGTAAAAGAGCTACCACGTGGGTAGCAGTTATATATTCCGCTTAGCAAAAGGTGGTAAACTTTAACATCTTATTTTTGTCTTGTTCGGAAAATAGACTAATAATTAATCAAGGAACTGACTTGGTACCTTCGATTTTTTGGTATTAATAGTTAGTAAAGTTACTTCACTCTTGCTCTTTAATATTCTTCTTCCAACACCTCGTTTCGCTTTCTATATAAGTTATGCTAACCATACAATTGTCAACTCATCTATTTGGCCACATCTCAAAGATCTGGACCCTCCACTTGTCAAGATCCTATGATAATTAGAATGAGATATTTATGTTGGAGTTGTCTATAAATACCACATGTTGGATGAAAAATTAAGACATCTAATAGGATTAATCTTTCAAACTACGTCATGAGGGGATATAAATCTTCTTGCATTTTGATTAGAATTTATGTGTCTTTTATCTTATGTGATACCTAATTGATTTCTTAAATAATAGGTCTTTTATTTTTAATTTGTTCAACGACGACCACCTATTTCTCCCTTTCATCTCCATATTTTAGTCTCTAATTTAAGCGTCGCAAAATTATCGCTGATAACACCACTGACATCTTTAGCCATTCTTTTCTCTTTTTGTGAAGTTTAATTACATCAGTGAAACCTTGATTGACCCAAATGCAATGCCTATTTCAACAAAGACATGGTCCAAAATTCCCTATCTTCACTATCATTCTCTACCTTTTCCCTATTTTCCTTTTGTAAAATCATATTTTTCACACTAAATATAAATTTTATTGCCGGAGCTCGAAAGACTTTTGGCATCAATACCAGCCTGTTTTTGTATAAGACACATCTACGAATGAAAGCAAAGTTACTTCTTCTCTCTCAATTTCTCCTATCTCGCCATTTCTCTTTCTCTTTCATTATTGCTTTTGCTTTTCTCTCCTATTCATATTACTCGCTTACAGCCCCACATTATCCCAAAACACAAAACTTACATTCCCCTGGTAGACTTTCACCTCAACACAATTATAGTGCAATACCATTTCATCTATTATAATTTATTTTTTCAACCTAAGCATACTTTTAGTTAAATTATAAAATGTTATCAGCACGAGACATAAATAGATGGAATGAATATCAAGACTTTATCTTGCACAAAAATGATAGAGAGTTGTGTCTGTTGATAGTACAACAACTCATACATTTCTTAAAAATAAGATATATTTTCTAAAGGCAACTTCATATGAAGTTAATGTTAACGCTATATCAGGATCCATTAATTTGATTGAGGGCTCCAAAGTCATTTTATTGTTGACAAGTAGTACTAAGTTAAGTATTGATGATGCTTTATACTCAAGCACATCTAAAAGAAATTTGCTCTTAAGGACATAAAGCATAAATGGATATTATATTGAGAATTCTTGTGAAAATAACACATAATTTCTTTATATCACCTCAAATATCTGAGGATAGAAGTTAATAGTAGAGAAGCTTAAAGATTTCTCTTCTGGATTATATTATACATACATAAGATCCATTAAAACTTATGCAGTCACGAACTAGAAGTATAATAATCCTAAGACTTTTATGTTATGGCATGACTGTCTTGGTCAACGAGGATCAATATTGATGTCTAGAATTGTTAAGAATATGAATGAACATCCATTAAAGAATCAAACAAATCTTCTATCTAATGAAACTACTTTTATTGCTTACTCACAAGGAAAGTTGATTATTAGACTACCTCTTTCAAAGATTGGTCTTGAATCCATATCGTTTTTACAAAGAATTTAAAGAGACATATATGGACCCATTCATCCACCGGGCAGACCATTTCATTATTTTATGATTCTAATTGATGCTTCTACATGGTAGTCTCATGTTTGTTTGTTATCAACGAAAAATATTGCATTTGATAGACTATTGGCTCAAATTATTAAATTACGGACGCATTTTTCAGACCATCTTATCAAATCAATACGCTTAGATGATGTTGGTGAATTTACATCAAAAGCTTTTGATGACTATTGTATGTCCATTGGAATTAATATTGAGCATCATGTTCCATATGTCCATACCCAAAATAGTTTGATAGAATCACTTATAAAGTGACTGCAAATAAATGCACGTACTTTGTTCCTGAGAAGCAGTTGCCAACTTTTGCTTGGGATATGCTATCTTACATGTTGCATCATTGATTAGTTAAGGCCTACTGCCTATCATAAGTATTCCTTGTTACAATTCGTTCTCGGCCAACAACCTGATATATCTCATTAACGAACTTTTAGTTGTGCTACATAAGTTCTTATTAATACCCCAAGACGGACAAAAATGAGACCTCAACGTCAATTAGGGGTTTATGTGGGTTATAATTATCCTTCTATTATAAGATATTTGGAACCCATGATAGGTGATCTTTTTACTGTACGTTTTGTGAATTGTCATTTTGATGAGACGATTTTTCCATCTTTGAGAGAAAAGAGAATGCCTGTTGAAGTTAGGCACATGACTTTTGAAGTAAGGCAAGAACTTTCTTGGAATGTCATAACATTGTCTCATCTTGATCCTCACACACCTCAATATGAAAATGAAGTAGGAAGGATAGTACTGTTGACCCAGGTATGGCAACTCAAGAGGGGGGTGAATTGGGTTTTTATTTATCAATACGGAATTAGAAAACTTTTCTTGAAAGATCAAAATTATTTAACCCTTTCTTTGAGGATAAAGGTGATGAAGATGAAAATAGAATGCAATCAATAGAATAGCAATAAAGAACAATCACAAGTGCAAGTAAATGTAAAGAGCATAGGGATAGAGAGAGTGCAAACTCAATTTACGTGGTTCGGCAAACCTTGCCTACGTCCACGGGCTCCTAGCTCCACGAGCTAAGCTTTCAACTAAGTTGTAGAAATCTTTACAACTTGCTTGATGAACAACCTCACCAAGACTTTTTCTTCCAACTCTTGATAACACCACACCAAGAGTTCTTCTTGATGAACAACCTCACCAAGGCAACTTCCTTCAACTCTTGATAACACCACACCAAGAGTTCTTCTTGATGAACAACCTCACCAAGGCAACTTCCTTCAACTCTTGATAACACCACACCAAGAGTTCTTCTTGATGAACAACCTCACCAAGGCAACTTCCTTCAACTCTTGATAACACACAACAAGAGTTCTCTCAAGGATAACTATTATCCTTTACAATAATATCTCACTCTCACCACAATACAAGAACAAAGATAATTTTTACAACAAAAGTATAACTCTCTTCAAAGAGTAGATAAATAATATAAAAGCTCTCTAGACTTGATATTTCTCTTGCTTTTTGCTTGATAAAATACTTCTCTTGCTCTTCTGAATGCATGGGAGAAGGGCTCCTTTTATAGGCAAATAGGATGAACTTAATCAAGTGAAGACACCATCTCCAAATTTTCTGCCCACCATAAAAATCGTAATTTTGTCTGCCATTTTTATCAATGTTCCGTTTGAAATTTGAAAATATTCAAAACATAAAAGATCTGCAGATTTGAATAAGCTTTCCAACGCATCAAGAATCAAGTCATTTGGATATCTGTAGCTCAAGATATGGCCAAAACACCATTCGGTGCTCATGTGACTTGATTTTTCCTCCATGTGTCAGTCCACCAACTTGAATGATAATTCTGTCAGCCTTCCGTTTGAAATTTGAATTTCTTCAAAACATAAAAGATCTTCATATTTAAATAAGCTTTCCAAAACATTAAGATTCAAAGAATTTGGATATCTCTATCTTAAGATATCGCCAAAACACCATTCGGTGCTCATGTGAGTTGATTTTTCTTCTCTGTGTCAGTCCACCGAATTGCATGTCAATTATGTCGACCTTCCATTTGAAATTTGAATTTCTTCAAAACATATGAAATGTTCCCCATTAAGTCATCTTTCTAATTCCACAAGAATCAAGTCATTTTGATTTTTCTAGCTCAAGATATGTCCAAAAGAGTATTCGGTGCTCATGTCAGCTGCTTCCATTTGTCTTTCAATTTGCATGATGATTGGACGATTTACACTTAAAATTTGAATTTCTTTAAAACATATGAAATGTTATAAATTGGGTAAGCTTTCCAAAGGCTCAAGAATCATGTAATTTAGGCATTTGTAGAGAAATATATGACCAATTGATTGAACATTGCTCATGTGTCATATTCCTTGAGTCAATCCTTGTTCTTAAACTTTGGTGCCTTTAACATGTAGTCTTCTCCTTAGCTTCAACACTTCATTTTAATAAGCCTCTTCTTGATTTTAAAATTATTTCAATGATCTTACTCTTGCACATAAATAAACATGTTAGTAAATCTCAATTAATCAATGTGTATTGTTATCATCAAAATTATCATGTAGCCTTAGGGCTAACAATCTCCCCCTTTTTGATGATGACAAACCATTGATTGCTTTCAAATAATATCTAAAATCAAGAATGAAAATGAAATCAAGAATAAACAAAAAGAGAGCAAAGAGCAATTGTTATAAATACAAGCAATCCAACCATACCATTTCTCCCCCTTTTGTTATCATCAAAAAGATGTAATCAAATTAATTACTCCCCCTAAATATATTCTCCCCCTTAACATATGCTACCATTCAAAGAATCATATCAAAGAAAAATTAAGACATATCCAACATGCCTAATTCTCTTCTAATTATGCAAAATCTATCTTGACTAAGGGGTTTAGTAAATATATCGGCTAATTGTTTTTCGGTGGGAACAAATTCTAAAGAAATATTACCTTTTTTGCACATGATCTCTAATAAATAGTGTCTAATCTCTATATGCTTAGTCCTAGAGTGTTGTATGGGAATTTTTTGAAATGTTGATGGCACTTGTATTGTCACATTTGATGGGAATATGATCAAATACCACACCATAATCTTTTAAAATTTGTTTCATCCAAAGAGATTGTGCACAACAACTTCCTACTGCAATATACTCGGCTTCCGCGGTTGATAAGCAACAGAATTTTGTTTTCTACTAAACCATGAGACTAATGCATGTCCTAGAAAATGGCAAGAGCCACTAGTGCTCTTTCTATCAAGAAGACTTCCAGCAAAGTCCTCATCGAATAACTAATTAGATCAAAATTATCACACTTAGGATACCAAAGACCTAGATTTATGGTACCAAGAAGATATCTAAATATCCTTTTGACAGCTTTAAGGTGAGATTCCTTTGGACAAGATTGAAATCTAGCACACATACACACACTAAACATAATATCAGGTCTACTAGCAGTTAAATACAAAAGAGAGCCAATCATACCTCGATATTTTGTTACCTCAACATCTTTTCCTTTCTCATCTTTGTCAAGCTTGGTTAATGTACCCATAGGTGTGTTATATGTCCTTGAATTATCCATGCCAAACTTCTTGAGAAGATCTCTTGTGTATTTAGCTTGATTAATGAAGATCCCATCTATTGATTGCTTGATTTGAAGTCCAAGGAAGAAATTTAATTCTCTCATTAAGCTCATTTCAAATTCTTGTTGCATGCACTTGGAAAATTCCTCACACATAGAGACATTAGTAGCACCAAATATAATATCATCAACATAGATTTGAACCATTAATAAATCATCATTTTTTGTTTTAACAAAAAGAGTAGTATCAACTTTTTTCATTTCAAAACCATAATCAATGAGAAATTTGCTCAATCTATCATACCATGCTCTTGGTGCTTGTTTCAAGCCATAAAGTGCCTTTTTGATTTTGAAAACATGGTTTGGAAAATCATGATTTTGAAAACCAAGAGGTTGCTCTACATATACTTCCTCCATAATGTAACCATTTAAAAATGCACTTTTGACATCCATTTGGTATAATGTAAAATTTTTATAACATGCAATTGCACACAACATTCTAATGGATTCTAATCTAGCAACCGGTGCAAAGGTTTCCTCATAATCAATACCTTCTTCTTGATTGTATCTTTGAGCAACAAGTCTAGCTTTGTTCTAATAATGGTGCCATTTTCATCTACTTTATTTCTAAAAATCCATTTAGTGCCTATAATAGAATGATTTTTTGGTCAAGGGACTAATTCCCAAACTTGATTTCTTTCAAATTGGTTTAATTCTTCTTGCATAGCCAAAATCCAACTTTCGTCATTTTCGGCTTCTTTAAAATTTTTTTGGTTCAAATTGAGAGACAAATGCAAAATGATTACAAAAGTTCCTAAAAGAAGATCTAGTTCTCATACCTTGTGATGGTTCACCAATAATAAGATCTTTAGGATGAGCTTTTGCATACCTCCATTCCTTTGGTAATTCTTGGAAAGAATCATTTACTTCCTCAAGCTTTTCTTATTGAAGTTGTAATTCATCTTGACTCTTTTCATCAAGCCTTGATTCCTTGATTTGCCTTTCTACCTCAACAATATCATCATCAATATCACCATATCCGATTACCCTTCCTTTGGCATTATCACCGAAGGTCACATATCCTCCTTTCTTCATGATTAATCTTGAGAACTTGGAGGTATCTCCGGTCATAAGCCTTGAGCATCCGCTATCTAAGTACCACTTGTGTTTGCCACTCCTTTGTTTCTACAATCAACATTCAAGGAGTAACTTTTTGGTACCCAAAAGTTCTTGGGTCCTTGGGGGTTAGTTTTGATACTTTTTGGAACCCATATTTGTTTCAAATTAGGATTTCTCTTAATATAGCAAGAATGCACTTTGTGTCCTTTTCTTCCACAATAAGTACATGAATGATTAGGATTATTCCTAGAAGATGCATGGGCAAAATAATTTTTAAAATACTTTTGATTTTTATGAGTTTTATATCCTAAATCTCTTTTATCAAAAACACACCTTTGGTTTTGTAACATAGAATTCAAATTTTTTGTGCTTTTTTGTAAAACTATCAACAATATTTCTTAAGTCATTATTTTCTTTTTTCAAAATAACATTTTCTTTCTCTAATTTATCAAAATCCTTTTGTTTTAAAATCTCATTTTCAGTTTTTAATAAATGTATTTGATTTTCTAAATTTTCAAAATCTTTTTGCCTTAAAATTTCATTTTCATTTTCTAAAGCTTCATTTGCATCCACCAACTCTTCTAATTGAGATAACATGAATTTTGACTTCTTTTTGAAAGCATTGATTTTTGAATTTTGTTTATCAACTTGCACATGTAAATTTTGGAATGCTTCAAGTAATTCATCATATGAAAGCTTAGAATCATGGTTTAGAATACTTATCTCATTTTCTCTTAAAGCCATGAAGCACATGTTTGCCACTTTGCAATCTTCTTCTTCATTCTCCTTCAAGGTGATTTCATGAGTCATGAGAGAACCCATAAGTTCTTCTAATGGTAGTTTGGTGAGGTCCTTTTCTTCTTGAATTGCCGTCACCTTTGGCTCCCAAGATTTTGGTAGACACCTAAGAATCTTTCTCACCATTTCAACATTAGAATAATATTTACCAAGAGATTTCAAACTATTAATAATATCCGTAAATCTAGTAAACATTTCAGAAATTGATTCATCCGATTTCATCTTAAAAAGCTCATAACTATGAACTAGCATACTAATTTTTGATTCTTTAACTTGACTAGTTCCTTCATGAGTTACTTCAAGTGTGTGCCATATTTCTTGTGCCGTAGAACAAGTAGATATTCTATTAAACTCATTTCTATCTAGAGCACAATACAACACATTCATAGCGTTAGCATTCAAACTCAATTTCTTTTTATCATCTTCACTAAACTCTTTAGGTTCTTTAAGCATGCATTCCCCATTTTCAATTTTTGTAGGAACAAAAGGTCCTTCCAAAACAATAGACCATAAATCATAATCAAAAGATTTCAAGAAAATACTCATTCTAGTTTTCCAATAAGAGTAATCACTTCCATTAAAAAATGGAGGTCTAGAGATAGAAAGTCCCTCAAACATATGGAAGTTGAATTAAAAGTGTCATAGCTCAGAATCGATTAAGATTTAAAAAATTGAGGTCAACCTTGCTCTGATACCACTTGTTGACCCGCAGGTATGGCAAACCCAATAGGGGGTGGAATTGGTTTGTTTATTTATCAATAACGAATTAGAAAACTTTTCTTGAAAGATCAAAATTTATTTAACCCTTTCTTTGCGGATAAAGGTTGAAAAGAGATGAAAATCATTCAATCAATAGAATAGCAATAAAGAACATCACAAGTGCAAGTAAATGTAAAGAGCATAAGGGATAGAGAGAGTGGCAAACTCATTTACGTGATTCGTCAAACCTTGCCTACGTCCACGGGCTCCTAGCTCCACAAGCTAGGCTTTCCACTAAGTTGTAGAAATCTTTACAACTTGCTTGAGAACAACCTCACCAAGACTTCTACCTTCCAACTCTTGATAACACCACACCAAGAGTTCTTCTTGATGGAACAACCTCACCAAGGCAACTTCTTCAACTCTTGATAACACCACACCAAGAGTTCTTCTTGATGAACAACCTCACCAAGGCAACTTCCTTCAACCCTTGATAACACCACACCAAGAGTTCTTCTTGATGAACACCTCACCAAGGCAAATTCCTTCAACTCTTGATAACACCACACCAAGAGTTCTCTCAAGGATAACTATATCTTTTACAAATAATATCTCACCTCTCACCACAATACAAGAACAAGATAATTTTTACAACAAAAAGTATAACTCCTCTTCAAAAGAGTAGATAAATATATAAAAGCTCTCTATGACTTGATTTTCCTCTTGCTTTTTGCTTGATAAAATACTTCTCTTGCTCTTCTGAATGCATGGGAGAAGGGCTCCTTTTATAGGCAAATGGGATGAACTTAATCAAGTGAAGACACCAACTCCAAATTTTCTGCCCACCATAAAAATCGTAATTTTTGTCTCCCATTTTTATCATGTTCCGTTGAAAAATTTGGAAAATCTTTCAAAACATAAAAGATCTGAACATTTGAATAGATTTCCAACGCATCAAGAATCAAGTCATTTGGATATCTGTAGACTCAGATATGGCCAAAACACCATTCGGTGCTCGATGTGACTTGATTTTTCTCCATGTGTTCAGTCACACGACTGGAATGATAATTCGTCAGCCTTCCGTTTGAAATTTGATATTTCTTCAAAACATAAAAGATCTTCATATTTGAATGCTTTCAAACATTAAATGATTCAAGAATTTGGATATCTCTATCTTAAAATATGGCCAAAAAATCATTCGGTGCTCATGTGAGTTGATTTTTCTTCTCTGTGTCAGTCCACCGAATTGCATGTCAATTATGTCGCCTTCCATTTGAATTTTGAATTTCTTCAAAACATATGAAATGTTCCCCATTAAGTCATCTTTCTAATGCCATAAGAATCAAGTCATTTTGATTTTTCTAGCTCAAGATATGTCCAAAAGTATTCGGTGCTCATGTCAGCTGCTTCCATTTGTCTTTCAACTTGCATGATGATTTGGACGATCTTACACTTAAAATTTGAATTTCTTTAAAACATATGAAATGTTATAAATTGGGTAAGCTTTCCAAAGGCTCAAGAATCACGTAATTTGGCATTTGTAGAGAAATATATGACCAATTGATTAAACATTGCTCATGTGTCACATTCCTTGAGTCAATCCTTGTTCTTAAACTTTGGTGCCTTTAACATGTAGTCTTCTCCTTAGCTTCAACACTTCATTTTAATAAGCCTCTTCTTGATTTTAAAATTATTTCAATGATCTTACTCTTGCACATAAATAAACATGTTAGTAAATCTCAATTAATCAATGTGTATTGTTATCATCAAAATTATCATGTAGCCTTAGGGCTAACAAGTACATCTTCATAATATTGCTAATTAGATGTCAAATGTTTTTATTTATATAGCTAAGATAGCGAAGTCACATATACATGCTGCTAATACACTGGCACAGATTGAGGTCCCTATTGAACAAACTCCCCAAGCAACAATGAATAATCAATCTACTACATGCCAGAAGCATGGCAGACTACTTATATCAAAAGATAATATCTCTTGAAAAAAGAAATGGTTAATAACGATCCAAGTATAAATAATGATCAAACTAAATGGTCTACATTATCAAATTTATCTCTTGAAGAGGCACACGTCCTTGATGAGACACATGCCTTTGATGTGGCACATATATTTAAAAATAAGGAAATTTCTATTAATTATACTTGTACTAAAGAAACGTGGAATCGTGATAAAATTATCGTCAACAACATATTCTTCTTTGTAATAGCCACTAATATTATGAATGATGATTTTGAACCATACACAATGGATGAATGTAGATAAAGACATGACTGGCCTAAGTGGAAAGAAGCAATTTAAACAAAATTAGCTTCTTTAGCCAAACATGAAATTTTTAGATCTATAGTCCAAACATCAAATGATGTCAAACCTGTTTGATATAAATGGGTTATTTACTAGAAAACGAATTGAGAATAATGAGATTGCCAGATATAAAGCCCTTCTAGCAGCTTAAGGTTTTTTACAAAAACTGTGTATTGATTTTGATAAAACTTATGCCTCGAGAATGGATATTATTACTTTCAGATATTTGATTAGTTTTGCAGTCCCAAAAAAACTTCACAGGTGCCTTATGGATGTGGTTACTGCTTATCTTTATGGTAGATTATGTTCTAACATATACGTGAAACTTTCTAAAGTATTTAAATTGCTGAAGTAATTAAAACATAACCAAGAAGCATGTATTCACTTAAATTGTAAGATCTCTGTATGGATTAAAGAGAGAACATTAATGATCTTACATGATCTTATGTGTTCATAAAAAAGTCAGAATCTGATTTTGCTAGTATAACAGTATATGTCGATGATATAAATTTAATTGGAACTCTTGAAGATATCAAAGGTACAATTGAATATTTGAAATAAGAATTTAAAATAAATGATTTGGTCCTAGTGCGCCATCATCGTGATCTCTTTCTAGCTACATCTTGCTTAAGAGTACAAAGAATCTATGAATTAGAGCTAGCACTGATCTATAGAAAAGTTATATATATACTATGCTGGGAGCTCTCCCTCTTTGAATTTACAGATCATGTGGAGAGAGAGAGAGAGAGAGAGAGAGAGAGAGAGAGAGAGAGAGAGAGAGAGAGAGAGAGAGAAAACAATCGGAGTAGGGATTAATTGATGAGAAGTTTTCCCTATTTGTACACGTTAAAGGAGAGTTTTTAGCACTAAATTTCCTTCATCACTTTTAGAGGCTTATTGACCTCTTGATTTTGTTCACTAATAAATCAATGCTTGATTTTGTTCCTATATCAAGAGTTTATTGACCTTCATCTCTCTCTGTCAAATATCTCATACATTACTACTTTTGGTTCGTGTTATGCATGCTCACTACTACCAACCGATTCCTTAATAAAATTTGCTCACCATCTCCGTACTCGGTACTGCTACTATGACATACATAATATATTGTTAAGACTATGGACTATACAAAACTCCACATTGGTATGATATTGTCCACTTTGGGCCTAAGCCCCCATAGATTTGCTTTTGGATTCTACCCAAAAGGCCTCATGCCAATAGAGATTTTGTCCATTCTTATATGTCCATGATTCTCCCCATGTCTAGCCAATGTGGGACTTTGGTCACACTTTCAACAATCCTTCCCTCAAGTAAAAGACCATATCATTGTGATATTTTTTCGAGCCTTCTCTCAAATGACCATCCATCCGTCCGCTCCATCGAGAGCTACTCTATCCACATCAACTCATTTTCATCGTGTAGGGGTCAAGACACGTCTATGAAGCATCTGGAGCATACCACTTGGTCCAATAGAGCCTAATCACGAACCCAATCGTGAGCTTTTAACTGAGGCTCAGAGCTCATCACCTTAGTTTGGCATAACTGAGGCCTATCAACCTTTGTTCGGCACTTCAAGAATTTCCTCCACATATTCTCCTGACTAAGTCTAGGTTTAGGCTCTGATACCACTTGTTAAGACTATGGACCACACAAAACTTCATATTGGTATGATATTGTCCACTTTAGGCCTAAAACCTCATGGATTTGCTTTTGGATTAGAATTAAAACAAATTGAAATTTGTATTAAACTAGGAAGTTGAGTTTGATTGTAATTTGTTTTAATTAGAATAATCTAGGTTACTCATAATTTGACAAACAAACTAAAATAAGAAGAGTTTTGGTTGTATTTCTAGTCTAGGAATCATGGTTAGACTAGGAAAGAAAGTTTTGGCCTTATATAAAGTCTTGTATGTACGAGTGTAGAGATATCGAGAAATCGATCAAATGGAAAGAAAACGATAATAAATGTTTCAAGAGCCTTCGGAGACAACAAGGACATTAACATTTGAGTCATCTTGGAAGCTACGATCGGAGTTATTAATTGTGAGCAAGATTGTGATCTTGGAAGCTACGATTTGGGATTGTAAACCGTGAGTATAGATCGAGTACCCATAGAAGTTCTTCTCTGTTAGTCTTTTCTTGGAGTATATATCTTAGATTGGTGTAATCTTGGGATATATACATAGAAAAACTGTTAGTTTTTTCTTGGAGGCATATATCGAAGATTGGTAAATATCTTGGTGTATATGCATAGAAAAGCTGTAAGGTTAAATTCTTGTTAATGCTACTGATATTTTTGTAATTCTCCTTTATTGTTGATTGGAATAAAGTTACTGCTAAGATCTTCAAAGTGGACGTATGCTTGATTGGCTGAATCATTATAAATCTTGTGTTTTTATCTTCTTTATTCTCTTGTTTGTTTTCTTACTTGTGGTTTCATCATAATTTTGTCAACATCGTGGATTGAATGCTTCTGGAAAAAGCCCAAAATTCATAATGAATTAGTATCAAAGCTTTTGGTTCTAGAATTTGAGATGGCTACAACAAAATTCGAGATAGAACGTTTTAATAGCAAGGTTGGTGTTGGTTGTGGGAGAGACCGATTTAAGATTAAGGTGGAGTATTGTTCAGATCGTGATCCAGAGACCAGTGGAATAAATGAAGAACATAAAGAGATTTATGAGGAAAATGTGCTGGGAAGATTTGGTATGATAGCTTGCAGGTTCAAGCATGGCTTGAACTTGGACCAAATCAAGTACACGTGATGCCCTAAGGGGCTGGTGGAAAGTAGTAGCCAGAACAAAGAAGGAAAGTTTGGAATCAGATTTGGAGTGGTTGCGCACCCACACAAAGTTAGCTGCGCACCCGATCGCGTATAATAGAAAAGATACGCTCCTGGGCAAGGTAGGTTGCTCTCCTATGCAAGTTTGCTAGAAGAGTTATGCTCCTACACAGTGTGGGTTGTGCTCCTACGCAATAGAGGTTGCGTGCCAGCGAAACGTAGTGGACTAGAATCCTTCTTCAATATGGAATCAACAATGGTTGAAGGCAAAAACAAGGTGGAGATTGTTATGTGTGTTTTTGTCTTGTTAGAATATTAGACAATAAAGGATTTGTTTCTAGATTAGAATTAAAACAAATTGGAATTTGAATCAAACTATAAAGTTGAGTTTGATTGTAATTTGTTTTAATTAGGATAATCTAGTTTACTCATAGTTTGACAAGGAAACTAAAATAAAAGTTTTGGTTGTATTTCTAGTCTAGGAATCATGGTTAGACTAGGAAAGAAACTTTGGCCTTATATAAAGCCTTGTATGCATGAGTGTAGATATATCGAAAAATTGATCAAGTGAGAAGACAGTAATAAACGTTTTAAGAGCCTTGGAAGATGGCAAGGACATCAAAGTTTGGGTGATCCGAGAAGCTACGATTGGATCCATTAATCATGAGTGGGATCGTGATCTTGGAAGCTACGGTTAGGATTGTAAACCATGAGTATAGATCGGGTACTCATGGAAGTTCTTCTCTGTTAGTCTTTCCTTGGGAGTATATACCATATATTAGCAATAATCTTGGGATATATACATAGAAAGACTGTTAGTTTTTTCCTTGGAAGTAGATATCGAAGATTGGTGATTATCTTGGTGTATATGCTAATGAAGGCTGTAAAGTTAAATCCTTATTATTGTTGTTGATATTCTTATAATTTTCTTTTATTATTGATTTAAACAAAGTTGTTGCTAAGATCTCCAAAGTGAATGCATACTTTGTTGGCCGAACTATTATAAATCTGGTGTTTCTATCTTCTTTATTTTATTGTTTGTTTTCTTGCTTGTGGTTTCATTATAATTTTGTCAACGTGGATTGAAGGCTTCCGCAAAAAGTCCGAAATTCATAACATATACTAATTGCTAATATATGTATTTAACTAATGATTATTCAAATATCAAACTAATTTATTAATTAAGCAACTTGGATTAATTAATTTCTTCACTAGCTAATTGTTGCAATGATTTCGAAAGGGTTTTGTGCAGCTACCTATGTGCAATAAACCTTAAAAGATTTTTGAAAAAGATTTTTGTAAAATGTTAGTAGTTATAGTCCAAATCAATTACGTTTCAAAGTTTCAATATTCACAAATATTAGGGAGATCATTATAATTTTTTTAATCATACGTAGGACTTGTTTGCTTTATAAAAACCTAGAACTTGTTATACAAAATCTAACCCTTTTTTTAATAAATGTTGATTTTCAAGTCAATTTGAGGATTGAGATTAAATTCGAAGGCAAAGAAGAAGATTGATTAATTAATCAAATATTTGTGGGGAAGTGGAATAGTAAAAAGGGAAACCCCGTGGGTAGAAGGATTATATTCTATTTAATTTAACAAAAGGTGATAAACTTTAATATCTTATTTTTGTCTTGATCGGAAAGTAGACTAATACTTAAATCAAAGAACTGACTTGCAACCTTCGATATGTTCTTTTGATATTAATAATTAGCCAAAATTACTTCATTCTTGCTTTTTAGTATTCTTCTTCCAACGCCTCGTTCTCTTTTTAATTTGTTTATTCAAAGCCTCTCATCTACGAGTGACCAGTTCTTTTTCGATTATTCCAAGCGGGTCCAAGTGTGCACGTTTTCGGTGTTTTTTGAGCATGTTTTTGGGGGGTTTTTTAAGCAGCCACTTGGAATTTGTATAATCATTATTTTATACTTTTGAATTTTGAAGCAGCTACTTAGATTATGTATAATCTTTAAACATTACTTTATATATTCATGTTTTGTCACTTTGTGGGATGCATAGGAAGGTCGTGTCTGCCTATGTTTATGAAATGTTTAAAATATGATAGAGATAATTTTAATAAATATCTTCAAGTTTTAATTTAATTTTAATAAGAGAATAATTATATATTTTTATAAATTATATTCTAGAAGTTGTTTATTTTTTATCATTCACACTTTTGAAAATTATGATTTGAAAGACGAAAATGATGATTTTTATATAAGTTTAGAGGTGTGATTGATTAAAAATACGTAGTAATTCTCCGATTAAAATTAAGTCAAAACTTAACGATACTTATTAAAATTATTTGATATATATATATATATATATATATATATATATATATATATATATTTGGGCTAGTACCAAATATAATTAGGCGGCAATAAATTATATTGACTAGAGACTAGCATTTGAGTCTATCACAATTTACTTTGTTCAACAAACAATATTTATCCCAACAAGAATATCTAAGACAAATTGATAATGTTTCAATCACATTTATGAAATGGAAGAATTTGAGTTCCACTTGATGATTATCTTCCAAAGTTACTTGAACCACAAGAAGAAATGTATAACGATAGTTGGACATTGTAATTTGTTTGATTTTGAAAGAAATTAATCAAATGAAGAACTAATAAAATGACACGAGGGAATGAGGCTACAATTGGGCTTATTTATGGGATGGGTTATTTGAATAAATAATTGGTGAAGGTATGGGATACATAATTGACTTCACGAATTGAAATGATCAAAAAAAGAGAAAAATAAATAAATGAGATCAAATCTCCAAATATGAGTATGATACCCTCTAGGGATCAATATCTAGTGTGGCTGTCATAATTTTACGTTGTGTAAGAGAACTCTCTTCAAACTTTACGTATGATATATAATTTGCAGTAAATAGCATTGCGTATGTATGTATGTATATATGTATGTATATAAGTTTGTTTTCATAAGGTTCACCCAACAATTCAATTTACTTGACATTATAACCTTAATATTATTAAATTTCCTAATTCATGTTTTTGCTATATTATTTTTAATTAATCTGATATATATTCAAGATATCATGCGTGGATTGAACTTGATAATTGAGGGGTTTTTTTATTATTATTTACATCAACATTAACGTAAACCCAAAACCGAGCTCGTTGTTAACTCACATTGCGTGGGTTTATTTGTCATAATGTGTTTAGCTAGCTAGTTAAGGACCTTTTAATAAAAAACTTAGATATAATTTGTTCTAAAAATAGAGTGAAGAATATGATAACTCTAAAATGAATTGGATGGTTGATTCATCATTTTCATTATATATATATATATATATGCTCCACATGAAAAATAGTAGTCAGAAGTTAGATTATAGAACATTGTACTAACGGACTTGCTTATCAAAGAAATTACTTTTCTAATATAAATGAAACTATCCTTTAGGTTTTATTCCAGCATTATTTACATATAAATATATGCAGTGGTTTAAGGTATTCTTTTTTAATTTAATCTTAACCACTCCGAAACCAGATCTTAATTATACAATGACTCAACTAGAAGTTCAACAACTAGCTAGTTCTTGAAGAAACCTTCCGGTCAATTAACAAGAATGGTAGATAATCGTGCATGACCAACCTGAACCTGTATATAAATAGTGAAATTAAAAGTGTATATACCTAGTCGCTTGTCTCATGCATCACTATTTTTCATTGAAAGTAAACAGACTAAAAATAACGATAATAAACAAATAAAATTAAGCTGGCTACAACCTTTCTATAGATGAGGATTTATTAAAATGCTTTTAGAATATCGATGTGCTTCTAAGATGTGGTTTTCATATCGTAGTCAATTAGATAAAAAAAATCATGGGATTAATCGTGCATAGTTATGGTGTGCCTTGGAGAACTTTTATGTATATTAAAACATGGAAAAAAAAATTGATAACGTAGAAAGATTACTGATGGAGATGGTTGTGAATGTATTTTTCGAACTTCCATGTAATAAATATTTTAATATTAAAAAATTAATGAAAAAAAGATGTTTAGAAGATCATGAGATCAAATATAAAGTTTAATTAATGTATTGTTACAATTGAGAGAGTCAAATAATAATAAACTGCCCACAGTAAATGCAGAAAGACTTTCACGCCAGTTGTATTATAATTATATATGTTAGTAAATAAATATGAAAGATAAAATAAATGGTAGCTTATTGAATTGAAGATGATTTTAATTGGAAAGAAGATAGGGTGACTTGTGGGACAACTTGCATTGTGCAGATGATTAAATTGGAATTCAACTCGATAAGAATTGACGGCTCAACTTGCGGGCCAAATTAAACCATTATTTCTTCATGACCAAAACCTAGTCAAGTCTATATTTGCTTAATATTGTTTTGGTTTTATCTACATGGAATTATAGGATTGTAATGTAGTGCATTTGTAGGTTTCCATTTTCCAAGAAGGTTAGGATAGCAATTGGCGCATGTTGATGAGCATTGCAATGATGAACCTCTCAAATTCACATATTAATGGCTTGCCTGATCAGGACTCCATAGTCCAGGTATCCAGGATTTCCAATTGTCCAATAATGGAATGCATATTCATTGCTCGCCATTAATAAAAACAACATTATCATGGCCATAGCAACTACTTCTTTAGGGAACTTTTGTTCATATCTAAATAATTAAGCTAGTAAACTACAAACATTGTATACTACTATACTCTGATTCATTTGTTAAAATCTTCTGGTGCAATTAATCCTTCCGGGGCTTCCTGATGGAGTTGTAAAGAATTGAATTGAAGAACTTCGATCCTGAGATCAGGAAGCTCTATCATTACCTTTTATGATCTCTTGCATGATGATTAATCACGTCCAGCTGCACTCTTTTGGACGTTAATGGATGATTGGAACAACTAATTTACATTTTTATTTGCCACCAGCTGTGTGTCCCTGACTTTCAATTTTCTTACCTAATTAACCTTCTACACCACCTTACGTTTTTGCAATTTTCAAAATTGATAAGTGGATTTTTAAGTTGGGTATCTTTAAGCTTGACTTTTGGTTAATTTTTGAGTATTTTTATGCTTTTATAAGTTTTTTACGTTTCTTTGCAGTTAGAAAAGAAATTGAGTCGATTAGAGAGCTTTGGAGAACATCGGCATGTTCGTGCATATTTCGTGCTGATTTGTATGAGACATAAGACTTGCACGGCTGCGCAAGATTTTAAGAGCTACAGCGCCATTTAATTGGCAAGATTTCAGAATTCAGACGGTAAGGTGAGCGCTCCTGCACACTAGAGATGGCGCTGCCGTGCTACACATCATCAATGCTATGCTCCTGCGCGATAAATGCTGCGCCGCAGCGCTAGTGCGATTCTGAAAATTTTCAAGTTCAAATCCTAATCGATTGCGGTTTCCTAACATGCATAAAATATTAATAGGACAACAATAGAAGTGCCTAGGTTGGATTTGATAATTTTGGGACGCGAGGTTAGAAAAAAACAACAACTTGGAGACGCGATTCAAGCATCAAACATCAAGATTTCTTCAAGATTTTTTAGTTCTTTTCTTAACTCTTTTTAAACATGTTCACAATTCGAGTTTTGGTTGTGTTTAATTTTATTATGAGCTAAACTTATATTCTAAGGTTAAGATGCAGCTAGATTTTGAGATTTTTATTCTTTTGATTATACACACACACATATATATTGATATTGATATTGATATTTATTCTAATATTGTTAAGTAATTCAATTATATGTTTTATGCTTGTGAGTGTTTGACCAACTCTTGCATGATTTGATATATAAATTGAGACTAAGAGCTGAGATTTATATTTGTCCTCGATTGAATTATTACTAATTCACATAAGATAGAGATATTTATGTAATTTGTGTAGCGTTTATGAATTTCTAGTGTTTAATGAGTATTAATAAGTTAATAAATTTGACAGAGATATAAATCCTGCTTATTGATATACGTTGTTGTTGCTTAAGAAAAAAATAATAATTACTTGAGTGAAATTTACTGGTAACATAGAAATAAATATTACTATTATTTGATTAGAGAATTAGAATTGATTAATCTTGACGAAATTTGGCACTCTAGCTGGAGTTTACATAAATTGAAATTTTCATAGCTCGAATCATTGTTTTTGTTTAAGCAAGTTTTAATTTAGTTATTATTTTTCGTTGATTTTTCATCAAATTGTCATTCTTTTGTCATTGTTCAAATAAAATTAGAGTTAGATGAGGTTTAGTAATTAGTAATTAATTTATGTGGGTCGATCTTAACTTATCACTTTGTTACTCATTTCAATTTTGAGCATTTGCAGATTTTGTATAACAAAAATGTTAAAAATTTATTAAGAATTTGTATTATTTATCTCTGAACTATTGCATGATTTGTCTTAAATCAATCAAGCCCGTTCAGGTTGTTGTCAACTTCAAAGAAGATATATATTTATGAGAATTTGGCAGTTTACTGTATTTCAACTAAAATCTGATCATCAGAATAAGTGGCAAAAAAGAAAAAAAGGACTGCATGTATTTCACAAGTTTGTATTTTAACTATTATGCCTTTGATCTAGCTAGTAATGTGTTGTAAAGTGTAATTATAATAAATACAACATCACTCGGACTTAAAAATTCAGGTATAAACTTAAGAAATTAATGTAACGAAATAATATATTTTTAGCTGAATACAACATAAATTAGCAACTAATATATGACGTTATTTAAAATTTGGTGAATTGATATGGAAATTTTAGAAAGGAGTTGCACTGAGCATCAGATATATATGTATCTGTGTGTGCGTGTGTGTGTAAAATCACGGCCCCGTTGTTCAACAGGTGGATTCCAATCCAGTTGGTGCTTTTCTGTAGGATAGATTTGGCCCTCGCCCAATTAACATGACATGAACATTACGTAACTATGCGCCGCATGCGTAAAATGGAAGCTTGAATGTGATTGTAATTGTAGTCGTTTTTCTTCCCTTATTGGGACGTTTATGAATGGCTTCTAATATATCTGCATTTACTCAAAGTTGCATGAGCTTTAGAGACACCTGTCTCCTCTGTTATATATATGACGACGAAAGCTGCAGCAGGCACATGTATAGCAATGCAGCCTGAGAGTCCGAGACAAGCCTCCATCTCAAATTTGGTAAATAGATGGGAAGAACTATTATATTCACAAATGCCTTGGTGGATTAACTCTTCTTGTCATGTAGGGAGAAACTAGGATTTGACGATCAATGATAAGAAGATAAAAATTGGCAATGGAGGTCAAAAGAAGAACGATGATTAAAGGCTCAAACGTTGACAACATAGAATATAAATAGTTAAATAAAAAATTAAATATTTCTGTAGTTTTTCTTTTAATTTGGATTTGATAGGTCATCAAAAGATTAAACATTTTTTTGGGTAATTAAATTTTATTTTTGGGCCTAGAAGGCCGAGGCCTTCTGGGGAGAGAGTCGAGCTCCACTCAGCAGAAATGTGAACGTTGGCCCATCAAACAAATTGGTCACTGGTTCCCCTTCCAATTAGTCTGCGGTTGCTTTGCTAATTTCAATTATTCTCTTCACATGTAACTCCGCTGCAGTATCAACCCGTGCTTGCATCCTTAATTTCATCACCGATAGAGGAATCACTACCCAGAATCTGTAATTTAATTTTCCTGAAAAACTTGGTGTCTGGAAATTATAAGACTTTCACAGAATTGTGAGATTTATGCCAAGCCCTGCTGTACTCTCGCAAGATTTTATCACATCCAATACGCACACTTGAGGTTCAGCAAGAAAGTAATAGGATTTAAAGCAACTCATCAAGACATTGAAAAATATAAGTATGGGGCACAACTCAGGAGGAAATAGGAGAAAAAAACAATTCTATGAATCACAAGCTTTTTTTCCAAGTTTTTATCACGTGGGATATTAAATTATCATGGCAGGGAGTTATACTCGTATGAGAAATGATATAGCTTCCTAAATAGTTATCAAATTACGTGGGACGCTAACTTGCAATATTACTTAGAAGGTATGGTATATGAAACGTGTTTCTAGGTTCCTGAAGTTACTGAGAGTAAACTCCAGGAAATATCCTGGAAAACATGAAATCAAAGCCTTCTAAATGTAGCCAAGTGGCTAAACTGTAACATACTATCTCACATTAACCCCAAAATTATCATCATCAGTCCAAAAGCAGCAAAGTTTAAAGTATAGTGATAGTCTAACCGGTTGTTATTGTAACTTGGGCACTTATTAGAAAACAATGAAAATAACTTAAATAATAACAGGACGATTGAAATTTAGACAATCACTACTAGTTTTATAAAAATACATCCATAACTCTCCTGCCTCAATGTGATGCATGACTGCAAGAGCATTTACATTTGTGTTTACAATCTAATTACACGTTAGCTTAAGCCAACTGTGAGAATACAAAGGAGCTGAAAAAAAGCAGCAGACCACAAGGTCAGACCTGCATTAATATTCGTAACGTAAACAGGTAATTAATTGACAATCATAACTGCACCATTGAACCTAAATGTAAACTTCATTTCAAGAATATTAATGTACTGACAAATATCAAATTAATGTGGGTGATTGAATTCATATGAATCTGTTCCTTTTGGGTTTTGGGGAAGGACACTTTTTTTTAGTGATGTTGTTTGGGCCCCACATATTAGCTAAATAGCCTCCGCTCCTAATTTGAGTAAGAGTAAATTTGTAACAAAAACTTGAGAAATGTAGAGTACATTAAGGAGTTCTTCTATATCTTCATCTTGCGTTCCTTTTTCTTTTATAAATTATTGAAATCTGTGGTACAATTTCTAACTCACTAAAAAGACAAGTTTCAATATGTGCTAATTGGATGATTAACAATTTTATTTGATGGAGATTAAAAAACTTCTACACAGAGAAGTCCCTCTTTTCAATTTTAAAGAGCATTTGACATTCATCATAGACGATGGATCACGTAACAACAATTTTACATTCGTCACATTAACTTAAAAAATATCAAGATTAGTCAAGAAAGTACGTTAATAACTCTAGATTGAAACACTGTTGGGAATTCCTTTGCCTGTAAGACCACCTTGACTACTAGGATACAGCAAAGTATATGGCTCATTCACTGGCCCAACACGGTTCTTTAATCTCCCATCGCTGTTCCTTGATATTATTCTATTTTCAATATCTTCCAGTTTCTTTCCGAACTCCTCAAATGCTTGCAGTGGTGATTCATCTGATGTCCATTCAGGAGTGTCTCTTTGTCCAAGATAGACCTCATCCGTTGAATGCCTCGACAAAATTTCTATAAGGGAGATGCCAAGAAGGGTCTGCAGCTGAGCAGTGATTGTTTTCAGGAAAACCTTATCAGGATTAGTCTTAAGCTCATCATATTCAGGATCTCCCTTTTCAGGCATGAATCTACGACTTATGCTTGGGCGATTAGGGGGGAAACCTGCATAAGAGTACTGTCCAAAGTTGACGACTGCATGGACAGCCGATGCTACCCATATGATTATGGTGCATGAGTTTATCAGCTCTTCACGGTTCTGCATTTTAGGCCACCAAGGCTCGTCTTTCTTGTCACCATGACCCTTTTCTCGCAGTTCCGTCCACCAGGATTGCAGTTCAGAGTCCTTTTGAACCATTTCATCACTCTTGTAGTAGATGAAACAATAGTCTTTCACCCAGTTCTTGATAGCTGACCAGATCTCAAGCCCATCAACAGCATATGGGTAGTCTTCAATCAATAGTCGAACACCATGTGGGGAGTTGGGATCCTCAACTGCCATTCCTCTGAAGATAACAAAGCAGTAGAATGCCAATGAAATAATGTTTCAAATTTATCATTTAAGCAGTTTGCGACATGATTCACTTAAATTTTCAGCTCTAAATCTATGCTAAATGTTACGCAAGCTATATTGTGTGACATAGCAACTTGTATGTTTCAGTGCCAACAAATTTCATGAATTGGGTGAGCACATATTATACTGTAAGATTCACCTCTTTTTGAGATCTTCAGGCAGTGCTTGCTCAGGAAAACTCCAGTCTTTGTAAATCACAGATGACAATTCCATGGCAAACTTTGAAGGGAAATTTGTATTTTCCAGAAATCCGCCACCATTAATGAGGGTCTGCCGAGCAAATGCGTTTGTGTTCATTGTATCCCGGAAATGAGGATGTAGAAGCTTATAAATTGGGTGAATCACACTTAGTTGCCTATTTGTTGCAATCACAAATGGCTCAATTGCTGCATGAGTGTGCAACCTGTGACAAAATTTAGAGATATTAAACAACATGCTCGAATTAGTGACTCTGCACACATGTATGATTTTTATGTTTGAGCTTTCTTTGACAGATTCATACCA
This sequence comes from Boswellia sacra, assembly GCA_013180625.2. Lineage (NCBI taxonomy): Eukaryota > Viridiplantae > Streptophyta > Magnoliopsida > Sapindales > Burseraceae > Boswellia > Boswellia sacra. Next base: position 476,465 of record SNVD02010934.1, on the reverse strand, counting down.
GTGGCTGATAAGCTGATGAACGCCTGAGTCATTTACAGCCACATAGGCTTTAGCTAGCTGCCAAATATGACCTTCAACGCCATTTTCAGAAGGTGTGTATACTTTGCTCTCGGCACCATACTGATCTTCCTCAGGATTTAATGGCTTGCTCAATTCAATTGCCAGTGGTTTTAAAGTCCCGTCATCTTTCAAGAAAAGGATTGTCCTGGACGCGTAAGTCTTGGTGGAAGTTTTGTTTATCCTATTCAGGTATGGCATCAATGAATCATGGTGGTCTAATATGAACAACTTCTTCTTCTTGATTGCCTGAACAAACACATGTTAGCATTTATGTGTAGTTTAAGATTAAAAGTCAAGCCATCTCTAACTGCGTAGCATCAAATGTCTAGTTGACTCGAAAAAAAAAAAAAAAAAAGAGTTAGTGAAGAGATAAATTGAGGAACATTAATTACCTCCTCCACGGTCAGCCCTTCTAAGTTATTCTCTATGTCCTCTTTGGTTATCTTACTGTGCTGATTACCATATAGCTCAGGATTCAGCTTGCTTCTCGGAGGGAATTCCTGCAATTAATTTCGAAGTGATATTAGGAAAACTATATATTGACATTCAAAGTTAAGATTCCAAATTTTCTCTATTCATCCACTTTCTTGCCAAAGAATAGGAGAAAGAAAATTGAACTTATGGCTAGAACTTTACTTCAAGACAACTAATAATGACAGGGTTCAATCCAGCCAGCATTTCTCTGGCAAACTCTTCATCTGTTCTCCATGCAGACCTATCAGCTGTTCCAAATAATTAAAACATCAGAAACAGGAAGAAGGAAATTTATATGGGCACAGATTCTGCAAGCGGTTAAATGCAAGTTATAAATTGCAAATTAACTTAAGTTTCTCAAAAATATTGGTATTGAAAGAAAAGGCAGCGTCTGAAATATATATACAATACCTCTGATCACCTGTGGCGTTGGGAATTCAAAGACATTATCATTATTGATTGGAAAAATCTCCTTGAGCATTTTTAATGGGATGCTTTTTCTAATATCTTCAAGTATCCCTTCAGGCAGTTCAATCCCATCATCATAGAGTTTGAATACATCTCTGAAGGAGTCAAATTCATTTGGCGTTTTGTCAACTACAGCTTCGAAGTCAGGTTCAAGGAATTGAGCTATGGATTTCGGTGCATAAGCAAGGAAATCCGACATCTTCACATGATTAAATCGCTCATCTCTTGGAACATATATGTCTAAGCTCTTGGCAATCGACAGCCTGCTCTCAGTATTGGGATCTGTTTCGGTAACAACAAAACCATATCAATGAAAATGTCAGTAGTAGTAACAAAAAAGAAAATTTCTCAAAACTTCCTAACAAACAGTACATTGTAAAAATTAGCTAAAAATATGTATGATTTAGAAATACTACAAAATGGTCTGACCTGTTTTTGACGGAGGTCTGCCGGTTCTTCCCCGACGGGGATAAGGATACTCAGCAGACCCTCCAAGTACCGGGCGCGGTTTACCATTGTCAGGATCCCCTAAATCATTGTAATAAGCATAGTCACAGACTCTGTCCCATTCATGGAGAATTCCAGTTCCATCTCCTCTCAATTCCAGAAGTTCTTGTTCTCTGTAATAACGAAGTGGCCCTGGTGTTTCACTTGGAAGATAAGTCTGTAAAAATATCAAAAACTTGTCAGTACATTTATCTTCACTGAAATGGCGTTTTTGTTTGAAAAAGATTACTTGCCTGGTTAGTGAAGAAAACGCGGCCTTTGTTGTTATAATATTTGGCAGGGTATACCCATGAGTTGCAGACAAAATGGATCCGACCTTGACCAGGAACATCTTCCAGAGTAAGAGATCTCAGATAAAATTCACTGTGATGATTGTTTGTTATTATGAATGCCCCTGGAGCTCCAATTTTCGCATCCCAATCAAATGAAACATCCAATGGAAACTCCTCTGCTGTTAAAGGTGTTATTGTAGTAATCCAATTTTCCAAATATGCTGGCGCTCCAATCTTTCCCCGCAACCCGTTTGCTACAATCACAATTACACATCAACCTCATTAATCTGCTGATCAAAATCTGACAACCAGCAAACTAAAATCAGAAATAATATCAGATGTACTTAAAAAAAAAGTCTAGTTAATCCATTAACTTGTTGGTCCGTGAGGACCCTAGGTCCGGACTGTTGGCTTGTGTTAAAATATTTAGTAATGTTTAAACTTCCAACTCAGATACATTCTAAAGTTTATAATTCGACATAGTAACCTAGGTGACGAAATCATACTAGAAAGGGTAATTCTACATTCACAAGCTCAATCTACAACCAACTCCTTACAACCTGAGATAGCAAATTTTATTAGAGAGATAATTACCATATTATACAATATAATTTTATTTATTTATTTTTATCTTTCACTCCTCCAATAAAATTTTGTCAACTCAAGTTGTAAGGAGTTGATTGTAGAAATTGGTTGTAAGTTAGTATTACTCTACTAGAAATGTAACTTCTCTTAGTCATTTTTATTTTTCCTCCTTCAGCACATTTTTGTCTTGTATGTTGTCACATTATGATGTAGACTTTAGTTATATTAAGATTTTAAGTCTAGAACTACTGTATAATATTATCCCTTAACTTGTTAATTTTGCAATTTATCCAATTAAAATCAAGTCATCATGTTTATTGTTTCCGGAGAAGAAGCATATCGATCATATCAATTTGAAATGTGTAACTGGTGATTGTTAACCGCCAACTGTTTCCGAATGAGAATATTTCAAAAGTAAAATAATCGGTCAAAATATATAAAGACTCACAAAATTTTAAAAAAAAAAAATAGCACTGTGTGACTATGACTTGGATAGTGACATTTACATGTAGTTCCATTTTCACGTTAGGTGATCGATCAAAAAAAAAAAAAAAAGGTTAATTAGCTCGTTCCTTTCATAATTCGTCAATAATGACATCCATAGAAACAGTCAGAGGAAAAAGCCTGAGGTTAGCGTTTGAAGGCATATATTTATTTCGTCTTCGTCTCTTATTGGATTTATAAATATTAATAATCGAAGAAAGAATGTGGTTACTAAAGAACCACAGAGCTCTACAGCCATTTTGCTATAAATTATTGAACAACTTCTTGCAATGGTGTTTAATGATTCATGAAAGTGATTTCTTTATTATGACATTTGTCTATGGCTAAAATGATTTAAAAAGCTCTAATTTATTATAGCCTACTTTCACAATCGTATGAAAAAGAAAAGAAAAAAGCAACTTGTCTGATGTTTATATGTGGCTTCGTGTTAATTAAGTTAGATCTGACCTGCTGTAGGCAGTAGGTTCATATTTTATTTTAGTCCAACCAATCGTGTTTACGTACTCCTGTTGATTTGGTTTTATATATATCATAAATGTATCTAATTAGAGGGGAAAAATATTAAGATTTAGGTTGTCGTCGATGCGGAAACAATAAAAAATGACCATTGACTGAGAATTTCTGAGCATTGACTCGTGCTTAACACGTGAGGGTAGCGCCAAATACCCGTTTGGACTTTTAACGAAAAACCCCCATCGCAATTCTCAACCATGAAAAGGCTTGCAGTGCTCCCAGCTACCATCTTGGAAACTCATTTTATGAAGTGATTCCTTGACCCAAAAATTAAAAAAAAATCTCGAATAACAAAAGTAACATCAACTCAAAGATAACTTCTTTTCATATTTGTTAAAAGAAAAAGAGAGGCTGTAAAAAAACAAAGTGAAACATAGAATAATAGAAAGTGATGACCAAGTTATAATTTTTTCCTAGCATCCTACCGTAGCTAGCTATATTAATTCTTGTATATGATAGAATTGACCGTAATTCTGATATGAGAAATATAGCATGCAAAAAGTTATATACGATTATTACAGTTCGGTAATTTTATATTGCAAGACATATATAGAACTACAGCATCATGTGATAAGAATAATAAGTCTGGAAGAAATTGTAAATATTCCCATACATATAAAAAGGGTGTTTGTTAGGAATTTACATGGTACATGATCAGGGTCAGCATTTTTTGCACTGATGAGTTGCAGAGAGACTTTTTTGCCGATCAACTCCTTCAAACGATCAAGGAACGATGCATTCAAGTCATTTAAGTATAAAAAGTTCTTCTTCATCAAAACAACTTTGCCTTGGATCTTCCTGCACTCACCCATCTCACATTTCATCTTCTTGGCACCATTTTCGCCCGTGATACTCACTATCTGTTTCGAGTGCACCATGGCCGTGATCTTTAGCCTAGCTCTCTCTTGCTTAATTAAACAATTACGAAACAAATTAAGCATCTCTAGTTTAGAACAAGTAGTGATGATCTATAGAGAACTGAATGAATAGATCATGCGGAGAGAGAGAAGGCTAGCTTTGCTTGATATTATAGGCCAAAAAAAAATTTTGAGAGGGGATTGATTGACAAGTTTCCCTTGTTCATACAATAAAAGGGAGAGTTTCTTCTACATTTCCTTCATCACTTTCAGAGGCTTATAATTAATTTGGATGACTCTAACATATCAAGGCTCGATTTTGTTTCTATATCAAGAATTCGGTGATCTTCCTCTCCCTCACCGTCCAAGATACCTTACGGTGGTAGTTTTGGTCGATGTGGTGCAGGCTCACAACTACCAACCAATTTCTTAATAAAATTTGCTCATCATCTGAGTAGTGGTACTATGACATACATACACATACTAATTGCTAATATCACCTGATTATAATATAGTATTTATGTACGTATTTACCTAATGATTATTCAAATTTATATCTAACTAACTTAAAGCAACTTGGATTAATTTCTTTACGAGCTATCTGTTGTAATAATTTCGAAGGTTTTGCGAAAAGCTGCGTACGTACCATAAACCTTAAAAGACTTTTCAAAAATGTTAGTAGTTATAGTCCAAATAAATTATGTTTCAACTTTTCAATTTTCACAAATATTAGAGGAGATCATTATAATTTTTTTTATAATGTGTAGAACTTGTTTGTTTATTAAAAACCTAGAACTTGTTATACAAAATCTAACTTTTTTTGTAATAAATGTTGATTTTGAAGTCAATCTGAGGATTGAGATTAAACTCAAAGGTGGGGATGACAATTTGACTCATCGGGTCCAGGGCCCAGTTGTGCCCCATAAAAATGGGGCGGGGCAAGACCCTCCCCAAAGCTAGTTCGGGGCAGGTCCAGGACAAAATTAAGCTGTGCCGGCCAAGGCGGGTCTTGGTCCGAGTCCAGCCTCTCGAACCCGTTGCCCTGCCTCGTAGGATATAGGGGTGTCTTTATAAAGTTTTAAAATTTTGAAACTGTTTGATAAGTTTTAAGGTTATATTATTTGTTAAACTTCTCACATGCGTTAATTCTTCATAATTTGATAAACAATACAAAAACTTTAACAAAAGCCATATTTTAATTAATAATTATGAATCTTTTAATATCAACATTAATTTAGTCATGTTATAATGACAAAATAAAATATTTGTATTTTATAGTAATTAAAATTGTATAATACATACCATCTTGATATAGATTTTTAAATACTAATTAAATTATTATAATATTAACAAGATGGTCTACAAAATGTATACTTCTAATATAATCAATATATTATTTTCTAAATATGTAAATATAAATATGGTAAAAAAAATCTTATAACATTAAACATATGATTTATTGTAATTTAAATTAATTAATTGAATTATTGATGTTTCATACATATATATGTAATGTTAATTAATTAGTATATGTCAATCATATTATTGTTATTAGATTGAAATTAAAACAACAAGCTATTGTAAAATTATTTAATTGTATTATCAATTATTTGAAAAATTATCAATTTACTAGTTTATAAGCAATTATACACTTTTAACATTATTACTAATAGAGTGTGTAAAATTATTACTAATAAAGTTAAATGGTAATTAGTGGTCATTATTTTTTTCTTTGGATGATATCATATAACTAATTTGTATAATCACCATTTAGCTTTGACAATGCCAATATAAATGAAAACTTATATAAACCTTATGAGTAATTGATTTCTTTATCTAATATAAATTAACTTTATTTCTTTTAAGTTTAATTACAATCACTATTTAGCTTGCCCAATGCCAATATAATGAAAACTTATATAAACTTTATAAGTAATGAATTTTTTAATCTAATATAAATTAACTTTATTTCTTTTGAGTACTAATGATTGCCAGATAAATTAGATTTGATAATGAAACATTTTAAAGTATGTATCATGTGTGTATGTATTTTATTTTAGGTTAAGTATAAATTATATTTATTGTTATTTTTAAAAATTATAGATGCATGTATTTTTTCTATTTTGGAATTGAGTAGATTGAATATAATGTTTTTATAATTTTTAAATTGGTTATAAATATATTTATATTTTAGATTAAATAATTTAATAAAAGTTAAATTAGACGGGGCTGGGCAGGTCCAGATCTTCTCTTTCAAATATTGTCCCACCTCGTTGCGAGGCAATAGGGCAAGACAAAAAAAGGTTTAATGGGACGGAGATGGATACTTACTTTTCCGGACCCGCTCCGTCCCATTGCCAACCCTACTCGAAGACAAAGAGGAAGATTGGTTAATTAGTAAAATATTTGTGGAGAAGTGCGATAGTAAAAGAGCTACCACGTGGGTAGCAAGAATATATTCTATTTAACAAAAGGTGATAAACTTAACATCTTATTTTTGTCTTGATTGGAAAATAGACTAATAATTAATCAAACAGCTGACTTGGTACCTTCGCTTTTTTGGTATTAATAATTAGCTAAAGCAACCTCATTCTTGCTCTTTAATATTCTTCTTCCAACGCCTCGTTTCTCTTTTTATATAAATCATCAATTGTCAACCCAACTATTTTGGCCACATCCCAAGATCTCAGCCCTCTAGTTGTCAATATTCTATGGTAATAAGAATAAGATATTTGTGTTGTAGTCATCTATAATTACCACATATTGGATGAAACCAGTTGTACCGCTTGCTCATAAAAAAAGTTGATTGTTAGACCACCTCATTCAGAGATTAATGGTCATTAATCCCCATTGAATTTAAAGGGATATATATGAACTTATTCATCTTCCGAGTGGACCATTTCGTTACTTTATTTTCGTTACTTTATAGTTCTAATTGATGCTTATGCATGATGGTCTCATGTTTGTTTGTTATCAACCACAAATGTTGCATTTGCTAGATTATTAGCTCAAACTATTAAATTACAGACACATTTTCCTGACCATTCTATTAAATTAATACACCTGGATAATGTTGGTGAATTTACATAAAAAATTATTGATGACTATTGTATGTCTGTTGGAATTAATTTTGAGCATCATGTTCTACATGTCCTTACCCAAAATGGTTTGATAGAATTATTTATAAAGCAACTGTAAATAATTGCATGTGTTTTGTTATTGAGAAGCAGTTGTCAACTTCTGCTTGGGGACATGCTATCTTACATGTTGCATCATTTATTAGATTAATTTTCCAGTGCTTATCATGAGTATTCCCTATTACAACTTATTCTTAGCCAATAACCTGATGTATCTCATTTAAGAACCTTTATTTGTCCCGTAAAAGTTCATATTGCTCCCCCAAGACAAACAAAAAGGGACCGTAAGTCAATTAGGGATTTATGTCGTTTGCAATTCTCTTTCTATTATAAGATATTTAGAACCAATAATGAGTGATATGTTTACTATATGTTATGCAGATTGTTATTTTGATAAGACAGTTTTCCCACCTTTAGGAAAAAAGATAATGCCTCCTAAAGTTAGGCATATGACTCCTGAAGTGAGGTAAAGAACTTTCTTGGAATGTCACAATATTGTCTCATCTTGATCCTCACACACCTAAATGTGAAAATGAAGTGCGAAGGATGATACATCTTCAAAATATTCCTAATCAAATGCCAGATGCTTTTACTGATACAGCTAAAATAACGAAGTCAAATATACATTGCTGCTAATACACTGACATAGATTGAGGCTCCTGTTGAACAAACTCTCCAAGCAATATAAATAATCAATCCGTTGCACACCAGAAGTGTGACAAACCACTTAAATCAAAAGATACTGTCCCCTGAAAAATGAAAGTGGTTAATAACTGTTCCAATAGAAATAATGATTAAGCTAAATGACCCACATTCTCTAATTTATCTCTTGAAGAGGCACAATTGATGAGACATATACTTTTGACGTGGCATGCACATGTATTTAAAAATGAGGAAATTTCTATTAATTATACTTCTACCAAGGAAATATGGAATTGTGATGAAATTGTTGTCGATAACATATTTTCATTTGGAATAGCCATTGATATTACGAATAATGATTTTGAAATACACACACAAGGGATGGATGTAGACAAAGGCATGATTGACCTAAGTGCAATGAAGCAATTCAATAACTTCCTTAGCTAAACGTGAAATATTTGGACCTATAGTCCAAATATAATTCATTTTCTAATCTAAATGAAACTATACTTTTGGTTTTATTAGAACATTATTTATATATAGAAATATGCAGTGGTTAAGGTATTCTTTTTTAATTTATCTTAACCACTCCGAAACTAAATCTTCTACATTGACTCAGCTAGAAGTTCAACAACTAGCTACTTCTTGAAAAAATCTTCCAGTCAATTAACAAGAATGGTAGATAACCATGCAAAGCAATCTGAACGTGTATATAAATAGTGGAAATAAAAGTCATTATTTTTCATTGAAAGTAAACAGACTAAAAATAACAATAATAAACAAATAAAACTAAGCTGGCCACAACCTTTCCATAGAGAAGGATATATTAAAATGCTTTTAGAATATCGAGGTGCTTTTAAGATAAACTAACGGTTCGAAACTAAAATAGATATGGTTTTAACGTCGTACTCAAGATCAAAATCATGGGATTAATCGTGCATTAGTTGTAGTGTATACCTTGGAAAACTTTTACATATATTAAAATATGGATAAAAAAATAACTAACGTAGAAAGATTACAAATGGTTGTGCATATATATTTTTCCAACTTGCATGTGATAAATATTTTATATTAAAAAAACTAATGAAAAAGATGTTTAGAAGATCGCGAGATCAAATATAAAGTTTAATTAATCTATTGTTACAATTGAGAGAATGAAATAATAATTACACGCCCATAGAAAACACAGGAGGATTATCACGCCGGTTGTACTATAATTATATATGTTAGTTGATAAATTTGGAAGATGAAATAAATGGTAGTTAATAGAAGATGATTTTAATTGGAAAGAAAATAGGGTGACTTGTGGGAAAACTTGATCAAAGTGGAATTCAACTCCATAAGAACGTGCATAGTAAGAATTGACGGCTCAACTCGCGGCCTAATTAAACCATTTCTCTTCATAACCAAAACCCATTCAAGGGTATCTTTGCTTAATATTGTTTTATTTTTATCTACATGGAATTATATGATTCTACTGTAGTGCGTTTCTAATTGTAGGTTACCAAGAAGGACGGCAAGTAGCACATGTTGATGAGCATTGCAATGATGAACCTCTCAAATTGGCATATTAGTGGCTTGCCTGATCAGGACTCCATACTCCAGGTATCCAGGATTTCCAATTTTACAATAATGGAATGCATTTTCATTGCTTGCCATTAATTATAACAACACCATCATGGCCATAGCTTCTACTTCTTTAGGGAACTTTTGTTCATATCTAAAATAATTAAGCTAGTAAACTGCAAGTGTTGTATACTCCGATTCCTAATTGTTAAAATCTTCTGTCGCAATTCTTCCAGGGAGTTTCGTGATGGACTTTTAAAGAATTGAATTGAAGAACTTTGATCCTGAGATCATGGGGAAGCTCTATTCATAACCTTTTATGATCTCTTGCACGATGATTAATCCTGTCCAGCTGCACTCTGTAGGACATTATTGACAGATGATTGGGACAACTAAGTTACGTTTTTATTTATAAGAATTTGGCAGTTTACTGTATTTCAACTAAAATCTGATCAGAAAAAGTGGCAAAAACGAAAAAGACGATTGCATGTATTTCATAAGTTTGTATTTTAAACATTATGGCTTTGATCTAGCTAGTAATGTGTTGTACAAAGTGTAATTATAATAATGCAACATCATTTAGACTTAAAAATTGAGATATCAACCTAAGAAATATAACGAAATGATTTGTTTTTAGCTGAACACAGCATAAATTTACAACTGATATATAACGTTAATCTCTTATCATAAATTGATGGGAAATTTTACTAAAGGAGTTGCAACGAACAATATCAGCTATCTCAGCTGCATATATAGAATCACCGCCCCGTTGTTTAAGAGGTGGAACCAATCCAGCTGGTGCTTCTTTGTAGGGTAGATTTGGACCCTCGCGAACATAACATGAACATTACATAACTACGCGCCGCATGCGTGTAATGGGACCTTGAATGTGATTGTAATTGTAATTGTTTTTCGTCACTTACTGAGAATTTTATGAATGGCTTCTAATATATCAGCATTTACTCAGAGTTGCATGAGCTTTAGGAGACACTCGTCTCCTGTGTTATATATATAGGACGACGAAAGCTGCAGCAGGCACATGTATACCAATGCAGGCTGAGAGTCTGAGATAAGCCATCTCAAATTTGGTAAATATAGGGGAAGAACTATTAATATTCACAAATGCCTTAGTGGATTAAATCTTATTGTGACCTTGTCATGTTAGGGGAAACTAGGAGTTGATAGTCGGTCAATGGTAAAAACCGACCTCCAAAACAGACAATGGAGATCAAAAGAAGAACAATGAATAAAGGCAAACACTGACCAATAAGAATACAAATAGTTAAATAAAAAATTTAAACTTTTCTGTAGTTTTTTTTTTAATTTGGATTTTAAGGCATTAAAAGTTAAATATTTGAGTTAGTAATTTTCTGCTCCCATTTTTTAACTTCTGAGACCCTATATCTAAGATTACTATATTAAAAATTCTCATTTAATATTTTTTTCTCATTAAATCTCACTTAATTCTCAAAATATCATTCTTCACTTCTAATTTAACCTTTCATTGTCATGCTTGATAATTAGCTTTTAAACAATTAGTTCAATATTGTTTGGTTTCACAATTAATTTTTTGAATCTATAGAAACTCTTGGATATTATTTATTTTAGCATTATTCTTTGAACATAGTTACATCTTGTTAGTGTTTTTTGGTCTCTAATTTCTTCTCATATTTCCTGTTCCTGGTTGCCAATGATTTGGAGTTGGAGAAAAAAATAATCACAGAAAACACATAAACCTCTACCTACAAATCGCACTATTTTTCTTTTATTTTTCTCAATTTCTCACTTTCGTGCTAGTGTTCTGCTGCTAAACTTTTAAGTTGCTTAATGCCTTACCAACTAACAGATTGGCACAAATCTAGAGATGAAAAATAAAAAAATAATTAAAAACTCTAGATATTCTTTCTTTAGGAATGGTATTTGGGGATAGGAGTGTCTAACAAAAATATGAAATTATAACCAGGGCTAATAAGTTCAAAGTAAGCGTCGAATAGAACTATTCTAAATATTTTTTTGGGTAATTTAAATTTTATTTTTGGGCCTGGGAGGCCAAGGCCTTATGGGGAGATAGAGGCGCTCCACTCAGCACAAATGTCCCATCAAACAAATTGGTCACTCGTTCCTCTTCCTATTAGTCTGCAGCGCTTTGCTGAAATTCAAGTATATATAGCTCCGCTGAAGTATCACCCTGTGCTTGCATCCTTAATTCACTACCGATGGAGCAATCACTACCCAGATTCTGTAATTTAATTTTCCTGAGAAACTTTGTGTCTGGAAATCGTAAGATTTTCACAGAATTGTAAGATTTATGCCAAGCCCTCTTGTACACTCGCAAGATAATATCATCTAATACGTACAACTGAGGTTCAGCAAGAAAATAATAGGATTTAAAGCAACTCATCCAAGACATTGAAAAATACAAGTATGGGGCACAACTCAGGAGGAAATAGGAGCAACAATAATTCCGAATCTCAAGCTTCTTATCCAAGATTGTATCATTTGGATATTAAATTAGCGTGGTAAGTAGTGACATTCATATGAGAAATGATACGGCTTCCTAAATAATTATCAAATTACTTGGGATACTAACTTGCGATATGGCTTAGAAAGCATAGTGTAATCTAATTATGAAATGTGTTTCCAGGTTCCTTTACTGATAGTAAACTCCGGAAGATGTCCTGGAAAACATATAATCAAAGCCTTCTAATTGTAACCAAGTGGCTAAACTGTAACATATTACCTCACATTAACCACAAAATTATCAACATCACTCCAAAAGCAGCAAAGGTTTTAGCATTAGTGATAATCTTAACTAGTTGTTATTGTAACTTGGGCATTTATCAGAAAACAATAAAACAACGTGAACAATAAACAAGATGAGTGAAATTTAGACAATCACTGCTAGTTTTATAAATATACATCCATAAGTCTCCTGCCTTATTGTGATGTATGACTGCAAGAGCATCCAGATTTGTGTTTACAATCTGATTACACATTAGCTTAAGCCAACCGTGAAAATACAAAGTAGCTGAAACAAAGCAGCAGACCACAAGGTCAGACCTGCATTTTTTGCAACATAAACAGGGAACTAATTGACAATCGTGACTGTACCATTGAACCTAAATGTAAACTTCATTTGAAGAATATCAATGTATTGACTGACGAAAGGTTTTCCCCAAAATAAGCAGGCTAAAACTTGCTTAATTACAATGGATTTTAACTTCAGCCCGTACTTTGTCAATTTCTTCTTGAACATTTCCACATTTTTAGTTATGATATGCCAGCCTCCCTTTCCCATCTGAGGTCTAAGGAGTATTCTGAGAGTGCGGCCCGAGGATCACCATTCGATATAGATAAGTAATATTGAGCAGTTCCATCATCAACCTGCATGCTTCTCCTTAGGGAATCAATTATCCTTCTCTTCCCGTGTTCAGAGCTCACCCTATTCAACAAACAACCAGAAGTTCTCACTGGCCCACCCTCTAGATACAACACTGCTACTTCTCTTTTCGCACAAGCATCCAACTCTATATAGCATGTTCCATCTATAAGAAGGTCTGGATTGCTTATAGGGATTAATAACCTCTCCCTCGAATACATCCCATGATCACTCATCATGTTATTTAAACGTTTAATGTCAGTGACCTGTAGATACAAAAACCAATATATTTTAACAGTTAACACAATTATATTTACTCCATTAACAGGGAAGACAGAAAATGTCACTGTAAAATGATCATGTTTGAGTAATCAACAAGAATTGAAATTTCTATACGAATCTGAACAAGTTTTGAACCATAGCCATGCATTATAATATTCTAATGTTTTACATTCATTCATATAAAAGCATTTTCAACTAAACTACGAAATCATGTTTCTAAAGATAAACTCATCAAAAGAGGCCTGGTTACCAGCTCTAATTTTCATCAATACATTTTACTTAACATAACAAGGCCAGTAACGTTACCCTCCAGGGAACTCACCTTAATCCTTCACATTACTTGGAACTACTAGGTAACCATTATCCTTAAGGATCCAACACATTACTAGAGATTGTATCTTTGATTCTGGGTATCTAATAATTCAATCAAAATGTAATCTTTTTAGCTTTTATCTAGTTAATTAAACAAGTTCTATCTCTTATAATTTATATATCTAATCAACTTTGTGTTCTTCAAAGACACAATCTTTCATTTCACTCTTGATTGACAGTCTCATCAAATTCACGAACAAAACAATCGTAAACAAAACACCCAACTTAGCTAAGGCTTGTAAAAAGACCAAAAAGTACCTGAACAGAGTATTTGACGGCAAGACTAGCCACGGTATCCCCACGCGCAATACGGTGCGAAATGGCGAACTTGCCAATCCCATTATCCCTCCAGAAAGAAGAATTGACGGGCTTTCCCACAACTTCTTTGAGCTTCCAAGGAGCCTTGAATGCAAGCACCAACATATTGTCATTGGCGGCAACTGAGTTCCAGACCTTGCAGACGCAGCTGGCCCGTGCGAGGTCGGGGACGGGGAGTTTCTCGAAGATCAAACGCAGAGTGTCGGGGCAGGTGAGAGCGCCGAAGTGGGAGTTCATTGGGGAGAGAACGGCCGTTGGTTTTTGGGAGATCGAGGAGGAGGAGGAGGAGGATGAGGAGAAAGAGACAGGTTGGTTTTGGCGTTGTTCGTCATCGGATTCGTCGCCACAACAGCCCATTTCTGGAGGACCCTCGTTTGATTCTTGTGAAGCTCGTTTATTTGACTTCGACCTTCGAATGGTAGGTGATAATACAGTCATAATTATGAAAAAAAAAATCAATAATAAAGATATACAATAAAATATTTTAATAAAAACAATTTTCTTTAATACGGAATTCCAATTTACAAACAGATTTATGGTTTAGAAAATTGTTATGTTTTTCTTAAAAAAGTTCCAATAAATTTCAAAAAACCGATATAGGTTTTTTAAGTTTAACGAGTTTAAAAGGAGAATTATGAAGTTAAATCCTGAGGAAAGTATACACAACTTAACTTTCCTATTTTTGCAAGATTAATTAAACTTACCATTTGTTAGGAAGTTACTACAGTAAATGAAATACTAGATGAGAGTAGGGAAGATATGAAATGCATTAGTTTTACACCATCTTTCTAAACTTGTTTGAAACTTTAAATATTTCTATCAAAGTGGGTCCAAAAACAAGCATCAGATTTAGTTCAGCAGAGATAAAATATTAGCTAGTTCCTTGTTAGAACATGGAAAGATGAAGTTTGGATGAATAGCTCAAGCAGATGATCTTTTTCACTCAGCAAAGTATGTTCCTTCCATTCAGGAAAACATAAACTTGACCCGAAAAAAAACCAGTAAGGGGGAAGGGGGGTCTAAACACAGTAAAAGCACAGGATTACAAACTTTAATAAGTAAAGAATCGTTTACAACAATAGATCTCAAGTAAGCAGCAAAAAGAAGCCTTGCTGGGTAATAAAATGCTTGCTATAAAGTGGCACCAGTGTAAGTAGTTAACAGCTCACTCAGAAAGAGATGAGATGACATTAATGAACCTAATGACCCCATGCGTGGCCAAGCCCGTATGCATCCATATAGCCTGCTGCATGCATATGATCATGCCCATCAAGGTGGACATGGCTGCCATGAGCATCATGATGGTGATCATGGTGGCCACCACCTTTTGCTTCATCAAACATCTTCTGAATATGCTCAGGTATAGGCTCTTCATCAGCTTGTCTATTAGATTTTGGTAAAGAGGAGACGAACTCCGCAATGCTCTCTGCTAGTTCATTGGCAGTGTCTTCCTGCAATCAACACAAAAAGAGAAAATAGTTAATTTCACAATGCAAAAGAGCCTCATCACTACCAAATTATCAAAGATTTAAACAAAAATATAGAACCTAATCCATTAAATTTTCAAACACCAAAAAGAAATTGGAAAAAAAAAAAAAACCTGCCATCTGAAGGGAAGCAGAAAAACAGCTAAAAAGTGACAGGCTTACTGGAAATTGACCAACTTATTAAGAATACAATGCAGTGAGTAGAAAAAGTATGTCTTTCTTCTGACTTAGTCACCATCATAAAATACAATTGGTATTGTGATTCTATCATGTGCAACTGGATGTAATAACAACATCTATGCTTCTATTCTTAATGCTAGACACCCATCTCCCTACTACTGACATGAAAGTGGAAAAAAAAATTCATATTCACATTTCCTTACTGTAATCCAAATCAGGTATACATGTAAGTAAGACAGCATTCTGATGCCTTTGCTTCTCAATATTTATTCAAGGGCTGAGCAACAAATGAACCAAAGCAGCTAAATTAAACTATGGCATTGTTGGGTGGAGCTGAGTTGGATGTATAAACGCTCTTGAGCATAGAATGACAGCATAATCTATGCTCTGAAAATTTCCTTTTGAATAAATAAAACGCAAGTCTTGCTCTGCATCTGTATACTTATGATACCTAATCTACTGACATGTTAAACCATTACAAATCTTTGCTTTGTTGAGGTAAAATATACCATGCAAGCACGGCATTGCATTCTCATACGCACAATTGAAGTGGACTAAAAGTTTCAATAGCTCAAGTTTTGTTGACAAGTAACAGTCACTGTAAATTATTTTGAAAAACAAGACCATAAAAAAACACTAGTCAGGATTGTAGCCCACAGGGCATTTAGTGAATAGTGCAGTCGTTGACCAAAAATTAATGAACTGAGAGAGAAGTTGAATCATTTAGCAATACCATATGCAAAGCTTATATTTCGGCAGAAGAAAGCAAAGCGAATGTAAAATTCATCAACAGTTTGGAAGGCATGATTTAACAAATTATTTGCAACGCATAACAAACTTCATTTATGTAAATGCTTTTTCATAATCTAACCTATTAGTAAAGAATCTTATCTAACAAAAAAGCAATTCTTAACTAAAGTCACTTCAAAAAGTAACCGCTATCTCGCTAATATAGCACTGATAAATCTGAATTTCCACAATCCATTTACCATTCAGTTGGATCTTTAACGAAAAAACATAAGCTAAATGATATTTGTGTTTGTTTGCATTTCAGTTAATACCTATCCTCAATCCTCATTCGAAAAAATAAATCAAATTTGTCAAACAATTTCCAGAACCAATCCACCAAGAGTCCCAAAATCAAAGGCCAAAATGCAGTCATCCAAAACACAGGCAAAATGATAAAGTCATACTCTCACTGATAGTAATATGAAGTAGAAAAAAGCAATGGATAATGCGGCACAAGCCACAAGGAATTCACACCTGAGGCCACCTTCCACCTGAATGTTTCACAAACTTTGCTTGTGGAAGTGCGTTAGCAACTCTACTCCCTTCTTCACTCCACTCTTTAGACCAACCACTAGACCACAGCACTTGCATTGGAGTTCCTTTTATCACATCCAAACCACCCCATTCTCCAATATCAAAGCTATAATTTAACTTCTTACCCATCGCGGTGACAGCTCTACTCCCGTCTCTTCCCTTCAAAAGAACCCTATTAGCCTCAACATCAAAACCGCCGATCTTATTCATACAACACAACCTAATCAACCTCTCATGCACGGTTGAAAACCCTAATAAAACATCCCTAATCAATGGCAAATCCAAAAGAGACAAAGGCAAAGCTGGCTTTGATCCGGTATCTATAAGCGTTACACTTTTGACCAAGCCTCCATTCTCAGCAACCCAATTTGCAGTCATTAACAAAGCAGAGTCATGTAAAACTAAATGCACAGGAGCCAAATTCAATGTATTTATCACTTGTCCTAAAATCCTACCCAACTCTTCACTACCCAATTCAACAACCTTAAAACTCTTCCTCTCCGAAACCCTAGCTCGCATAATCTCCTCATAAGGAATATCCCCAGTTTCAACAATCTGATCAAACGCCCAAAAAAAACCCTTTTCTTGAATCAACTCATAGACATCCCAAAACCTCTCCAGAACCCCATTTGACCTCTCCTTCATCTCGACCGTTGATCGATCAGAAAACCCATTTCCAGGCAAATCAACGGCTATAACACGAACCCCTCTAGCGCCCAAGGAGCCGATCATTTCACGATAAGAAAACGAACTCAGACCAAGCCCATGAATAATCAACACGTTCTCTGTCGATTTGGCGTCGTTTTGGAAGGTGAAAAGCTCGATGGGTGACTGGTGAGGGCTCGTCTGGACCTTGATAATGCGGCCAGAAGAGTAGTGGTGGCGTAGAGAATTGCGAAGGCTGAGGAACCACGACCTGGGGTCTTGAGAAGAGGAGAGAGAAGAGGAAGAAATGAAGAAAAGAGTGATGACAGAAACTAATATAGTGAAGTAGAACCAGAATGTAAAGGGATTCGTGTATTGAGGTCTTGCTGGATTTGAATTGGGATCTTTGTTTTCGTGCTGACGCTTCTGTTGGTGTTGCTGTTGTTGTTGTTTTGGTTGTTGTTCTTGTTCTGGTTCTTCTGTTATGATAGCCATCACGGT
This sequence comes from Boswellia sacra, assembly GCA_013180625.2. NCBI lineage: Eukaryota > Viridiplantae > Streptophyta > Magnoliopsida > Sapindales > Burseraceae > Boswellia > Boswellia sacra. The sequence goes on along the minus strand of SNVD02010934.1, from coordinate 458,393 downwards.
TGAAGCTCTTCCTCTTCAAGCTTGGAACTGACAGTGGAAGATAAAGTGGAAGATCTAGCGGAGACTAACAGGCACGAAGAGGAAAGTGACCGTTGTTTTGATATTTTATGCATAATGCTATGTTCTGACTAGAAACGCACCGTATTGCTTAGAAGCGAGTCGTTTTGGGATTAATATTGGAAAAAAATTAATAATGGGATAATTGAATTTGGAGCTAAAAGGAGGTTTCCAATAACATGTAAAGAAGATTCTATTTTGTTGTAGAAAAATGCTTAACAAATTTGAAATTTCGAAATAGATTATGTACGAAAAAAATTTCATATATATCTTTTGAATAAAATTTCATAAAATAAATAAATGAATAGAAGTTATCCAATTACTAAAAAAGTTCGACGATAAACTTTGTTGTTAAATATGCATAAAAAAAATTGAAAATTTAAAAGAAGAATTACTAGAAAAGATACTTAACTACTTATAAAAAAAGATAACCATTACAAACCCTTTAAGGATTGTCATAATAGTAAACTTATCCCTTACAGTCAATTACATTAAAAACATTATAAAAACCTTGAATTTGCCATTATATCAGACATTTCTATTATCTATATAATTTGAAACTTTTGTAAATTGTAAATACAAGAAAGATAAAGCCCATGAATCAGGATAAAATATCAATTAAGCCCATTAGCAGGATATGTCTGATATATCAAGATGTAGTAGGACTCTAAATTAGTCTTTAGGTTACAAAATTTACACGCACTCATGAAACGACAACGTTTTGCAGCTATCGGCCTTTTTTTTTTTTTTTTTTCCCTCTTTTTAACTGAATTTAACTGAAAAACTTTTTCTTGTTATTGCAAAACCTTATCTCCACCTCTCTCTCTTTCCCTCTTTCTGCAGAATCGCTAACATGCACTCGCTGCCATCGCAAGCAATTCGGCCTTTCTCTCTGACGCAATCCCTCACGCGCTCTTCCTTCCATTTGAGCTGCCTCTCTTCTCTCTCGCTCCCTATTTTTCACAAATTCCAAACCCAGCCCTCATTTTACAGAGTTGCCCCGAAGACCCTGCGTTTGATCAGAAATTGCACTTCCATCACCGCCGAGCCATCTTCAGAGTTCCGCAAAAACATGACTCCAGATACACCGGACGAGAAGCTCCGCGCACTAAGGGAGCTCTTTACGAAGCCTGCAGTTAACATCGACGCTTATATCATACCTTCTCAGGATGCTCATCAGGTTCAAATTATGGATATTCTTAAATATATTTTTTGATGGTATGTTGGCAGTAAAATTAAAGTGGGTTTGGTTGTTTTGCGCTAAAGGCTGGAAAGTGTCGAGCTCTCTTCGGTTTTGTGCTGCATCTTAATTCAGTCTTTAAGTATTTGTGGTTTTTTTTTTTCAATTTACTTTCCGTGAATTAAAAAAAAAAATCTTTTTTTTTGAGGGTATTTGTGTTGTTGATGATAGAACGCAGTTGGGTTTTGGATTTTTTTTTTCCAGTTTCATTGGGGAAAAAATGGTCTTTATTGGTGGTTGTTGCATTGAAATTCAACGCCTTTTTTTATCCTGGTTTATTTGGGGTGTTGGTGGTAGGAGGAAAAGAGCTTTTTTTTTTAAGGATTTTAAATGTTTTAATCTTCAGTTATTCGGTGTTGTCGTAATGGAGTGGTGTACTATTATTAAATTTGAATTGGGATTCTAGTTTTATGGAAAAGTTTTGAGAGAGGGATTACTGTCTTATAAACATTTTGAATTTTGTTTTTATTATGTATAGATAGAATATCCTTAGGTTGTTAGCTTATAACATTAGAATTAGAAATGACACGTGAGGTGTGTTTGGCTTATGCTTGTCTTATTATCGAACTTGGATATAGAAGAATTTTTTTTTTTGTTTTATACATTTAAGCCTTAATTTTCCTCTCTTGATTTTTTTAGAGTGAGTTCATTGCTGAATGTTATATGAGGAGGGCTTATATATCCGGATTTACTGGTAGTGCTGGCACTGCTGTTGTCACAAAGGATAAAGCAGCTCTTTGGACAGATGGTCGTTATTTTCTTCAGGTTTGGAAAGAAAATATTTTAGAATCTTCTTGCTTTGGTAGACTGTGGCTTATGCATAGCACTGTATTTTGATGGATCATTTTCTTTAGAAGAGAAGGACTTTGTTTTCTGAGTTTTAATCACCTAGATTTCAGAAGGTATTCTTACTAGTACTCTGTTATAATTAGGCTGAGAAGCAGTTAAGCTCAAGCTGGATACTCATGCGAAGTGGTAATCTTGGGGTCCCTACGACAAGTGAATGGCTCAATGATGTTTTGGCTCCTGGAGGCAGAGTTGGTATTGATCCCGTGAGCAATTTCTCAACCTCCTTATTTGGGTGGATTGCATGTTTTTCTTTTCCTGTATAGAGTAACTCATCATATTGAAGTAATAATAAGTTCTAACTTTTACAGGCTTTCCTCTTAATGATTTGAATATTCAATCTTTCCCCTTTTTTGATAAGAAACCATATAAACTTTTCCCCCTATAAAAAATACAATTTACATGTAAGCAAACAAGCTAACCACACAAAATTCAAGGAGCAGTGCAGAACAAGCGGAAAGCTGGGATCTCTCTAAATAAAAAATCATATCCTCCACAAAAACCCATAACAAATCCTATACAAGAAAAATAATTACAGAACTATCCGACTTGAAGTCACTCCTGCCTGCAGATAATGGTGAGAAAAGAAAGGCACCTCCTTAATTTCTGAAGACTCAGAACAGATTAATATATATATATATATGTTTATCCCTGTTTTAAATGAACTTATGTTCTTTTCTTTTATTCTTCAATTTAAGTTTAAATGCTCCAATATATGATTTTCTTTTTCTTTTTGGTTTTGCTATCTTTGCATGTGTCTGATGCCACCTGTTCTTGATAATGTGAAGGGAGCAGTTTCTTTTTTCTTCTGCTGCTGCAGAGGAATTGAAGGAGGCTATAGCAAAGAAGAGTCATGAATTAGTGTACTTGTATGACTTTAATCTTGTCGATGTTATATGGAAGGAATCAAGGCCAAAGCCTCCAAACAAACCAATTAGAGTACATGACCTGAAATATGCAGGATTGGATGTGGCATCAAAAGTTTCTTCCTTGAGATCTGAACTAGTTGATGCTGGTGCATCTGCAATTGTAATATCTATGCTGGATGAAATTGCCTGGCTGCTAAATTTGGTAAATCTTTTATTTGCTTTCTTTGACCTGCATGGTAAATTTTCAATTTCATTGAAAGATAATGCTCAAAGACGTTCTCTTTCAAACTCTTTTGGAGGTCTAGCACTTTAAAATCAATGTAACATAAAGAGACTGCATGTATGGAATCTTCGAATATTAGTTAAACTTATATGGTAGCTTGGAGCAATGTTCTATTTTTTACTTAATCATTCATAAATGGTTTCTGCTTTTATTTTTAATTTTTCAATTGAAAATAATATGACAACCTTTTTTGTTGCAGAGAGGAAGCGATGTTCCACATTCACCTGTTATGTATGCCTACTTAATTGTGGAAATTGCTAAAGCAAAATTATTTATAGATGATTCTAAAGTGACTCCTGATGTGATGAATCACTTGACAAGTGCTGGTGTAGAGTTGAAGCCATATGATTCCATCATTTCTGAAATAAAAAGGTAGGTTTGGAGGCTTTGATGTTTTTGCTTAAGGAACATGTTATGCAGAATTGATATGTATTTGTGTATTAGCTTTTCTTTCATTTCTTTTGTTTTTTTTCTAATTTTAACAGGACATCGTGCACATATTTCGAAACACCCATTTCAATGGTTGGCTTAGATATCTGTTAATTACATTAATAGAGCTTGTCAAGTGGCTTTTGGTACACTGTGAATTTATGTCTTTATTTATTTATTTATTTGTTTATATTTTTTCAGTTTGGCTGCTCAAGGGGCTCAACTTTGGCTGGATCCTTCCTCTATTAATGCTGCTATTGTGCATACCTATAAGATTGCGAGTGATAGATATCTTGGAAGTATTCAGAATAAAAGGAAAAGACAGACTAAGATGTATGGTGACAACAATGGTCAGTCTGGAACCACTGGGATTTTTAGGACATCTCCTGTCTCTCTGGCAAAGGCGTTGAAAAATTCTGCTGAGATAGAAGGAATGCGGAATTCTCATTTAAGGTAATTGATCTACCTATGGAAGGTGCTGAAATTGTTTGGGTGCATTAATATTTCAGTGCCTTATGCTAATTCTGAAGCGTGCAAAGGGTTCAAATATGCACATCATAGCATTCTTTGAGTTGCAAGACTTGGAATGGAGCTACTCATCAATACAATGTAGAAGAGTGACAACTGTCAAAAAAAAAATCAATGACATTCTATAGGCGAAAGTAATGAAAATTGGCCTGTAAGCAAGAATACCACATAGAAGCCGGGACCTTTTGGCATGCGAATTGTTATCACTTGCGGATGTAACTTTATTTAATGTTAAAAGAAAATTTGCAATTTTTATTTTTAATGATAAAGATAGATCAGCTAAATCTTTTTAAGGCATATTTCAGTGCAATGCTCCCTTTGCAGGGATGCTGCTGCTTTGGCGCAGTTTTGGGTGTGGCTAGAAGAAGAAATTCACAATAGTGTGAGACTAACAGAGGTAGATGTTGCGGAAAAACTTCTTGAATTCCGTTCGAAGCAGGCTGGTTTTATTGATACTAGCTTTGATACCATAAGTGGTATATATTAACTTATGAACTCTTTATTTAGTATCTTCCAATCTGGTGAGTTTAGTTTCCAACTTTATTGCTCACAATTAGGATGGTCTTACAGGTTATGGTGCAAATGGTGCTATCATACACTACAAACCAGAACCGGAGAATTGTAGTGTCTTGGATGCAAAAAAGCTTTTCCTGTTAGACAGTGGAGCTCAATATGTTGATGGAACTACTGACATAACTAGGACTGTCCACTTTGGCGAACCGACAGCTCGACAAAAAGAATGCTTTACTAGAGTTTTACAGGTGACAAACTTCTTGATCTATCCTTGTCTGTGTTACATGATTCATACTAAATTTCTCAATTTAAGTATGTCTGGTATTTGAGAAAGGGAATAGACAATTTTGCAGTTGTTAATTGTGGATCCACTGCTTTGAACTTTTTTGCCTCACTTATAATTGTGTACAGCATTGTCTTTTCTAAGCTCTACTTCTCTAGACAGCTAATTTTGCATTGAAGAAGGTATTCGGTATATTCTGACTGTAGAAAGTCTAATTGTAGGGTCATATAGCTCTTGATCAGGCAGTATTCCCTGAAAATACTCCTGGTTTTGTATTGGATGCTTTTGCCCGTTCTTCTCTTTGGAAGATTGGACTTGACTACCGACATGGTATTTTTTTGCCTTTCTATTGACTTAATATGTGGTAGAAAATTTTGCATATATGTGAGTTTAGGAGTTGATCTTAAATTTTCCTGGTCCATTTTTTATTTCTCCTTTTTGTGTTAGGTACTGGGCATGGTGTAGGAGCTGCACTGAATGTTCATGAGGGCCCGCAAAGTATTAGTTTTCGATATGGAAATACAACTCCCCTAGTGCAAGGCATGATTGTTAGCAATGAACCTGGCTATTATGAAGACCATTCCTTTGGCATTCGGATTGAGGTACTGCATTCAGATTGAATTCAGCTTGCTGCAATTGTTGCCGAGTGAAGAGATTGTTTGATATCTATAGTATTACTTATTTTTTGTTTTTTGTTTTATACATTATGTTATTCTTGTTTGGCCCATACTTTATTTTCTATCATTCATGCTAGTTGATGAGTATTAAATCAAGATTTTAAAACTCATAGTTTAATCATTGAAAATGATGTGTCATATCTGTTTCACTTGAATTGGATTGGTTCAAGCTTCTTTTTTTTTTTAATTTTTAAGTGAAGCCCATCTAAAAACTAAATGATAAGTAAATAAAATATAGCTTCATAGAGTCATTAGCCAATGACTTCATATTTCATCCCCTAATTGACAAAATGTTTCTCGCTGTGCATAACTGTTCGCGTTTCCATCTAAATAATTTAGACCTGTTGATGCTTTGAAATGCTTAACATTTGACATCTCTGTAACTCACTATTCTAGCATCCTTCTGTACATTGTAATTTATGTGTTCTTTTCTCATGCAGAATCTCCTTATTGTAAAAGAGGTTGACACACCGAATCGATTTGGGGGAATTGCATATCTGGGATTTGATAAACTCACATTTGTCCCCATTCAGGTAATTGCGTTTGCTGATTCTATTGAAGTCGTTAAAATAAACCAAGCAAAACATAATTAAAATTATATTTTGTTTGCCCTTATAACATAGCATTAACTTGAAAGCAAACAAAACCGGCTAAATTTCGAAGCCTTATTGTTCTGAATTTGGAATCATCCAAAGCCATGGTTTACCATGCAACCTAGTTTGTTCAAATTTTGCTTTCATGACTTGATAATCAAATTCGTCAAGTCTGTGTCAGCCTGTCAGCTATTATTCAGAACTTAGTTTTTGTATTCATCCATTTTTTCTGTTACAAGGTACAAATCTCTCTTTCGAACTGTGTTATGGTTCGGCAGTCTGAATTTTGTGATATTTTATTTTGCTTTTCTACTTGCAGACTAAATTGGTTGACTTATCTTTGCTCTCTGCTGCGGAGGTTGATTGGCTTAACGATTACCATTCTCAAGTCTGGGAGAAGGTAATTGCATGTCTATAAATATTTTCAGCTGGATCAGTAGCATTTATAACCTATGATCCCATTATATTTCAGTTTTTACTCAAAACTTGTATTTTGGTTGTAATTTACTGATAACAATTCTTAATCTGCACCTCAGGTTTCGCCATTACTGGATGGTTCTGCTCGGGAGTGGCTTTGGAACAACACACGACCCCTTGTCAAACAGTGATTGAGTCAGACTTCTTGCTTGTTTATTCCCAGGTTCTGAATTCTGAGGGCCTGCACCTGTCAATCACTTTTATGTTGGCATGATATTCATGTAGATGAATTTCAACTATAGTAATGGTAGATTAAAGTTTGTACAGAAAATTTCATTGTATTCAACTAAGATCTAAGGGGACCACTACAGTAAGAGAACTGAGGCTGTGAGGAATCCCTTCTTTTTCTTCTCTATTTTATGGGTCATATACACTGGTCGTACGCTTAAACTAAATGTGAAACGTTGTCGAGTGATTTTCTACTTTTTTTTTTTTGTTTAATCTTGAAATCTTCTTTTTCAACATTATTCAGGTTTATTTTTTGTTACCATAATTCAACACGAATCTCTCATTTGAAGCAAGGTTATGATACGCGGCCACTTCCCACTAAAATCAAGATGGCCATATCATTATATTTACACGAAATTGCAGTCTACTTTCACATCGAAGCCACTACAATATTCAAATGTTTGAAGGTTATGCCGGTTGGCCACTCCCTACTAAAATCAAGATGGCCATGTTATTATAGTTGCACAAAATTGCAGTCCACATTTACATTGAAGCCACTCAAGTGGCTAAGAGTAACTCAAAATTCAAATGTACGGCCTGGATTATTTAGTGAACGTGTATTTTTTTCGGTGGAAACCACTCAGTCTCACTCTCAGCTCAAGATTTTCCACGGTCACGAAGAGCTTCAGTTCATCGATGATTGGTGGCACTGGATTTTTATTCGGGACCAATATGATGGTCATGAGATGGGTATTCTGTTTACCACGAGCGTCATAAATCGAAGATTGAACCGCCACCATTTTGGGTTCTTCCAAAATCCCTGGTGGTAGCCACAAATAAAATAAATTTATCTTATTATTCAACGTAGAAGGAATTAGAGTTAATGTTTGGAAATAGTATGATTAATAGAGATAGCTCGAAGATCATTTTTTAGAATTATTATTAATTTATCCTTAATAATAATGTATCCAATAACGTGGTAATTAAATTTATTTTAAATATGGGTATTAAATTTATTTTTTCTTTTGTATGTGCAAATAGCCCTACCCTCTATAATTTAATTGGAATAAGAAATGTCTAGTTTTCTTGACATCCATAATCCATAAAGAAGAATAAAAATAAAATTTTTATTTAAAACATTCTTATTAAAATAATTATGTAAAAAATTTTTACTTAAAATAATTATTTTACATTTATAAAATTTACAAAATGGTTTCAGAATAAATAATGAATAATCTAAATTTAAAATCACAAAAATTATGTTGTTCGCTATTCCCTACAAGTGCCAAGTTTCATCCTCACATCCACATCACCTCCAATACCCTCACGATCCATGAGTTCGTCTAGGTTTCACAGAGATCCCCAATGTTATTCTCCATCAAATGACAAGTTTAGCGGTGACTGAGGTAAAATTTGAATTGGGCCTAAAAGTCAATAAAGGCTTAATTCACATGTGATATATTAGCATACATAGTGTGATGTTCATATAAAATTACAGTATCATGCGCCATAGAAGCCCTATGCGACCAAGACGTGTAGGGGAAAGAAATAGCAAAATCTCTCATAATTTTCAATTAATTGATTTAAAATGTTTGTGTTAGATATACTAATACCCCACCTATTCTCTCGATTCTGCACTATCTCAAAGCCTTGAATCTGTGTTCTTTATATAAGCTAAGTAAATATCTGTAGAAAGCATGGTCTAATCTCCAATCAATCATGTAATTATCTCCATAAAAAGATTAGAAAGAAATCAAAAAGGATAGGAAGTTATTAATCACTTAGATAATGTATATACATATGCCAATAATATATTTGATTGATGGTCAAGATAAATGCTTATCTAAATTATCTTTAATCAAATATATGATTGTCAATCAAAATAGATTCTAATCAAATAAGTGATTAGTAATCACTATAAATGTTTATAAAAAAAAAAATCTCAATCAAGAATGTGATTATAAATCATTATAAACATTAGACAAAAATATTTTAATCATAAGTGGTTGATAATTAAGATATAAAACTTGGTAAAAGACATTCAATCAATCAATTAGTTAATTAGATAAATATTTTCCTAAAATAAATCATCCATAAATACATTAGGAAAAAGAATAACACATATATTTTTATCACAAGTTAACAAAACAAATTTAGATCACATGCATGACTTTGCCACATGTCATATTGACACCAACCCAAGAAAATCTATAAAAGAAATTATCTAACAACGCAGTATAAAAATAAAATTTTTTTTTATATCTCCATTTATAAATCATGTACACTAATTCTCTTATGTCTCATTTTGTTTATATTTATAAATTAACTTCACATTTATATATACTATTGGTTCGATTTATAAAATTAAAAGTAGAGTGATTTAATTTCGTTGAATTTCCATATACAAAAAGGAGAATGCAATTTAAATATTTATCCTATGTCAAATTAATTTTGTCTAACTAAAATTTGATCATTTAAATAAAGATCTTTTATAAGATAACGAAGAACATATATTTCAAACAAAGATATTTTTGCCTTCTTAATTTATAAACTACCATTCTCCATGGAGATTCCTTATGGTCATAATTATATAAGGAAAAAAATCATTTCCAATATTTTTTTCCTTTTCCTCTTCTCATTTCTCTTTCTCTTTCGTTTCGTTCTGTAAAATCCAACACCCAGAAATGTTTTGGTATCTTAAAAATGTTTTCTGCATTTTCCCAGCAACTGAAATTTGCAGGGTAGGTTATGATAATGATATTCAGCAGAGTCGACAAATTCACATAATTTGCAAACTCCCATCCTTAACGTGAAATGAATCCACCATAGTTGAATACGAAGTTACCTCTCAAGAAAGTTGTCACCGTTGATTATTATTTCTCCACCAATTTCAACGACAATATCCCACCCCATGTGAATTTCAGGGCTACCACTTAATGAAAGTTTAAGACCTTTGGCAGGCAATGACTTGCTCATATCAACTTAAAAAAATTAGTTAAAATTTTATACCCAAACTCTGCTCCAAATTATGTTACATTTAAACATACAGTTAAGAAAAGATAAAAGGACAATTTATTTTGAAAATTGATAAGATTTATAGTATATCTAACTTTGTTGTACACTTGTACTTTATTTCGATATTTCAAAGTTCATGTTTTTGTTTTGTTTGATCCTACATTTTGCGTTGAAAGAAAATGAGTTAGAGAAAACGGAAATAGCGATAGAAGACTTTCATTAAAGTCTTGAAGTTGAAGAAAAAAAAAAATTATTAAAAAGATTCAATTAATTAATGATATTTCTGTTGGAAGATAATCTTAAGCCAGAAACCTACACCACATATTAAGCAAATCAATGTATAAATAGAAATTTGACTATTAAAATTAGATTGTAATTAGCACTCTAAGTTGCTAAATACTCGTTACAACAAAAAAAAAAAATGACATGCATTCTAGTACTTTTGAGTAACTAATTTTAATTATTTACCTGGAAGCTTAAATAAAGCTCTCTTAATTAACCATAACAACTTATTAGCCACCAATCGTGAGTCTGGTTTACATTCTTTCATGAGTAGCTCGAGAGGCTCCTGGAGCATGGGAGTGGCCTGGAGAAAGTTTTTAACCTTAGATCTCTATCCTTGCTTCAACACAATTAACGATCTTGACATCTGTATGAAGCAGGAAATTCAATGATCCTGACATCGCTAAACTAATATTAAAAGAACAGAACATATATAATTTTCTGCTTGCCCAAGCTCACGGCCTATGTGATGATCAAACTATATGTAATAAAAGCAAATTTAAAACGTATATATTAAACCTAGTTGATTCCTCCTATATAAGGTTCTCATAGATCCTATATGATGATCTTTAAAATGTCTAAATCAATGTCAAAGAACAATATAACTAGACATATGGATGGTTGTGGAAAGTTCACGAAGTAAACATTCAATCTAAAATGACCATTGAAACTTTCCACCTTAACACTTAGCAAAATGTTACAGCTAAAGCTCTGAACCAAGTTATTTCCTTCTAAAAGCGTTTTATCAAACCCTCCTGGTACTAGCGCATCACAAAAGGAACTCTTGTGGTTCAAAACTTAGCTTGAACATGGGACTAGAAGCACGACATCTATGAAAGTATAAAAATTTTACAAAAGAGTTTTCTCTCCCCAAGTCTATATTCTTTGAGAGGGATGAAACTTTTATTTATAGTAAGATTACTTGGTTACAAGACAAGCCACTTGGCAAATTGTTTTTCCACACAGATGTGGAAAACAAGTTACAAGACACGATGTTAAAGAGAAAATATGACAATATGACTTTTTTACATGAATTGTCGTCTTTTTCTACATACTTGACTTATTTATTTCACATCATATTTAGACCCTTGGACATTTTTGTCTCCAAACACGTGAAAAGGAAAAGTAATTAAAGACAACACAAGAAGATGACTTTTTTATAGAAAACTTTTCATGCTTTGTCATAGATGGCAAATTATGTTTTCTTTCTTGTGCAGAATCTCATTATCGTAAAAGAGGATGACACACCCAATCGATTTGGAGGAATTGCATATCTGGGATTGGAAAAACTCACATTTGTCCCCGTGCAGGTACCGTGATTGCCGATTCTGGTGAAGTTGTTAAAACAGCCCAAGCAAAACGTAATTAAAATTATTTTTTGGTTGCCCTTATACATAGCATTGACTTCGGAGCAACCAAAACCCACTAAATTTCTAAGCCTTATTATTTTGAATATGGAATCATCCAAAGCCATGGTTTTCCGTGCAACATAATCTGTTCAAATTTTGCTTCCACGACTTGATAATCAAATTCGTCAAGTCTGCGTCACCCTGTTAGCTGTTATTTAGAACTTAGTTTTGGTATTTATCCATTTTATCTGTTGGAAGGTTCATCTCTCTTTCGAATCTTGTGATCTTTTATTATGCTTTTCTACTTTGCAGATTCAATTGGTCGACTTATCTTTGCTCTCTGCTGCGGAGGTTGATTGGCTTAAAGATTACCATTCTCAAGTTTGGGAGAAGGTAATTGCATGTCACCAACAGATTGTATAATCTTATTAATATAATCAGATTGTATAATCAACAATCTAATGGAATTCATCAACAACAACAACAACAATCGGATTGTATAATCTTATTAACCACCACATCTAATGGAATGGATAGATATTTTCTCTATTCTGCAATTATAAACCTACATTCGTGAAGCTTTTGGCGGTGCCGGATCTGAAGTTGAAAGCTCAGTATACATGTTTAATATTGCTTTCGCAAAGTACGCCTTAGCCTGAGGCCTCTTTATCTGAAAATTATTTGACGTTAAAGCATGGAAATAAAATTTTGCCATTAATTTTATTATGTTATTGTGTCATAGAAATTATACAAAAGACGTAATTTTAGATGCAGTATTATGGGTAGAGGACCTGTGAGTAAGACAGCCCCAGATTTTATTTTTAATTTTATTATTTTTATTTTTCCAGAAATGGCAACCAGGGCTGGTGCGCCTCCAGTAAGATTACTAGGCCAACACTCTAGCATTACCAATTCAGAAGTTTCCTCTCCATTTAGAACACAGTATTCAAAGTTATAAAAGAATAAACTGGAAGCTACTTACCTTGAATGTTGGAGTGAGAAGGCCATTCTCTACGGAGAACGGTTCTGGCACCAAAGTTACGGCCTTTGCAAATTCAAAACCTCTCAACTAAGCCATTGTGAGAAAAGAAATACAATTAGCCTCACTGCAACTTGAAATCCAAAAAGCTTATTTGGTGAAGAAGTTACCTGGCCTTCCTTTCCAATTGTATTCATCTCCTCAAGGACAGCAGATCTTGCTCTTGGATCACTGCACAACTGTTCTAAATTCTCAAACTGCATAAATGTAACAGAAATTTAGGCAAAGGTCAAAAGCTTCGATATTTACTGATGGCGATCACCGTCAATATAAAAAGACATGGAAAACCTGAACGATGCCTCAATAATAGGCAATTGCACCATGTTCCAATTAGTTTTGTGTATGAAGAACAGTCCTTGCATGCTCAAAAGATAAGGCAGATGAAAAGGCTGGAATCATGGGTTGCAGTTTTTATTAATTTAAGGTAACCCTATTATAACTAACTATAGGTACAATCATTGTGTACAAAATCATAAATGATCGAAAGTGAAAACAAGGATTCATGTGCTACAACTGCTGATTCCCATACTAATAGAATGATGCTACAAGGGATACCAAGAAGCAATGAAAGAACTAGAGTGTCAACCAACCTTGTCCTCCATCACAACTAGACAAGTTAAAAAGCAGTTCATTTTGTCACATGCTTTGACAAGAAACAAAAGAATCTCTATTACAAGTTTATCACAATCATCAGGACCTCATTAACTTCCTATTAGCAGAAACTGAAACAAGTCATAAGGAAACAATTAAAAATAACCTTGATCCCTTCAGATTCAGCCCAATCTTTTAAAACATCAGGATCAACAGCAACCACAGCTACTAAACAAGAGTTCAAGCTATCACCTAAGATCATATTATGTAGTTAGTATAAGAAAGTATTTTTGGCAGTTGAATATACAATATAAGCTCCAGATCTGTACCATATATAAAACATTGAGAAACAAACTTGCACTTTGCGTACACATTCTCAATCTTCTCTGGTGCTACATACTCTCCTTGTGCCAATTTGAATATGTTCTTTTTTCTGTCACAAATTAAATTACAGTCTTAAAATGGTCTTAAATAGCTCAACACTCTAAAAAACATTATCCACAGACTTATCACAAAACTTTCAAATGTGGGAATGGATAAAAGAGTGTCTGATCAATTAGTACACAGAAAATTATGCTAAATAATAATAAAATTACCTGTCTATAATCTTTAGGCGTCCTCCTGGTAACCACAGCCCAATATCTCCCGTATGCAACCAACCATCACCATCGATGACTTCTCTCCTGCCCAATTAACAGGGATGTCAGGAAGACCAGAATTTACAAGTGCAGATTAGTATCATAATCAATGGATGAAGGTTAACTACATTTGAGCTTCATCTTTGTAGTAGCCTTGGAAGACAATGGGACCTCTGACACAGATTTCACCACGAGGATATGGCTGATCCTCAGAAGTGTAATTCATTTCAGGAACATCCACAAGTTTCACTTCTGAAAGAAGAAAAGACAAATGACAAATGGTCAAACATCAAAACCAAGCAAAAAATTTGTTTCTTACTGCATCTCCTTATATTTGCATTTGTTACGTTTTTGTTTAAGATTATAACAATTCAATTGCATTCGACTTCTTCAGTTTCCGTCTTCCTTCTTGATGAAGTAACCAGACATGTACACATCTTTATATTTCATTTAAACGCAGACTATATTTACAAATTAACAAATATTTTCTCCCACTAGAGGCAGAGGTAAAATATTTACTCCTAGTTTAGGAGGGTGTGAGGAGACCAAAAGCACTATAATAGTGTCTCCTGGAAGTGAAGTGTATGCAATATTTTTCCTCAGATGGAAAGAGGTTGGGGGAATCAATAGATTTATAAAAATTCCAAGTCACACTTAACAACTCACCACATGCAGGGTTGGGAGACCCAACATGACCAACTAAGTTGTCACCATCATCCATACAGCTGATGACACAAGAAGTCTCGGTCATACCATATCCTTCAAGTACTTGACAACCAAAGCACCTGCAAGTTTCATTACATTTGCAAAAATAAATTACGCCAGTACTTTATTGTTTTTCTTCATGTGTTTGTTTGAATTTGTGTGACTATATATATATATATATATATATATATAGAGAGAGAGAGAGAGAGAGGTAACAACATCTTCAGAATCAACTTACACCTTCAAAAAGTCCATTATATCTGGAGCCAAAGGCGAAGCACCTGATCCCATAAAACGTACTCGTCCTCCAAGCTTTTCCTTTATCTTATTGAATACCAATTTGTCCCACATTGCTGATGGTTTCCGGCCTAGAAGTTTTTATACATAGTCACAACACTAAGCTATTTCTACGTATTAAGATAATGGTGATAGAGGAGCCAAGAAAAAACAAATATGCATATTGAATTTATTTTGGAAAAAAAAAGGGAGGTTTAATTTTGCATACAGACCATTCACTATGGCTTGTTTCTTGGAACTGAAAGCGACTGTGAATATCTTTTCCCTAAGAGTCCCTGAAGTCTTTACGGCATTCATGATTCTACGACAACCAACAGAATTATACATGAACAACCTTTGAAATTGAAGCTAATGAATAATTATGTAGCAACACCATGATCTTTACCCAGCATATATTCGGTTATACAATCGGGGAACACTGCAAAATATTGTCGGTCTTAGAGAAGCCAAATCATCCATCAACTTCAGATTGTCCTGCAAATAATAGGGATGAGCATACACACAACTTCTACAAAGAAAAATCTATCTACAACATCGTTCAAACTTGTTAGGCATTTTAAATATACAACATTCCCAAACACAAACTCCATGGGCCAACCTTCTGTATTGGGTTCTAATATTCAATTAGCTTGCATACCAGAAAAATGAGATGTCTAACCTTTCAAAAGCATAATAATAATAATAACAACAACAATAATTAATTATTTAATAATGTTACTCATAATGCCAAACTTTTTCTTAACCATAAACAGGAATATTCAAATAACTTTTTTATTATTAATCAAGTACTTTTCATGATTATAATTTCTTACATTACCAAGGAAAAGGATAGCAAAACAAAGTCGACAAAATCATCTTGACATTAAAAGAAACTATCAAAATAAGTGATCCCAATTTCACTCCATATCGATTTAAGCAGAGCGTTTGGAAAAAAGTTACACACACAATTATTATTATAGTTATCACATTGGTCTACTCGAGTTTCACGGACGTTAAAACCTCACTTTGTTAGTACCTTCTATAATGATTGATAAATAAATTGAACACATCTTTCAAGAGGTATTTTTTCTTGTTGGCAGATCTTAAAGTTAAAACACATTAAGCAAAAATCACTACATGCGGTCCTAAGTCCAACTTCATAACTAGTGGACTCAATGCCCTCAAGCATACAAGAATTAATGAAGAAAAATTATGATGCTTAGTAGAAGCACATTACCCCCTGGTAGAAACCAATGGCAATACCGTAGTACACCGAAAGAATCTGGTTAGTTCTCTCATAGATGTGTGCCAACGGCAGATACGATATGTAACTGTCAAAACAAATGATTCGACATAGAAAAATTAGAATTCAAAAAATAAAAAATCATTTATCATTTAATAAATTGAACATTGGTCTCTACATGTCTGGTGGATAAAATTTGACCATAAGACTGAAACCAGCAACGCTTGAAATTAAATTCCCATGTGTCAGCACAACTCCCTTGCAAGAAAAAAAAGAGAATATAAGTGAAAAATTACAAAGTTCAACAGAATATGGGTAGTTAAATCATTAAAGTTATCACGTCAGTTACAGAAGAAAAGAAACAAAAGTCACATCTCTTACCTTTGGAGTTCCAGTAGTACCGCTCGTGTAGCATATAGTTGCAATATCCTCAGGTTTTGGAGGGCATAAAGGTTGCAGACTACTGCGGCCCTAAAAGAAGACCACATGTAAGGTGATGAAACATAACTTCTTAACATATATTATCTGATACTATAAAGAAAAAGTCAAATTGTTGTTAAGAAATCGCATCTGACATCAGTGTTTGATTATGGTAATTACAGCTTATAGATAGAAATAAAAGGATAAAAATATACCAATCAAATAGTGAGGGAAATATTTGTCAATGTATGGGAAGTCTAATTAATCCAAGGACAGAAATATCCAGCAAAATAATCAAAAATTTACGACATAACTAGCATTGAAAAAGATGAAGAGGAATTTATTTTCCAATAATTCCTTGTTTTACCTATAGCATTCCAAATGTGTTCACAATATCATTTTCTATAGTGACTTGCCAAGAGTATATTGGAGAGCAAAACATTAAATTCACAATTACCTGACTTAACAGTTTAAAATATGATACAACCTTAGCCCCTGATGTTGATGGAAGTGAGGGCAAATGTTCATCCACTCCCCCCACCACCTGTGTTGGAAAAGATGAAAGGTAGGTAGAGAGAAAATAAGCAACATACATATAATTATTTTGCTTCATAAACTTGCACATATCTTCCACAAGTACATACCACTATAAGACGTACAGATGGAATCTCAGAAATGAAGCTCAATAGCTGCAAGTTCCAAGAAAAGGAAGATTTTAATATGTGACCTCATAAGAACCCAGTTGTTAGTCATTTACTTAAAGGTCATTGCGATATCTCCCATTTTCATTAAAGGTAAGTTTAGATACAACAACAGTAGAATGGACTAAAGTTCCCTACTAAAGAAGTTTTGAGTTTGGATAATATTTACATGAGCCCAAGGGCATCTATTAATTGCTAGTAGGCATATGTTCACTTAAAAGGAGATGGTCCAAGAGTACAGAATAGTCCTACCGTGTTCAAAGTTTGCGGGACGCAAAAAATTGCCTGTATATCAGCATGATTCACAACATACTTAACAGCATCTGGACCTGAACATAGAAAACTACAATTAGAAACAGATTGAGGAACAGAGAAACTTCATATTAATAATGAAATACGCACCAAGAGTGTCATACAAAGGAACTGAGATATAAGAATACGCCGAGCAAGCATGATCCACAATCAGCCACTCTGGCCTGTTTATAAAATAAAGACCAATGCAAACTCCCTGTCTCAAAAGAATCCAAAAGATTAAATCAAATATTGCTTGAATATTACCTAGCATGATAAATGTACTTGAGATATACAGTTAGAGATGCCATGATAGATATTAATTTTCTCGCATCTTGCAACTTTAGGGAGGATAAATGGAATCATAGGCTTATCCAAACCAATTCCCAAAAAATTAGCCGAAAAAAAAAAAAGTAAGAATTCCAATTCTCTAGAGAATGACTCACTTTTGGTAATCCATGATACCGAAGGCCAGAGCCTATTGCTTCTCGGGCAGTACTTGCTTCTCCATAGGTCATCCATTTGTACCTTTACAAGTAAAAATAAGTGATACAGTTTCATATTAAAACCACTTTCAGTGTTAAGGTACCTTGAAACTATAAAAATAATCAACAAATTAAAACTCACTCGCCAACTGTTCCGTCCACCCTAACTCGTGTACCCAAGTACTTATAATCCGGAAAAGTCTCAACTGCATGTCTACCAACCACATACTATAAAATTTGAGTACTATGCATATAGACTATATAAACTGATAAAACCTACAACATAAAATTATTTTGAACTGAGACAAACATGACAGATTCTCACATGAAGTTATTGTGCAATGTCCCAATTTCAGGATGATCAGGAAACCTATTGACAAGCTTCAAAGGCGATCGCGCAGACCTGGCATTTGAAAGTAAAAAAGCAAATTAAAGAAGTTAAAAATACAAAATCTAAATCAATTACCAAAAATTATTGGACAAATCTTGCTTGGATATATAATAAAAAATATGAATTCTATGAGCTACAAACTAAAGCCAGACAAATCAGCAGACACTTTAGCTTTTAGAATCCGGCACATGATTTAAAAGTCAAAGGTCAATGCAACAGGGTATTCCAATTGACTAGTCCAATATATTTCCGAACTCTGTTTCGAAGTTGGTTGGATGATTTGTAACTAACTTGATCTTTGTACCTGATAATATTTACCCATATAAAAACTGGAAAGTGGAAATGATCAATAATGGAGAGTGAGGTTTCTGAGAATATGGAAGGTTTATCATTCTCTCAAGGCTACCCTTTAATTCTTTCATGTCAAGAAAATTATGATGAAATTGACTGCACCACATACAATCAAATTGCTGTAATTTCTCTAAGACACTCAGAATCTTCTTTAACGTGAGCAGTTAAGAATCTATGTTCAAGTTTTCGAAGTGAAATTAAAAATCTAAGCAGTAAAAACACTACCTATACACATTCCATTTCCCTGTTTGAAGCTTCTCTGGTAGAACCACACTGTAAGTTTGACCTGGTCAAAATTTCAACAATTAACCAGCTCGTTTACAATTATTGATGCGTAAACTGTACACGTATATATGAAATATACATACATACACACACATACATATATATACACACATTGAAGCGTCAACAGTGAGACCTATAAGTTGATCCAGATCACAGAAGATTTATTGCATCCAATCAAAAAAGAAAGCAACACTGAAACTCATATTGCACGTAACAGACAGAGAAACTGTGCGTACTTTGAACGAAGTGGCTGACGGTGAGGTTGTGTTGAATCTGAGAGCTGAGATCGTTGCTATCGATGAGGTGGCTTTGAATAGCTCTGAGGCGACGCTGAGTGGGAGAGTCTTCTTCCATGGAGATTTGCGCGGAAATTTTTTATGTTCGGGGAGTTTTGTTCGTTTGTTCTTTTTGGTTTCTTTTTTTTTTTTTTTCCTCGTGAAAAATACAGGGAAATTTATCAGACGAACGATTGCTTTTTGGTTTTTTGAATAAAAAAATGTGGGCACGGTTCCCAAGTAGAGACGGTGACGTGTATAAAGTTTAGGATAAGAGTCGTAGATTGATCTGAAGCTCGTGCTGTGCTGGCGTGGCGTAAGTGGATGGTAGGTACGGCTCTTGTGTTAGCGTACGCCGGTGGTAATGTTCGCACCGTGGGCCCATGGTTAGTACAAGGAATACATATTGGGCATGACGTGCGGCACTGCATAATATAATATTAAAAAATTATATTATATTTGATCAGATATTGTCTAATATAATATGAACATTATAATATATATTGTATCAGTACTGTTTATATAAAATTTGAACGTTTTTATACTAAGTTTATTTATGGTATAACACCGTATAAACTTATTTTTGTCTCAATTTTTATTAATAAATACAAAAAAATTATATAAATTAAATATTTATATATTTAAATAATTAATAAATAATTTATTAAATATTTAAAAAAATAATTATTTAAATATATAAAAAATAATTATTTAAATATATAAAAAATTAATAATTAAATTTTTATTTTAAAAATAATTTTAATTATTATTTAAATTTATTTTATATTTAAATTAAACTTTTCACATTATAATTTTTTTTACGTTTTATCTAATATAATATTCTATCAAACATAGTATAGTATTATGTTTTATCTAATCTTATTCTATACTATTCAATCCAATGCAATCCAAATAAATTTATGCTATCCTATACAATATTATACAGCGCATCAAACATGCCCTTTAATTTTTATCTTGCTGGCTGCGGTATTAAAATAAAGATAGATCTACGAGTTTTTTCTTTTTTATTTTTATTTACATTGAAAACTTATCATGATATGTTTAGGATTGTAATCTTTTAATTTAAATTTTTATTCAAAAAAATCTAGAAATTTTGAGTCAACGTAAATTATCAATCCAATTTTTTATACCCTTCTAGATTGAAATAAATACCTTTTACAATAAGTTTTTTTAAAAAATAATTATAATTTGACAATATCTAAAAAAACTGTTTTTAATAAAATATAGGAAATTTTTTTAAGGAATTCCATAATCACATTAAAGCATAAAAGAAATCAATTTTGTAATGATTAACCTTATTGAAAATATATGTACATCAAGAAAATGCTTATATGAATTGCAATAATTACTAGAGATCAGTAGCATGGCCATAATATTAAATTAGGGCAAACTTTGATCAATAATAAAAAAAATTATATTAATTTTTAGTAAGTTCTATAAGAAAAAGCTGACTTTTAATTATTGTATAAAAACAGTATAATTGAAGTACATTTTGAAAAGTTTTGAATTTAAGATTGAGAAGTAACTTTTCATAGTTAGTGTTAGAAGATTAATTTAATTTTGATTGAGGGCGCGAGGGAAGCATCACAATATAGCAGATAAATAAATATTAAACTTAAATATAGTTTTTAAATTTTATAAAATTTTGTGGGAACAATTACCCTCAAATTTGATAGTGACTCGACCGGTATAATACAAAATAGGGTTATTAACAATTTACCCCCTGAGATTTAATAAAAATATAAATTACCCCCTTAAAGATTTTAAATTACAAATTGCTCTTTCAATTGTTAAGTCTCGCGTTAAATTAAACGGCAGAGGGGTAATCTTGAAAACAAGATAAAATGGTATTAAAATCAAATTTTAAAAAGTTTAATTATGCAGGGGGACAGTGTAGAAAAGTAGAAGTCCAATCGAATAGAGAAATATTGGCTTCTCTTATCATTTAACCCTGGTTGAAATATGAAGCAAACCATGGTTATAAACATTTTGCCTCTGTTTACCTTTTCTTAAAACTACAAAAGTGGAACTGGTGGAACGAGTAACAACAAAACCTTCATGCCAGTGTGCTGACTGCAACCATTATCACTGTGAGGAAAAAAACGCGCGAAGGAGGTTCGGACGGTTCAGCGTTGTTTCTGGTTGGAGAGATGAAAGGCATCTCTGAGTCTGTGACCAAAGGGAGGACGAAGGAAAAGGGAAAAAGTTCGTCTGTCATTAATACCGAGTAATACTTCTGCCTCTGGTGCATGCATATAAGAATTGGCTGCATGTTTTTTTTTAATTTTTTATAGTTAATGTGTTTTGCATGTATGTGATTGGGGAGGTTTCATGGCAAAACAAGGGTTTTATTAAAAAGGGGATCGCCTGTCCTTGCTGGAATCAGGAGGTGCAGTAAGTTTATTCTTCCGTAAGAGGAGTGAACTTTCTGCAAAACTGATTTCAATATAATGACGTGTTAGGAGTGATCATTTATCCATTAACATGGACAAGATATGATGTCATAAAGGTAGCAAGTTAATAACTTTGGTTGTATATCGCATGAATGGGTGGCTTTTCTGTTGAAAAGTTCTTAACTTTGGTCGGGTTGTCCAAAAAATGTAGTTGTTCTGGTAAATGCTTAATCAAGTAACGAAAGTAGTAAGCCTTGATAATGTGTAAATGGTATGTTCTTTTCACATTGGCTTGCTGTAATACACGAAATTGATAAGTCAATAACATGTGCTGAATGTTAAGGTCCTATGCAAGCAAAACATTTATGCATGTAAACATTGTGTATATCATTGAAAATGGCTGCCCATATTATTGAAAATATCTTTTAATACATGAAACAGTTTAATTGTTTTGTTATCCGTTTGTTTATTTTTGGCCAGTTGGAATTTTTGGTTGTTCTGTTTGTAGGTCATTGTAGTATAAGAATTGATGGTGTTGTTATATATTATGCATGCTAAGTTGATATGCATGTGAACCTAAATTGGATTGCGTTTACCCTGTTTTGCAGTGAGTTTATTCTTACAATTCGTATGTATGGGAAGTCTCATCGACTGGTGATCGATCCCTTTTTCTATAATCTTGAAAAGTTGGTTACAGAGGCGAAGATGGTCGCATGTGGTTTGCTTGTGTTAGCTGGTGAAAAGTTCCAGGTGAAAGTTGTTGTGCCATGGCAACCAGAGAATCCAATTATCCACACTGATTCAGAGCTAATCCAGATTTTCAATGAGTATGAAGACATGGATTTTTACTCTATGATAATGGAGATAGAACCTGTGGTAGCTGAGGCTCAAGAATCTGCCCCAATTGAAAGTCCTGTTCCTGCACCTATTCCAAATGCAGCTTCACAGTTCTTTGATAATGAAGTTGTAGAGGGTTAGGTATGGTGGAATGATGACTTAGTGCACGGAGAAGATACACATTCACATATGTTTGATAATGAGGCAGGAGAGGAACAACACTCTGGTGAACATAGTTCACATGTAAATAAGTCTGCTGCTTACTCAGAGGAAGAAGAAAATCTATCTGATGCGAGTGATGATGGTCCTCCCTCTGATTATCATTCCACAGATGATGATTTTAATGACAGTGGGTCAAGTGCAAATGAAAGGCCAATTGCAAGAATATCAATGATGATGCAAAAGAGGAAGTTCAATGCAGACACCAGTGGAGATTTTGAACTATCAGTTGGGGATGTTTTCAATGATGTTTACCATTTTAGAGAAGTTTTGAGGGACTATGTAGTGAGGAAAGGGTTTGAAATCATTAAGGTGAAGAATGACAATGATAGGGTTACAGTCAAGTGTAAGGTTGACAAGTGTCCGTGGAGGTTGCATGCTTCGCAGATGTCAAGCAGTGTCAAATCCTTCCAAATCAAGACTATGAACAGTGTGCATGACTGCCAAAGGGTGTGGAGGAATCGTGATGCCAAAGCACCTTAGCTAGCCAGTAAGATTGTGAAACTTGTGAAGGAGAATCCCATGGTTGGAATTAAAGAAATCGGTTCTTATGCAAAAACAAATTGGGGTGTAGAAGTAGAAGACTACACATTGTATAGGGCTAAAACTATGGCTTTAGAGAGAGTAGGAGAGAACCATGCAGAGGCTTACTGTATGCTGCCAAGGTTTGCTGTTATAGTTGAAATAAAAAATCCTGGCAGCATGGTGGTTGTAAAAACAATAGGGGGATCAAGTACTCAGCAGCCAAGATTCCAAAGGTGCTTCATGTCTTTCCCAGCATGCAGAGATGGCCTTATAAATGGATGCAGACCCTTAATAGGCTTGGATGGCTGCCATTTGAAGGGTCCATACGGAGGCATGTTGTTGAGTGCAATAGGAGTCGATGCAAATGGTTCTATTTTTCCAGTTGTTGTGTGTGTGTGTGAAGCTGAGAGAGAAGATAGCTGGTGTTGGTTTTTGGAGAAGTTATATGACTATATTGGGAGGCATGATGGAAGAGCTATCACCATGATGAGTGATAGACAAAAAGGCCTGATTTCAGCCTTAGAAAAACATTGGCCCACAGCAAAATTTAGGAGGTGTGCTAGACACATTAACTCAAACTTCAAGTCTAGATATCCTGGGTTGAAAATTGATAACCTGTTTGGGGAAGCAGTGAGATCAACTAACAAAACAGATTGGTTGAATGCCATGACCAAAATCAATCAAGTAAATGAGGCAGCAGCTAGGTGGCTTTTGGACATAGAGCCTTCTACTTGGTGTAAGTGGGCAATTGACACAACAGCCAAAACAGATCATGTAACTAATAATTTAACTGGGAGTTTTAATAGCTTCTTGGGGGAATGGCGGTGCAAACCAGTGTTGGCTCTTTTGAATCATATAAGGAAATCACTTATGAAGAAATTACAAAAGAAAAGAATGATGCTTCAAGGTTGGAATGAGAAGGTGCCCCCCAATGTAAAGGCTGAGATGACAAGGTTAATGAATGTAGGAAGACAATTGTCTTTGATTCATAGTGGACAATTAGAGTTTGAGGTGGTAGATGGGACAAGAACATTTGAGGTCAAGCTTGGTCAAAAGTATTATGATTGTGGAGCATGGTTAGTGACAGGAATACCATGCCAACATGCAATGGGAGCTATCTGCTACTCTAGATTGGATGCAGAAGATTACATTGACCCAATACTGACAATTGAAGCAATGAGAAGGACTTATGCAAGCATGCTTCACCCATTGCCAGATCAAAGTGTATGGCCCAAAGTTAATGCACTGCCTATTTTACCTCCTGTGAGAACAAGAAAGCCTGGAAGGCCAAAGAAGGTGAGGAGAAGAGAGCCACATGAACCTGATATAAAGAGCAAAAGATCATTCATGATACATTGTAGCTTTTGTAATGGAAGTGACCACAACAGGAGGACATGCACACTTGCACCATTTAATGCAAGGAGAACAAGGGCTAGGGTAAATGCAATTTTACCACAATACAATCATTTTTGTATTTCTTATTATAACTGTACTGACTAAATTTTTTCCTATGATAGGTGCAAACTGGACAGCAAGTCAACAAAGCAAGGCCTCGGGTAAATGGAAATTACCACAAGGCAAGCATTTTTGCATCAATTTATGAAATTACTAACAAATTTTTGATATTTGTTCTGATAGGTGCAAAGTGGAGAGCAGGTGCATTAGGGAAGGAGAAACAACCACCTTAACATTGGCAACCAGGTTTGATAAATAGATTTTGAGGCCAATATTAACTCACATAATATAGACTTCCATTGAGAATATTACAAATTGGTTTGCAGGAAAGCAATAACCATATATGTGGGCAGCCATCAAGAATTCCAACTACATCAAGAAGCTGACAAGCCCTCACAACACAGCAAAATGAGATTCTGTTTTCTTCAAGCCAGTAACCACCTTGCAGTCAGCCAACTCAAGACTGACTTGGGAAGCAACACTAAAGACATTGAGAAGGTTTTCTGTACTTTGGGTTTTAGAGGATGCTTAAACTAATATTGGAATGCTTTATAATGTATAGGGAAGGTTTTTTGGGTATTCATGGTGCATGCATATAAACATTATGGTGCATGCAAAATGAATATTGATATGGTCTTCGAAACTGTTAGTGGGTTGCAAATTGTGATGTTGGTAAAATACAAAGCTATATTTTGGATCTTTTTGTCTACTGATGCATGATATATTAGCTTGCTTACCTAAATGCCCTGCATGGTTTTACATTATGTGATACACTGTTTCATTATGCCTTGCATTGTTTTACATTATGCAACATTATGCCTTGCATTGTTTTGCTTTTTTTACTGTCATACCATGTATTCTGGTATTCCACTCTATAAAAGGCCTAGCTTATAGATACAACAACTACAATAATTACAATGATAAGCCTCTTCAATGCCCTCTGTTCAGCTGCCATTGACACTACCTTTGCAACCAATTCTTGATAACCCTTATCTAGTTTAAGTCCAACATTTTTAACCTGAGTTGCATAGATTTCCATGGCCTGCACAGCTTCAAGGATTTTCTGTGCTTGCTTTTGCATCATGCTAGTTGATAGCATCATATTAAGGTCAGATGCTGTGTTGATTTCATCTTCATCAGGATGCCACCAAGAATAATATGAACATTCTCTGCTTGAGCAAGTGAAATATAACTTGCCTGGATTTGCCTCTGACTCAGAGATCCTAACTGTAGCCCTCTTCCCACATCTACATCTTCTATTTTTAAACTTGATGATGCTTCCATTGATGACATTGTTGTGAGCACTTGATGAACTTGTAAACATTTTGGCTGCCTTTTTAGATTTTTTCCTTCTAGCTATCAAATGCTTGCTTGCTGGTTTTCACGTGTGAAGGTGGAGTATATATAGGCTGCAATCTTGTAAGTGACCGTTATAAACATAACGGTCTTATTTATTTGAATTCCAACATACTTCTCTTGGAGGGACGTGGAGCATGATAAAAACAGGATGTCAAGGAGTCAAACAGTTTAAAAAATCTGGGTAAACTGTTAGTGCTTTGCTTCTATTATTTATCATATTTTAGACTTCCCCATGTTTATATTATTGTTTACTAATCCCAATGTTTTGCTTGTTGTATTCATCCTGTTGTAATTCTCAAAGAGCTGACCATCGGGGTATTTTGATAAAATAACCAATGACTTCTCCTCTCTCTTCCCCTACCATTTAATTTAACACGAGACTTAACAATTGAAGGGGCAATTTGTAATTTAAAATCTTTGGGGGGGTAATTTGTATTTTCATTAAACCTCAGGGGGTAAATTGTTAATAACCCTACAAAATATCTTTAGTTGAGCATGGCTGATTCGGGCAACCGTTAGGGTTTGTTTGTTAATATTTTTAAAATATTATTTTTTTGAAATACATATTTATGAATAAATTTAAATTAATATCAATTATATATTATTTTAAAATTTAAAAAATTTAAAATCAACCACATATTCTTCTAAAAAAACTCAAAATATATAAACAAATACAACCTTTTTTTTTTGGTGGGTTCTATTACTACCCCTTAGTCAAAATGATCACTTAATCACGATCTAATTGAAAAGTTTGCCCTGCCTTTTAGACTCAGATTGTAATCAGAAATGGTATCTCTAATTAATCAAACATTTAATCGAGATTATCTTGCAAAAACCACTTTGTTATTTAAAAGTAAAGTAGTATTACTTATTTATTTATATATCATCATCATTCATTAAATTAGTAGATTTTATATATTTATTAATCCAATCACTTTATGATACATTAATTTATACAAAGTAATTTTGTATAAAATATTTGTAAGATTAATATGACTTTGTTTAAAAACTTTTTCGTTGAAATTATATTTTTAGATACATATTTGGTTCGAAAAACATATAGATTATGAGATTTACATTGGAAAAGCATTAAAATGATAATAGTGAATACTAACACAATAAAGTGATTAAGGTTAATTAATTAGTAAGATTTTGACTTAAACGTTTGCTATAAATTATAGACTCTTATAAAATGAAATATGATGATTTATAAATGAATGTTGTTATTGGAGCCTCTTTAAATTTCTTCCTAAGCCCATTCTTAATTAAAATTTATTAAAAAATTTATAATTTACAGTTGTTTTAACATAAATCCAAAAGTGCCCTTCCTCTTCTAATCCATCTTCAGCGAAAAAAAAAAAACACCAAGAAATCATGAGCAATACTAACGAAAAAGGATAACTCCATTTACAATTCGGCCTGATTCCAAATATACAACTATTATGAGATTAAGTTGAAAACTTGAAATGGTTAGATGTCCAATTGTTACATCAGTGGTAAATCTAATTCCTTCAAATTTGTCATTTGGAAGACTAAAACCAAACGAAAAAAACCTCGGTATAATAAACTTTTTTGAAACTCTTAAGTAAATTAAACGTGTATGGATCAAAGTTTGATCAATTTAAAATCAATAATAAAAGCAAAGAAAACTCTACATTTGGAGAATTGAGGAAAACATACCATAGATTGGCAGTCATCTTCTTCAGATATGATAAAGCTTAAGAAGTTCAACTTCATCCTTAAACAATTGGATAGTTATAACATAATCTTTGCTTTCACTCATTAGTTCAATGCATAGTTTACTAATTTACTCTGAAGGAGTTCTCTTTCAGTGGCTAGTTTTTGTACTCCATTTATTTATTTTAATTTGTTAAAAACAACTTTTTTGATAGAACGGTATTATAGAAATCATAAATTTATATATTAAATAAAATATTTTAATTTAGGATAAGGGCTTAAAAAGATATTAAGTGAAACTTAAATAACAACACTCTTTATAAATTATATTGCATTGGATAGGTTCAGATCCAACCCGTATAGGGCCCAAGTTGGTCCAGTAAAGTATTCAAAACCTAAAAATGATAAAACACTTCTTAGAGTGCGTTTGGTTGCACTAATCTACTACCTACAAGAGTTTTTATAATGTTAAGAGTTTTTTTTTTTAATTTTTTTTGTATCTTTTGGTAGCCACTTGATAAGAACTTTTACATGATTAAAAAAGATGTTTTACGTCTACCGAAAAAAGTCAAAAATTAAGACTTTTGAAAAAAAGCTCTTTTTGAGTTTTTTAAAGTTTTGAAATATCAAATATAACCTTATTTAATTTTAAATATTTTATTTCATTATTTTTTATAATAAAACTCTATTTTGATATTTAATGATAATAAATATTTCTATAGTAATCTCATTAAATAATCAATAACTTTTTAATAAAAACTCTATTTTTAATAACTTTATTTTAATAAATTCTATTTGAAAAAATCGAAACAAACAGATCCTTAATCAAGGTGTGCATTGCAAAGTCTATCGGATCAACCCCTTAAGGGATTCGATCCAAAGCCAACATCCAAGACTCAATGGCAATTTCCTGGAGCGTCACCTTGACATAAAGACGAATGACTTTTGACACACATGTCTAAATCCTGAGCTCCGTCACCGCAATCCCTAGAATTTGGAAAGTGGA
This sequence comes from Boswellia sacra, assembly GCA_013180625.2. Lineage (NCBI taxonomy): Eukaryota > Viridiplantae > Streptophyta > Magnoliopsida > Sapindales > Burseraceae > Boswellia > Boswellia sacra. The sequence goes on along the minus strand of SNVD02010934.1, from coordinate 429,601 downwards.
CTCTACGCACTAAAAGAAGTTTAGTTTAGATTCCAATTAAATTAATCTACCTATGATTGAAAAATTGATCTTAGCTCGAGTTAAAAAGCAGTTATCAACGAGCAAGTAAGTCGATAGCGAGTCTAATTTCGAGCCATTTAAACTCGTTTTTTAGCTAAAACACACTCTAAAATCATTGACTTACGTATATCATACGACACAATAATTTTTGTTAGGCATCTACTAATCATAGTAACTTCTTTTACGGTTATTGAATATTTATGTTGTAAAAAGTTTGGACCGCCAAGATATTGTACAAACATGATTAATGAATCTACCTTTTAACTACCTCTCTTAAGTCATTGGTTAGGAATCAATGGACTTTTATTTTATACGAACTTTTTTAATTAAAACGTGACTCACAACATTTTACAAAAAAATAAAAATAAAATTTGAGATTAGTAACTTAACAACATGTAATTGGTCACATGTTGCTAATTATGAAAAGTGAATGAAAACTACTTATCTCTATTCAAAACTTATATTTGTACTTTAAGATTTAGAAAGCATACGGTGAAACGTGATATTTAGTGCAATTATAATGCGATGGAAATATGTTTCCCAATCAATGCTGTTGGACACTTTTAAATAAGTTAAAGATATATGGAATTATTTACATCTATATAATCTTTTAACACTAATTTACTTAACAAGTATTTATTATTAAAATTTTAAATTCTATACTTCCACGTTACACAATATTTGTAATTCAATAGGTTAGATTTATAACTCAAAGTCTATAACTTGATATGGTAAACTAAATGACAAAATTATATTGTAGATATAACTTTTCTCGTTTATTTTTTTCTCCTTCTTCAAAATTTTTGTCGTATAAACTGTCACGTAAACTTTTAATTATATTTTATTTATAAATTTAACATTATTATTATTATTTGTAATTTAACAAAAACCATCATGCTTGATTAAAAAAGAAAACGTTTGATGACCCAAACAAACGAGAAACATGTGGCATTAGTTCATGCGAAAATTAATTGTTGTTGTAAATTATAATTTCACATGGCAAGGTCTACAAGTACAATCAATTCAAGATTCCAAATCCAATGGTCCCATCATTGGATAAAATTACCCACTGGACGCGGTTAATGTCAGCAAAGCAACAAATTTCAAACATTAATTAAGAACCGGGTCTCAAAATAAATACGAGAAAGAATCCTATTCCTGGTCATAAACGAAGTTTTTGATCAAATCTTGCGATTAATCATCTTAATGATAAGATAAGCTAAGATAATAATTATCCATTAATTGTCCATCTCTCCGTCTTGCGCTAATTCAATTAAATAATGATAATAAATGAAGCAATACGAGCTGCGAGATAGACGGGCAACATTCTCCGTTACTTCATCCTAAACGACAGCGCGTGAAGGGAAAATCCATTTCGATAGCGGTAAAACACGAATCAAAATCAAAAAGCATATCCCATGGAAATCACCGACGTAACAGACAAACGGACACAAGCCACGTGGCCATTAATTGCAACGTCCCACCTCTTCCACTCTCCTCTGTTCCTTGTCACTCACTCACTCAACTAAATCACCAAAGGAAAGAATCGACTTCAGCAAGTCACAAGTCACAACCTTCTTAGTCTCTCATTTCTCAAAACTCGGTACTGAGTCAACCGAGTCAAATGGCAACCGTAACGGCGGCGATAGGCAAGACGAAGCTTGACTCCGGATGGCTGGCTGCCAGATCGACCGAGGTACAACTCAGTGGGACGCAGCTCACCACCACTCACCCTCCTGCTGGACCCGCTGCGCCTTGGCTGGAGGCTGTTGTCCCCGGAACGTAATACTATTTACTAATCATTGATCACATTTTTCACATTTTTATTTTTTTTTTACCGTGTTTTGTTTTGTTTAATCAATTCGGTTGGGACGACCTGTCGTGTGAAGTTGATGCTTCTTTGATCGAGGCTGCTTGTTTGCCTGTTTACGTTTTTGTTTCAATACTGAAATCGCGAGTAGAAATTTTACTAGACGATTTTATTAATCTAGTTTTATATTTTAAGTTAATCTGAATCATTTTTGGTTCTGTGGCTGTTATTTTAATAGTACTATAAACTTCCTAGTATAATAAGAGATTTTTGAAATCTAAAGTTTGATTTACCATTTAACTGAAATATCAAAGGAATTTAAGTATTTTTTTTAATGTCCATCATGCACGACGCTTGGGCTGTGCTTCTTATTTTATTTTATTTAAGTTTTTGTTTTGTTTTCCTTGGTGATGAATTCATAATTGGTCATAGTTTATTATTTGAAGGACACATCTATTGAAAATCTGGCATGGAGGGCTCATTTACTTTTGTCAACTTGTGTAACCATGTACAGAGAGTTGTATGGATAGTTAATAGGGAATGCGCCTCAATGTATCTTAGAATGTGTAAAAAATTTGATGGTGCAGCAACAATTCTGTTTAAAGTTGCACAGACTTGTATCCTTGATAATTGGATTACTTATATATATATATATATATATATTTCTCATAACTAAGAATAGCTTTTATTGCAACTAAGTATATGAAGAATGTAATGTGATTATGTAGACATAATTATAGGTTTATGTAACATTGCTAATGGTGATTTAATTTGCAGAGTTTTGGCAACCCTGGTAAAAAACAAAGTCGTGCCTGATCCCTTTTACGGGTTGGAGAATGAAGCAATTGTAGATATAGGAGATTCTGGGAGGGAACACTATACATTCTGGTTTTTCACAACATTCAAGTGTAAGCTGGTATGTCATATTTTTGCGTGAATTATTATATTCTGAGTGCCTATTGGGTTTTACTTTTTAATACTACATATTTGTTTCTGTTTCATATTCCCATCAATTTTTACTTATAGCAGTTTTAACCAATATTTTTAGCTAAAAATTAGAAATCTCATTTCTTATATTAGGTTAATGATGTCTCAGCTTTTGATTCAAATTCAGCTAATGCTTCGCATTATTGTTATCATTTGCTGAAATTGTTGTGGTCTTAACATTTCAACCTAGACAGACATTCTCCTCGTTTGCTATATGCAATTAATAAATAACATTTTCTGTATCTCACACTTCATCTCCATTTTCCCCTTTGGTTAACTGTTTCTAACTACTTGAAATTTGCAGTCAGGCAATCAGCACTTGGATCTCAATTTCCGTGGAATCAATTACTCTGCTGAAGTGTACTTAAATGGTCACAAAAAGGTCCTCCCAAAAGGAATGTTTCGAAGACATTCTCTTGATGTCACTGATATTCTGCATCCTGATGGTCAAAACTTATTGGCTGTTCTTGTCCACCCCCCAGATCATCCTGGCCAAATTCCTCCTGAGGGTGGGCAAGGTGGGGATCATGAGGTAATTTTAACATGGTCTTAATCAGTAATGAAAAATGAGCATGACATGCAAACTTCAAATCTTTTTATTTTTTATTTTTAGTTTGATTGAAGAAAGAAGATTTATATTGAATAACATGAGGTATACAAAACGTAACTCTGTGTCCACAAAAACCTCCTCTGGGAAAACCAAAGTGAACTGTACAATATGTAACAACTAAAGTAATGACCAGAAAATCTTTGTCCACCAAGATCAAACTCGTGAAAACAAAATATATGCAAAATTAGCCTCAGACCTCTTCCCTATTAAGATGGATGAAAAAGATTGAGGTCTGAAAATGTTTTTTTCATTTGCTTCTTTGTTAGATTGGAAAAGATGTCGCTACACAATACGTAGAGGGCTGGGATTGGATGGCTCCAATAAGGTAACTGTTCTCTTACCAATGAGCTTAAAGGGTATAATTTCTGTTTTTGGTATTTACCATGTTAAAAGGCGGTGTTGTATTGTTCTAATACTTAAAGCATAAAAATCTACTTTTACTTATGTTCTTAATGCTATGTTTCAAGTCTACATTCATACTCAATAAAAGTAAAATTTGATGCCTAATGTTTTGACCTTTAACGTTGCAGGGATAGGAACACTGGCATATGGGATGAAGCGTCAATTTCTGTCACTGGGGTGAGTTTAATTTATTACATAATATCTTGTTTCCTTTTATAATTATTTCCATGAAATCATTATTATTTTTTTTAATCTGGATACCTCAACGTAATTCCATGCAATTTACACATTTTGTTGTATGATTCTTTAGAACTTAAGTTTTAAATTGCTGACAGTGCTTCCATTACTTGAATAGGATTAAATCTAGAATTATTTAACTATATTTGATTTTGTTCACTGACATTTTGCCATTTGCTGCAGCCTGTGAAAATAATTGATCCCCACTTGGTTTCATCATTTTTTGACAATTACAAGAGGGTGTATCTGCATGCCACAACTGAATTGGAAAACAGAAGTGCCTGGGTTGCTGAGTGTTCTTTGAATATCCAAGTCACTACACAACTTGAGGGAGGTGTTTGCTTAATGGAGCATCTTCAAACTCAACATCTGACGATCCACCCAGGAGCACATGTACAATATACTTTCCCTCAGGTTAGTATAGTATGTGATTTAGTTGCTCTTAGCTGGAAGAATTGATTTTAAAGCTGACATATACTTTCATGCTGTTCTTTAACAAAACCGTTATTCTCCATTATTTAGTAATGTAAGACATACTTTTCCAAGTTCAGCATTTGTACTTGTTGGAAACTTATGGTAATTCCTCGAAGGACTTTTTTTAATATCTAGTTGGTAAAATGTGCATAAGGTGGTGACCTTTCTGTTTTCAGTTTATATTGTCTATGGTCATATGATCTATGCGTTGTTACAACATACAACATACATTTGTGTACTTCTTCAGCATTCTTGTTCTTATTGATTTAGAATATGTTAAAACATGATGACCATCGTTTTAGTAGCATGCCTGAAATTTGATTGTGCAAAACATGAATATTTAACTGCTTGTCACATCCAATTATCTTAGATTCCAATAAGTTACATCTGTTTACTTCTGGCAGTCGATACCCCTGTTCATGTGCTAACAGAGTTAATTGGCAGCTCTTTTTCTACAAGCCCAATTTATGGTGGCCAAATGGCATGGGAAAGCAATCACTATACAATGTTCATATCAACATTGATGTAAAGGGATATGGAGAGTCTGATTCATGGAGCCATCTATTTGGGTTTCGCAAAATTGAGAGCTACATTGATAACGCCACGGGTGGAAGGTATAGTTCATTCATCAATCTTGTAAATGAATATACTTATGATATTTATGCTTTAAGTTCTATAAACATGTGTTGTAACCTATAAATCTCTGCTTGACAGATTGTTCAAGGTTAATGGGCAGCCGATTTTTATTCGTGGCGGTAATTGGATTTTGTCAGATGGGTTGCTACGGCTTTCTAGAAAACGTTATAAAACAGACATAAAGTTTCATGCTGATATGAATTTTAACATGATCCGTTGTTGGGGTGGAGGCCTGACTGAGAGGCCAGAGTTTTATCATTATTGTGATATTTATGGTTTGCTGGTAAGCTATGCTCCCTCTCTTGCTCTCTACATGAAAGGCATGATATAATTAAGGTGCCTTGGTAGGGACTAGCTATGCCATGATCTTATACTGTATTGAAGATGAATTTGTAAATTAAACTGTGCTCTCAATGAAAATGAGTGATTTTTGTCTGACCATTTATATTTAATATGTACTAAGGAGAGCTGCTTGATTAGTACCTCTGAGAGAGAGAACTGCTCAAAATAAGGTGAATATATTGATTATTTGGAACTATACATATATATTTTTAATAAATGCAACAAAATATGGATGAGTATGTCTATTCTTTTGTCCTAGTGAGTTGTGACTGCCAAGCAGTTGGCCTATTACATTGTTTCTTGGAAAACTTATCTATTAAACTGCAGGTTTAACATTAGGTATGCTCAGGAGTTATTTTCTTTTCTGTTTTATCATTTTGTTTGCATGAATGCTGAACCTGTTTGGACATTGCATTAATTTCTAGTCATGGATGGCTGGACCAGTCTATCCAGATTCCAAAGGTAATGGGTAACAGAATAACTCTGGAAGTATTGGACAAATGTATCTGATTTAATGTTTGTAGGTCTGGCAAGAGTTTTGGATCACGGGAGATGTTGATGGAAGAGGTGTCCCAGTTTCGAATCCAAATGGTCCCCTTGACCATGACCTATTTATGCTATGTGCAAGAGATACTGTCAAGCTTCTAAGGAATCATCCCAGTCTTGCACTCTGGGTTGGTGGAAATGAACAAGTTCCACCAGAAGACATCAATACAGCTTTAAAGAATGACCTGAAACTCCATCCTTACTTTGAGAATTCTACTGAAACTGGGAAGTCTGTGGAGGATTTGTCTCAAGTGTCTAAAGACCCTAGCCAATATCTTGATGGTACACGCATTTATATCCAGGGATCTTTGTGGGATGGCTTTGCAGATGGAAAGGGAAATTTCTCTGATGGCCCTTATGAAATCCAAAATCCGGAAGACTTCTTTAAGGATAGTTTTTACCAGTTTGGATTCAATCCCGAGGTTGGTTCTGTGGGAATGCCAGTTGCAGCTACTATTAGAGCAACCATGCCTCCAGAGGGATGGCAAATTCCTGTGTTTAAAAAGCTTCCTAGTGGTTATGTGGAAGAAGTTCCAAACCCCATCTGGAAATACCATAAATACATTCCTTATTCAAAGCCAGACAAGGTTCACGATCAGATTTTACAGTATGGAACCCCAAATGACCTTGATGATTTTTGTTTGAAGGTATTATCTCTATCTTAGATTATTTATCTAGGTTCTTTTTACCATTATTCTGGTTTTTGTGTTTTCTTACTTGGAACAACCTTCACAGGCTCAACTTGTTAACTACATTCAATATAGAGCTCTGTTGGAGGGCTGGACTTCCCGGATGTGGAGCAAATACACTGGTGTTTTGATTTGGAAGACTCAGAATCCTTGGACAGGTCTTAGAGGTCAGTTTTATGATCATCTCCTTGACCAAACAGCTGGATTCTATGGCTGTCGATGTGCTGCAGAGCCAATTCATGTCCAGCTAAACCTTTCTTCATATTTTATAGAGGTAACTAGATTCTGCAGAATTGACTTTTAAAAGTAAATGATTTGAATTCTCTATTAAATTGAACTCATTATGTTACTAATGCAAACTGGAAATGATCATCAACTTGACACTTTGTGATGATTATCACATCCTTAGAGAACTTAGCAACTAGAATGTTCATTTGATGCAATGAATGGAACCTGCCTTTCCTTTTCTCTGCAGGTTGTTAACACAATGTCGCAGGAACTATCTGATGTAGCTATAGAAGCATCAGTGTGGGATCTCGAAGGGACATGTCCGTATTTCAAAGTTGTTGAAAAGCTTTCTGTGCCGCCCAAGAAAGTAATTCCTATCATTGAGATGAAGTATCCGAAGTCTAAAAATCCGAAGCCAGTTTACTTTCTTCTTCTCAAACTTTACAATATGTCAGATTATGGCATTATATCTAGGAACTTTTACTGGTTACATCTGCCTGGTGGAGATTACAAGCCGTTGGAGCCATACAGGAAGAGGAAGATACCCCTCAAGATAACATCAAAGGTTTTTATGAAAGGGTCCACTTATGAAGTTGAAATGCATGTGCAGAACACATCCAAGAGACCGGAACCTAAAAGTTTGACCCATAAGAATAATTTCACTGCTAGACATGGTGACGGTGATTTTGATATGGCTTCGTTGGAACCTATACATAGTGGAAGGGAGGAAAAACATGAAACTGGTTTGTTCAGTAGAATATGCAGACGTTTTACAAAGGACACTGATGGCTTGAAGGTTGCTGAAGTGAATGGGCCTGATTTAGGAGTAGCTTTCTTCCTGCATTTCTCTGTTCATGCTTCAAGGACAGATCATAAGGAGGGAGAAGACACAAGAATTCTTCCAGTTCATTACTCGGACAACTATTTTTCACTTGTGCCAGGTGAGGTGATGCCTATCAAGATATCTTTTGAGGTCCTTCCTGGTGTTACCCCAAGATTATCGCTTCACGGCTGGAACTACCATGTTGGGCAAACTATCCTATAAACCCTATAAGATTTCTTCCGTCGTTTGTAGCTGGCACCGATCTTGCGAATCATCAAATTTGGTGGTTGGATATGGTAAGAGTGTTCTTTCATCTCAGAACCTTAAAAGCCCAAGTGTTCCCGTGCCCTGAATTAAGTGTCAACTTTACTCGAATAATTTCCGATGAAGTATTTATTGCTGATAATTCTCGGTCAGTGGAAATAACTCAGCAGCACCAATTCGGACAACGCTTAATTTTTTTTTTCCTTTAATTGATTCTTTTTCTCTACGTTTTGGTGCTTGTTTGAGGCAATGTTTTCCTATCATTCGATGTAGAGAATGTCTGCATGTGTGACTCTGTCTTATTATTTCTAACTGTAGATATATTTCACAGATGGACAGCATTAGTTATTTTTTAGATGAATCTTTTATTAGTTGTCTTGTGATTTATTTATCTATTTAATTCTTTTAATAATTGCGAGGGGCTATTGGTCAATTTGATTAAAAACGAGCAAGGTTCTTTTAATCTTCTAGAATTACCCAAAAAAAAAATTATAGAAGATATTTTTAGGGAGTGTTTACGGATAAAATTATGAAAATGGAGGCAGTTGAAAAGTGAACCAATTTCTAAAATTGTAGAAGGTACGATTTTATTTGATAAATCGGTAAGAGGTATTTTAACAAAAAAAAAAAAAGCTATGTTGGTCATTAATTTTCAATCTAAATATCTGATGAGTCATGATGTCTAAATTTCTAATTCATTTAAAAAACTTTTCCTTTTCTAACGTATTACTGTATCTTAATGTGATTTCAAAGCATTTTCTTTTTTACATAGTCTGTCACAAAATTTGAGGAATAATATTATATATGTAAATTAACTGTTTACAATTTAAATAGATAAAATTTTATTAGATATATTTTCTTTTTCTTAAATAAATTTTTATCAACTCACAATAGAATCAGAATTGTAATCAGTTGTCATAAGATTTCAGATTTGGCTGCGAGGGTCAAAAAAGTTGAGTAATGAAACTTTTGGCAGCAGCTTCAAAATTTGTGTGCTTGTGTCACGCGTGCATCGAGTTGCACCATCTCAAGCCCAGCAAAGTTTTGCCTCTCGCTCATGTTGATGGATGAAATCCAAATGGGTCTTTCACAAACTACGCTCCCACCTTCCCGTTTGCTCTTCTCTCATTTCTCCATTCAAAGCCAAAATTTATGAAGACTCATATTCAAACGCTGCCAAAATTGTGCTCAACCATTTACACGTAAGCCACCTCTTATCTATCTGTGCAAGAGAAGGCCTTTTCCATCTGGGTTCTTCTCTTCACGCCTTCTTTATCAAAAACTTCGAGTCTTTTGATACCCAAATTCACGATAATACGCAGAATGCTACCTTCATTTGGAACTCTCTCCTGTCGTTTTACTCAAAGTGTGGTCAAATAACCGATGCATTTAAGTTATTTGATGATATGCCCATAAGAGATACGGTGTCCTGGAATACGATGATATCTGGGTTTTTGAAGGATGGAGACTTTGATATGGGTTTTGGGTTGTTTAAAAGATTGTCTGAATTGGGTTTCCAGTGGTTAGATGAAGCAAGTTTTACTACAATTTTATCGGCTTGTGATAGACCAGAGCTTGGTTTTGTCAGTAAAATGATACATGGTTTAGTGTTTTTAAGTGGGTATGTGCAAGAAGTAACAGTAGGTAATGCTTTGATAACATCATATTTTAAATGTGGGAATCCTAGTTCGGGAAGGCAAGTTTTTGGTGAGATGAGTGAAACGAATGTTATTACTTGGACAGCTGTCATTTCAGGGCTAGTGCAAACTCAGTTATATGATGAAAGTTTGAAATTGTTTGCAAAAATGCGGGGTGGATTGGTTATTCCAAATTCTTTGACATATTTGATCTCATTGACAGCCTGTTCTGGATTGCAGGCATTAAGTGAGGGGCGTCAAATTCATGGAATTCTGTGGAAACGGGGAATTCAATCGGATATATGCATTGAGAGCGCACTAATGGACATGTACTCAAAATGTGGAAGTCTAGAAGATGCTTGGCGAATTTTTGAGCTAGCTAAAGAATTTGATGAGGTTTCCATGACTGTTATTCTTGTGGGATTTGCACAAAATGGTTTTGAAGAAGAAGCAATACAATTTTTTGTGAAAATTGTTAAGGCAGGCATTGAGGTTGATCCTAATATGGTTTCAGCTGTTCTTGGTGTGTTTGGCGTGGACACTTCATTGGGTCTTGGTAAGCAAATACACTGCTTGACTGTTAAAAGAGGCTTCTGCTCTAATCCTTTTATCAACAATGGTCTGATCAACATGTACTCTAAGTGTGGAGATTTGGAGGACTCAATCAAAGTATTTAGTCGAATGCCTCAGAGGAACCCTATCTCATGGAACTCCATGATTGCAGCTTTTGCTCGTCATGGAAATGGCTTTAGAGCGTTGCAGTTATATGATGATATGAGAATGGAAGGTTTTGATCCTACAGATGTTACATTTCTCTCTTTGCTTCATGCTTGTAGTCATGTAGGCTTAGTTGAAAAGGGCATGGAATTCTTGAAAGCAATGACTGAAATTCACAAAATTAGCCCCAGGACGGAGCACTATGCTTGTGTAGTTGACATGTTAGGTCGAGCAGGACTTCTCAGCGACGCTAAAAGTTTCATTGAAGGATTGCCTGTGAAACCTGATCTGCTGGTTTGGCAAGCCTTGCTTGGTGCTTGCGCCATTCATGGTGATTCTGAAATGGGAAAATATGCTGCTGATCAGTTGTTTTTGGCAGCACCGGATAGCCCATCGCAGTACATCTTACTGGCAAATATATATTCCTCTAAAGGTAGATGGAGAGAAAGAGCAAGAACTATCAAAAGAATGAAGGAAATGGGGGTGGATAAAGAAACAGGTATAAGTTGGATTGAGATAGAAAATGAAATCCACAGTTTTGTTGTTGATGATAATATGCATCCACATGCTGAGATTATTTTTGGGGTTTTGGCAGGGTTGTTTAGACTCATGATTGATGAGGGTTATGTACCAGATAAGAAGTTTATCCACCATTACATGGATCAAGATGTAAAAGAATAGCCAATTATTATGTTTACTAACTAAATGGGGATTGTGAAATTATCTTGGCAGAGAAACTTGAGAGGATTTAAATGGTGTCATAAATTGCTCTTACCATTCTTTTTTATTTATTTAATTTTTAATATTTCAGTCTTTAGGGTTTAGGATTAAAGATTTATGACTAGATTATTGATGTGTGATATTTAGTATATTCTATATATCGTCTCTATTATTTTAGCTTGTTAAAGTAATGATTGATAAATTATGTTTTAATCTATGAAAAAATTTAAAAAAAATAAGAGAAAATTATTTATTTTATTTCTTATGCTCGGAAAAAAAAATGTTAAGGACCTAATGTTTTAAAGATAAGAGGTTTTCTAGAATGATTTATTTTAAAAGCTAGTATATCTGAGATTCTGAAGTAATTTTAACAATAATTATATGGGAAAAGTTCTTCCTTTTATTTATTTATTTATTTTTGATAATCAACTAAGCTGTAACATAAGTTTACAGTAATCTTTTTAGGAAAAAAAAAATAAGTACAGAACTGTAAGGACGTAAGCCAAAAAACGCACCGTTTTTGTGCCCTTTACCTTCATGGACGAGTGGTAGTTAGTTCAGTTAAAATCAACTGCTGCCACCACCACCAGAACTTGGAGAGAGAAATGGAATGTTTGTGTCTCTACAGTTCGCTCCCACCAATTCTTCCGATTCAAAAAACCGTTAAAAATCCCAACCGTCACAATTTTCCCTCCAATTCAAGGACCGCACCTCGTGTGCTTTCTAAAAGTTTCACCGTATGTAGTTGCAGAGAGACAACTGGCGATGACACTTCTACTCCTCTTTCCAGTTCCTCGGCTTACGCCATTCTCGGCGTTGAGCCAAGCTGCACAGCTGCCCAGCTCAAAGCCGCTTTTCGAGCCAAAGTACATTATTGTCCCCTTAACGTTAACTGATTTCATTTGATTATTAGTTTCTATGTTATTATTCAGTAATTAGTTTTTTAATGTAAATAAAATTTTATTTTTCATTTGAAGGTAAAACAATACCACCCAGATGTGAATAGAGATGGGCAAAATTCTGATACAATGATTCGACGTGTAATTCAGGCTTATGAGGTACCATTATTTACAAATTTTTCATTTTTAATGTGTTTTCTGTATATATTTTTTGTTTAGAAGGGGAAGAGAGTTTCTAGTATTTTTTTATTAAATAGGATTTCTAATTTTTTAATTAGCTATTCTTAAACATATTGTACATTTTTATAATGCTTTTTTTTTTTTTCAATGCTAAGTTAATCTTAAATTTCAAAACCCAAGGCTATATCTGTTAGAGATTTTTTTCTGTACATTGAGGCTGTCACTAATGGTTGGGTTTATAATCTGTGCAGATGTTATCTGAATACAGCAGATCAGAGATCATTGAAAGGTGAACCTGGGATTCAATCTCTTACTGTGTGTGTGTTTCGTTTTGTTTTCGGATTCTTCAATCCAATATATAGTCATTTTCATTATTTGCTTAAATTTTTTATCTATTTCCTTATCATAAATTTTATGTGCATTGCTTTATAATTTGTAGGGAATGTTTAGATCCTTTTGATGATCCAGAATGTGAAGCATTTGATCTTTTCGTTAATGAGGCTCTCTGTGTTGGCAAAGGTACTAAGATTTTTCATTCTAGGTAGATGTTGCAGCAGCGTGATTATCAGTCTATAATAGAATATGTAATACTTTGCTGGCCCATTATTTCCCATCTTGAGAACCCTGTTAACTAAAACATTTGCATGAAATGTCTAAACGGATTTGTTATATGTAGCTGGATGTCAATGGCTAATCCTTGTGCATCAGCACAACTTTGGCTTTAAATTAACTAAAATGAGTTCTCTAATTTGTGTTGTCCACTTGAGGGAGCATCTCTCCTCTTCTGGATAAATATAACTTCAAGATGCATCACATTTTGCTTCTGCTGACCACTCACCTCTATCATTCGAAATAATGCATGCAGGGTGCCCATATTCATGTGTCAAGACAGCCCCCCAAGCTTTCGCATATGATTCTGCAACTCGAACTGCAAGGGCAATTTCTCAAGGTTGGATGGCTCCCTAGTATATGAGCTTTTATATTGAGCATGGAGAAACCACCCAAGAAAAGAGATAAGGCATGACTAAATAAAGTTGTGGCAAAATATTTATATAAAAAAAAAGACTAAAATCATGTGGGAAAGTGTCAATTATGTTTGTACTAAGCCTAATATAAATTAAAAAATTTTCATAATTGCAATGAGGTCCATATTAACGGTGTTGTGCTCTGTCATCTCTGTTATGCATTTGATCAGGGCATGGTGAAGATTATCAAGTTCAACTTGCAGTTGGTCAGTGCCCAAGAAGTTGTATTCATTACGTAACACCTTCCCAGAGAATTATTCTTGAGGAATTACTTAACAGGTAAGCCATCTTTTAACCCTCCTTCAAATCATGGTTTGATTGTGTACTGTTGCGAATATGATTGAGAGCAACAGAACAGTAAAGTTTACACTCTAGCAGCTACTAATGCATACAAATATTTTATTACAATTATGAAATGCCATAATAGTTTATTATTATTAACTTTCATCAACATGTTTATCTTGATTTTGTAGTATATTGAATGTGCCTTACGATACTTCAGCAGAGGCAGATTTGCTATATTCTCTTATCGTTAAAGCTAAGTTCGAAAACAATCGGTATCATAAGCCAAAGAAGCAAGCCAAAACGTCCTCCAAAAATGTTGATTGGTACTGACATCTGAATATCACGTACATGGAGCCAACAACACTTTTCAGTACTTGATGAGAATGGAAGGAAATCCTACAAGTAGGTGTGATGCTTATTTTCTCTTTTTCAGGGACAATATCATTTTGATGTACTGATAGAAGTAAATAAGGAGGAAGCGTAGCGTAGGTCAAAGATAAACACATGTTAAAATGGACCCCTTTGGTGCTATGCTCAGTTGCTACAAACTATACAGAGTACCGATGTTTTTCAATAAACAAAGCATACAGAAAGATGGACAGAACTTGCAACATTTTGGCCCCATTGAGCATGGTAAAGAATGAATTATTTTGAAATGGCTTTCATGAATCGGTTCAGTGAAGAGAAAATGCTTGCGGCTCGACTAAACAAAGATGGACCTTCCTCTGCCTTTGATTCTACATTTCCAAATAATATCTGCAAGAATTTACCTTTTAACATGATCTAAAAGGCTTCAACAAGAAACTAAAATCTGATTCCAAATCAATTTACACATTTATCAGGTTTTGACAATGACTCACCTCAAGGTCTTCGGCATTTGGACGGCTAATGAATTCTTTCGCCAGGAGATACCTATTTGGCCTATCTTTATCATCATAAAATACCTTCCATAATCTGGTATATTACCAGAAAAGCGATGAGAAGTAGAGTCAACAACTACAGTGAAAAACAGCCTAGTGTACTTGAACCTTACCCTGGGTAGCATCTGAAAACAGCACCAGATGGCAGAGGTCTCATTGAGTAAACTGTAGTGAAAGTGCTACACATAAACGGTGATAAAGTAAGTATGACATGAATGCGAATAAGGAATTTAGTAAAAAATTTGAAAACAAAAACAAAAAGGGTCTAAACATGCATGTATCTATCTCTGTAAGTCCTGTCACAAGAGGGACAAAAATGATAAATGTAACCCAAGCCTATGACATAAAACAAAAGCGTAAAAATTATTTGTCATGCAGCTATATTCAAAAAGTTGAGTATAAAAAAATAAAGGATAACAAAATGGAAAGTTGCAGACTGATATGAGTAGGCTATCACATTGATGTCGAAAATATTTGAAGGTCTAAAAAGACAAGAGTGATGCCAAGAACAGTAATCAAGATTTTAGAAGATGTATCATGCTAATAACCGAACAGACGCTACTACATAATGGCTGCTGTCAACTAGGATATGCTAAATAGCTTAAGAAATTTATCTAACCAACTCACTAGTAGGGAAAAGCCTTTGTTCAAGTTGGCATATATGAAGTCTATATGCAAATAGAGCTGAACAGAGAATAGTCAAATGTATTAGCTCATCTAGATTTGAACTGAGTAATAATCTTACCTCAAGAAGTACCGCCTTAAATTGCGGACATTAATCCCAACTCCAACATCCTCACTGATGAGACGTGGGTTCCACATGATCAGAGGCCTTGGCTAGCAACATGTAATGAAATACTGTGAGGAAAAGTGTCCTAGCTAGAGGTATAAAAAGGTGGAAAAAATTTAAAACGTTGAACAGCTTATCATTAAGCAATGGAAGCCTGCCCTTACAAAGATAGATATGAGTACATTATAAATGTAGGATGAGATTTTGAATTGAAAAATAAGAATTTGAGAAAAGACATTGTCTAAAAATCATTGTTTCTAGTAAGGACAGAGAAAGGTCAGATTCATACTGGATCATCTGAGAGATTTGAAGCAATTTTCTGGACATATGACAACATCTGATAATCAGGAACAACCATAACGACAATTTCATCTTCATTCTCCACAGGCTTTCGGTCACTTAAGCTGGATATAACGGGTCAGAAGAATTATAATGTTAATAGGAGCCAAAATATCATATGCAGATTACCAAACTTCATACTGCAAAAATTCTCAACAGTATTGTGGATTTTACCTGGAGAACCCAAAAGCAGCATCTTTCCACCGATATTTTAGAAGTGCAGCAGCACCAGCGTCTGGAAATATGGCTTTTACTCTCTAACACTCAAATTTAAGACAGCACTGTCACATACTGAATTGTGCAGAAACAAAAATTGCAGCATTACAAAGCAAGTGAGCAGCCATCCGTTTAGTATTTTCTGTTTTCTAGTAATATATATTTCTAGCAAAGACTACTTCAAAAGGGGGTGCCAGTGGTGGTAATACCATGTTATATTATTAATAAGATGCATTCTTACTTTCTCAGTTTCATAATGGCACTTCAAATCCATAGCAGAATTTTAGATGGATCTTTTATTGAGGCTTTTTCTCATATTTTAGCA
Source organism: Boswellia sacra (assembly GCA_013180625.2). NCBI lineage: Eukaryota > Viridiplantae > Streptophyta > Magnoliopsida > Sapindales > Burseraceae > Boswellia > Boswellia sacra. The sequence continues at coordinate 413,440 of SNVD02010934.1, read as the reverse complement.
CCATTGAGAGTAGATCCCACTAATTGTACTTGTTTAACTTAAACCAACACTTGAAACTAACCTGACATCCTGTCTCCTCCATAAGAGTATCCAAGAAAATCCTTGACAGTTCCCAGAGTTCAGCCTGTGCGCCTTCATCATCTAGAAACTGCAGCTGAGGGATCAAAAGCTCAACCTGAGAAAATAAAAGACCTTAAGAAAAAACCAGAAAAGAAAAAGTGAAACATACTAAAATCGATAAACCAAGGCTGAAAATGAATCAAAATCCAGCAAAGATTTCTGTCAATACTATTATAATTGATACATACTATGGCTCTTGTTCCTCCTGAAGTTACAAATAAGGAGCTTGCTTGACTTGATTGCCGGACTGCACTGTCCAAGTCAGAAGGCAAGCAGCTAAAAACATCAAATGGATACCATTAATAACTTCTTTCTCTTTTTTCTTTTCAACATGATATCATCAATGACATTTTCAATCTGGACTGAGCATTTTGAGCGGAAAGCAAAATTTATGAACTTAAAGCATGTCAACACCTGCAATCTACCTCATCCTCCAATTATTTTGAATGGTTTACTGAGAACACTAAGATTTCAAAGTTGTTTGCATATGAGACATTTTAAAGATTCCTTTTGAGTTTTATCAGCAGGCACATTTACCTATGATGCAAGGAACAAGTTTTCAATCACAAGTGAATGGCGAAACCTATTAAAAGACAATGGAAACTATCAATTTTCCCTTGTAAACTAGAAATTTGTTAAATAATTCCTTGTTCGGAGCCTATTACAGACCAATTTCAGTCAACGGAGAGGCTCGTAAATCAGTCCACCAAGCTTTTTGCACGCTGTATTTGAACTTTAAATACAGTGCTTAGTCAACCTACAGCAGAAAATCTGCCCCTCATAAGGAAAAGAATAGAATTGCATTTTCCTTCACATACTATTCCCTTAATGTAAACAGGTAGACTAGAGTCTCTTCATAATTACTAAATAATCGCAAAAAAAGCAAGAATTAAACCAATCTTCAGAGTAACAGAGTGATCACAGAACACAATGAACTATTCAAATTTCCATCAACCAGCAGAGCACACTCAATTTACAGTACAACTATTAAAACAAAGAACCAAAAAGAGCAATACCCAGATAGGCATTAACATGTGGAAAAGAGGTTATATGCAAAGGAACCTGTCATCTTCTTCTTCATCTTCTTCTTCTTGAATTGTTTGAGGTTGTGCTTGAGAAGAAGATATGCCTTCAAGAGGGTCACCTTGGAATTTCTCAAACTTGGCATAAATTCTTGAGCTGGACCAAGCTCTCTTTGGTGAAATTCCATTGTTGCCAGCAAAAATTGAAGCAGAACAAGATAAGGCAGAACGAGTGGCTGAGGCTGAAGCTGAGTTGCAGTAGAAACAACAGCTTGGTATTGAAGAAGAAGCCATGAACTTAGTTAACTACCGACTTCTCAACCGCTTTAAGTCGATCGTTTTTATAATTTTATTGTACTAAAAGTTTGTGAGCATCAGCTTTACGAAATTTGCTGATAATTTATTTTATTTTTTCTTAGTACGAAATTTTTTTTAAAAATCCATATTGACTTCATTATTTTCATATTTCTAATAAAATCTTGTAATTGAATTAGATTATATGAATTATTAATAAATTGAATTGAAAATTTTCAGAACCCAATCGATACTAAACTTCTTTTTCTTTTTTTTTTTGGTGCAATATTCATATTAAAAAATTGATAACTAAAAATCCAAAATAAAAAGCTAGTCAAAGTCAAAGAGTCAAACATGTCAAACCGGATTACTTGTACTCTTTTACCGAGTCGGAGCTCCAGTTAACCAAACCCAAAGACTCCAATTTCTAATTGGAACAATGACTAATTTCCCGGTGAGGTTTGGCTCAAAAAAATTTGCGTCCCCTGCTTTTCTGAAACCTTTTTTGCCCCCTTAGGTTTCAAATTGGCGTTAAATATAACAGAAAAGCTGGGTCTGACGCAGAACTGTTAATGGTAGTCATTGAATAGACCAAAATGCCTTTATTATTAAAGACTTAATAATAAAAGTTTAAAAAACCTAAAAAATATATGTCAGATAAGAAGGGGTAATTATTTCTTCCCGAGTCATCAGTTCTTCGCCTCTTTCTCTTTTTTTTTTTGAAAAACAATTAAATTCAAAAATTTATATTTTATAAAAAAGAAATTAGATTATATAAATATATAATAGTAACGAATTGCCACCACCATCCACAAAGCCACACCACCGAAATCACATATTAAACAATGCTAAATTGAGGGCTAGAATCGTACAAATATACAATCTTAACAAATTGAAGACCAAAAATTAAATGTACAATTATACAATTGCAAATCACCAAAATGGCAAATGATGCGTTCGAAACTAGCAAGTATACTAGTCGCACAAGTAATAAAGTGATAAGTAGATATCGTTCCCACGAGGATTGATTCTAATTGAATTCGTTATTTTCCAGCAACGATAAACTAAACAGGGGGGGTTTTGTTGAATGATTAACTAAATGAAATAAGAATGCAAATTAAGAATAACACAAACAGAAGTTAATTTGAATGAAAGATCAATGAGAGACACTTGGTTAAGGGTTCTTTCTCTGCCACAAGATATGAATTTGTGAATTAACATAGAATTGTAATCCAATTACAGCATTGAAGTTATCAACCGTAGATAACAACAAGCTCTGTTATCCCAATCTTTCCTTACTTTGTTGTTAAATAAAACAAGCTCTTTATTTAATCTCTATCCATTAAACAACCTAGAACAAGCTCTCTAAGTTTAATTCAATAGAAGCATTACGATGAGAAAGATAGGTTGATCTAAGCAATAATCACACAAGTTCGGATTATTTAACCTAGGTTGTATTTTCCAATTGCAATCTCTGATCACAATTTTGCTACTAATGATTGGAAATTCATGACAATTACGGATCAAGATTTCTAATCTAGCAATAGACAACAACAGATTATATTCAGTTGGCCATTCCAAATACAATCAGTAAGCAATCATAAGCATTAGATATGGGAAAATACAAGCAACTTCAATTAGAGAATTGGATAACAATTTCTTACACAATCAACTCACAAAATCCATATCAAGGGCTTTGAAATCACCCTCAACCAATTCAGATTTAGTTACACATATTCAATCAGAATAACAAATACAATACAGAGAAATTCCAGAATTGAAAAGGAAAGAAAGAACTTAGCAAATTCTTTGAAAATCTTCTTTGTAGATGAATCTTCTTGGAATTGTAGTTCCTCCTCTTTCAAAATCTTCTTTCTCCTTCAAGAACTCCAAGGGATGAGAGAAATCCAGAAATGCAGCCTCCTCCCACGTTTTCCCCTCTTCAAGTTATGAAAATAAAACCCTAAAATGTGTTTAAATACTCTGCTACAGTAACTTGCTACAGTGCCCCGTATTTAATAACATGCTACAGTGATATATGGAATTACAAATATACACTTCTCATACCATTTTTATCACAACTTTCGGTACACTACATAAATTCGTGAACCGTAAATTTCTCCAAAAAATAGACTTCGAGAGCTTTCAATGGTATATAGCATGTTATCCGGTTAATTGTATATCGATACAATCAACTCCAAGAAATTGGTTGACTAGCAGAGGTGAAAATGAAGGGTTTTACTCCAATTTTGTGTAAGTTCCTCCAAAACTCCTACAAACATCAAAAACCACACAAAAACATAAAAATACCAAGGAATATAGCAAAGAAACATGGACGAATTGATATGAAAATGATATATAAATAGGCACTTATCAGCAAATCATCAAAATCACAAATTACCAAATTGCCACCATCATTAGTTCTTCAACGAAATTAAAATTGTATAAATATACAATCATAACAAACTAAAAATCATAATCACACCAAGGTTGGAGAGCAGCGGCAGTGCATGAGAGGTGGAGAGCGGCAGAAGTGCGTTAGAGGAGAAGAAGCGATGAATTTAGGTTAAATATAAATTTAATTTAATTTTTAATAATTTTAATAATAGTTAAAATTTTTATTATTTAATTAATATTATACTGAAATATTTTTAGTTTCATTTAATTCTAATTTGATGGCATACTAGATTACCTTTTTACCCTTGCTCTGTTAACTTTAACGTCCAATTTGAAACCTGGGGGAAAAATAGGTATCAGAAAAATGGGGACGACAATTTTTGTTAAGCCAAACCTCAGGGGGAACACAGTAATTATCCATTTCTTATTTGCATATAGCCGTTAGAAACAAATCAAACGCTTTCCATCCAACGGCTGGTATTCATTTCAATTCAAAATCAGAATGACGCCATCCCTCCATTTAACGCTCCAAGTCTCTCCAGTCACTCCATTTCTTCTCTCTCTAGAATTCACAATTTTCATTATTCTTCGAGAATCGATATCCAACGTAACGCTGAATTTCTCACAAATCCGACGGCGGAAAGGAAATGGAATCCGATAGCTGCCATCACACGTTCGATTCAAAAGCAGGTTCAATCCTGTTTTCTCTCATTCAAGAAAACACTTCGTTTTTCGATTTAATTCGAAGAAGGATTTAATTTTATTATTCTTTTTCTGATTCATTCGTTTATGTTTCAGATAAACCCTAGAGATTGTGCTTTTTGTTTATTGTGTTTTGTTTTTGCTTCCTTGCTTAGTTCTTGTTATGTTTTCTTGTTTTTCCTCAGATCAAACACTAAAGAGTGAACCGTGTCATTCAGGTTAGTTATTTATGATTTTTTTAATAAAACTGTGATTATTTTTCTTTATTTTGTTGTTTGAAGCTTACTTGAATTTGAATTCAATTAGATATTTCTACCGTAACTGTTTTCTGATACGATGCTTTCTTGTTCTAGGGTTTCTATGTCCTTTGATTGGTTGCTGAAAAAAATCATTTCTTGTCCTCATAATTTTATGCCTTATGATTTGTTTGGTTATATAAAGTCGTTTTTGCTACAATTGAGTTGGGCTTAATATACAATTGTTCAATTTTGTCGCCTAGAAAGTGAAATTCATTTGACTCAAAACTTTCTTGGTTTTCAAAATCATTTGTGGAAAAGTGGAGGATTTCTCTGTTTTTTTATTCTTTTATTTAATTTGCACATATGTGTGAGGATTCTTGGGTTGTTGTTTCAGAACAACTTGAAGAGACTACCAATTCTATGGAAGAGGACGGTGTACCGAGCAGAATGCAAGATATTTCTCCAGCTCAGGGACCAACCTTGCCAATATTGCAGAAAATTATAAGCCTAAGCGATAAGATTCAGGTAATTTTGGCCTTTTCAATTGTCTCTTCCATTTAGTAGTTTCTGGCAGAAGATATGAAATGAGAAGAGAGTAGTGCTAATGCTTGTTTTCTTAGTTGTCCAAGCAAAATATTGAATCTCTCTTTGTTTGCTTCTTTTGATTTTTTTTTTGTTGGCATCCTTGTGCTTAGAATTTGAAGAAAGATCACACAGTTCTTTTAGATCAAATGAAGACATTAAGTAGTGATTCTGTTCCCAACCCTGAAATTTTGGACGGCCTTCGGCTTCTAAGTAAGTATTCTTTACGAATTCTGACAACTGTCTATATTTTTTCTCATTTGTGTCTTATTTCTTTTGTGTTTTAACCCTTTTTTATTGCAATATATCGGTTAGGTAATGAGCATGAACTTTTGAAGAAGAAGTACATAGACGAGTCCTCTGAACGAAAGCGGCTCTACAATGAAGTGGTTGAACTTAAAGGCAATATCAGGGTCTTCTGCAGATGCAGACCACTAAATCAAGCTGAAATCACTAATGGGTCTACCTCTGTAGTTGAATTTGACTCATCTCAAGAGAATGAGCTACAAATTATTTCCTCTGATTCTTTCAAAAAGCAATTCAAGTTTGATTTTGTGTTTAAGCCCGAGGATAGTCAAGGTACTGTTCCTCATGGATAATTTTAGCAATCCAAAGAATTTACTTTAATGGTTAATTTGAATTGTTTAAACTTTTAATCCCGGATTTCTAATTTCTGCAGAGGATGTTTTTGCACAAACTAAGCCCATTGTGACTTCGGTGTTGGATGGCTATAATGTCTGTATATTTGCATATGGACAAACAGGAACTGGAAAAACATTCACTATGGAGGGTACACCTGAAAATAGAGGGGTGAACTACAGGACTTTGGAGGAATTGTTTCGTACGTCTGAAGAGAGAACTGGTGTCATGAGATATGACCTGTTTGTTAGCATGTTGGAGGTTTACAATGAGAAGATAAGGGACCTTCTAGCAGAGAACTCTAATCAACCTTCTAAGAAGTGAGTTACCTCTGATCATTTGAATTAAACACCTTATTCCACCATTCATACGAAGTTAAATTGCTAGATTTGATTTATGAGCACTTGTCAATGGAGGCTAAATTTTAGATATAGTTCTATTTCTGGAACGAGTAAATCTATTACCTTGCTCCAATTGCTGTAAACAAAAGAAATGCATTATGTTCAACTAATTTACTTTCAAACTGGCTCTGCCATAAATAGTCAGAAGTGCATTATGTTTTTCAGTTAATTTTGGCAATGGTAGTACGGTATTAGCTGTTCTCAATTTTGTGACCTTAGCTATAATTAATTGATCTTGGTATTAAATTTGAAATATTTATGTTACATGGATGAAGGTTGGAGATTAAGCAAGCAGCAGAAGGAACTCAAGAAGTGCCAGGACTTGTTGAAGCTCGTGTCTACAGTACTGAGGAAGTGTGGGAGCTCCTCAAGTCTGGAGCCAGAGTTAGATCTGTTGGATCCACTAATGCTAATGAGCTCAGTAGCCGTTCTCACTGGTAAGTTTTAATCCTTTTTAAGAGTGTTTTGACTAAGCCAATGAAATTGGAGATGTCAAAATCATGTTCATTGATTGTGGTTATGACTGGAAATTGTTTCTCTGTAGCTTATTGCGAGTAACTGTGAAGGGTGAAAATTTAATAAATGGGCAGAAGACTAAGAGTCACCTCTGGCTGGTAGACTTGGCAGGTAGTGAGCGTGTGGGGAAGATTGATGTTGAAGGTGAGAGGTTGAAGGAATCTCAGTTCATCAATAAATCTCTCTCAGCGCTTGGAGATGTTATTTCTGCCCTCGCATCTAAATCAGGCCACGTTCCCTACAGGTATTCCTCTCTCTCTCTCTCTCTCTAACAAACCCATATCTATTTAACTTCTATTTACTTACTATAGCTGATAAATGTATCTTTTCTTATGTGAAAACCAGGAACTCAAAGCTTACTCATATGCTACAGAGCTCTTTAGGTGAGATTTTTTATTATCCCCACTGGCCTTCTTTTATTCATTTGGTTACGCCCATGGATCTTGTTCTTGAGAATATTGCTAACTGGAACATAAACGCAGGAGGAGATTGCAAGACTCTGATGTTTGTCCAGATCAGTCCAAGTGCTGGAGACCTTGGAGAGACCCTTTGTTCACTGAATTTTGCCAGCAGAGTTCGGGGAATCGAAAGTGGTCCTGCCCGCAAACAGGCAGATGTATCAGAGCTTTTCAAGTACAAGCAGATGGTATGTTTTCTTTCTCCAGTTTGTAGAGAATCATAAGACGCTCCCAAATTGATGAAACACTAATGTTTTTCTTAAAAAATACCAGGTAGAAAAGTTAAAACATGATGACAAAGAAACGAAGAAGTTACAGGATAATGTGCAGTCTTTGCAATTAAGGCTTGCAGCCAGAGAACATATCTGCAGGAGTCTACAGGAAAAGGTAATTAACATCAACAAAGATCTAGTGAAAGCTTCTTTTAGTATATTTAGTAGCTGTTCAGCAAGAAATAATTATAGCTTTTTGGAGGGGATTTTTCCTGCTGCATATAAAAGTATTTCACTTGCTCATGTATTTTCATTGTTAATTTAACTAACAGGTCCGGGACCTTGAAAATCAGCTAGCAGAGGAGAGGAAAACTAGAATAAAGCAGGAAACAAGAGCTTTTGCTGCCGCATCTACTCAGTCTTCAGCACTGTCATCCATAAAAGAAGCTGCAGGGAAGACACAGAAAAAACCTCCATTGCCATTGGGTTCTTCAAAGTTGAGGATGCCGCTACGAAGAATCACCAATATGATGCCCCCACCATCTCCTATCCCACCTCGGAAAACAACCACTACAATTAGAACCACCAAAATGGCAGCAGCAGTAGACAAAGAAAACGTTCACGGAAACACAATGGCAACAACAAACACAAAAAACCTTTTGAAACCAAGACGTATGTCAGTTGCTGTCAGACCTCCTCCTTCGACAACAACAACACTGATTCTTCAACCCAAGAGACGAGTGTCCATAGCCACCTACCGACCGGAGCCAAGCTCACACATGACAACACCACTCCGCGGCTCGGTTTCTAGATTTAATAATGGAAGTGCAATAGCCCGGCAGTCACTTGTAAGGGACCCTCGAAAGGCACGATACTCAAAATTATTCTCTCCAATGCCAGAAATCGGGTCAGCTTCGGAGACCACACCAACTGCAATGAGGAGCAGCAGTAAGTTCATGGCGAGTCCTCCAGGTTCATGGAAACCTAAGCATCCAACAGTTGTTGCACTGCAAAGGAAATCATTGGTGTGGAGTCCATTGAAGTTGAGAGGCATGAAAACTTACAGGAGGTCCTTATTGCCTTCGCATCCTGCAACTGAGATGCAATGATAACACCATGATTTCTTCTTCTCCCTGTATTTGTGTTATTTCTGTCTCTTGATTTTTTTGGGTTGGTTTTTACAAATGTATGCTTCTTGCTTACTAATCTTCACATACATTTTTGTATGACGTTGTAGTTGTAGATCAAGAATCTCTTCCAATTTTTAAAATTCAAGAAATTACTGCAAAATTTATGCATGCGGTTGGAAAATTGGAGAAGACCGAAAAACTGATAAATGATTATCATAAAACGAGTGTCTTGTATTAACTGTTATTAGCAACATTCATAAAGCAAACAAATTATTAAAGGACTAAATTAACATATGGTTGAAAAGTTGAAGTTGCTCTAAAATTCATATAAAAATAAAAAGAAAAAAATGGGGAAATGCTCGTTTGTATAGGACATTAATTGTCACTTCTGATAACATTTGAATTTACAGGTAAATTTACAAAAAAATCCGCCACCCCCATATGATAGTTTTGAAATGAATTTTTGATTGATGACAGGCAGCCTCATACATGTACGGTGCAGCAGCTACAGAAAATCCCCACCGTAGCCGGCTAATCTAAAGTCAAAAAGGTCCACTGACCATTTGATTTATTCACGATGAACGGCTCAGCAATAATACCCTTAACTTAAAAAATTAGAGTAAAAGCGAAATATAATAAAATAATATAGTAAAACAATAAAACCAAATTGAAAAACGAAAAAGTAGCCGTTTGCAATTGCATACGTTTTCTGAGGATAGATTGGACCGTTGGGGACGGAAAGATCCGTTACCAAAGTTGCAAGTTCAATATCCCCTTTGACTTTAACTTCCAAGTTAAACTCAAAGAGATAGCGAAAGCTACATTTCCAGGAAGAGAGTCTCAGGAAAGAGAAAAAAAAAAAAAAACTGTAACTGAATAAAACCCCATTTCAGGAACTGGTTTATGGACCCTTAAGCGAGAGAGAGAGAGAGAGAGAGAGAGAGAGGATAGAAAGAGAGAAGTGGGAAGGAGCGGAGGAGCCTGAGAGACCCACACTGTTGTTTCCTTTTCTTTGAGCTTGCCCAATAATAAAAATGGTGGCTAGAACCCCACCAAAGCAGAGGAAAGTTCTGGCTCCTCTCAATCCTGTGCTACTCAGAGAAACTGTAAAGAAGGTACAATAATTAATAATTCTACCTGCATTGCATATGCTTACTGGGGTCTCTGCTTTTCTTTTTTAAATCCTTGACAAGATGCGAAGGTATAAAAATTTTTAGTTTGTTTATGATCATGTGGCTCCTGCACTTGGCTTGCTTGGCCAAGTAAGTGGTAGAGAAGATTTTTCACTTCTTAAGTTTCTTTTTCATTTGTCTTGCTTTGTTAGCAACCCAAGCAGGGTATGTTGTCTCTGTGGGATTTGAAACTTAGTCTTGTGAGTTTGTGTTACTTTTTCAAAATCTTCGTTTCTCAGCAGCAAAGCAGAGAGTTTTGTCTAACTGGGGCTTGATTTTGTATTATTTATTTCTCTGGACTGATGGGTTTATGTTATTTTTTTGTGGGTTTTTGAAGGTGGATAAATGTATGGCGAGATTGCAAGAACTACAGTACACTGTAGCAGGTGGGACGAAGGTGATTTCTGGGGTTAGTCTTAGTCCTAGAAGTACTAGAGGTTACTTGAAAGCTAGTCTCAGGTGCAAGCAAGAATCTCTAAGGTATGCTCGATTATGGATTTGATTTTGTTTGTATATGTACGAGGTGCTTATGCTAGCTAATTTGATTCTTTTAACCAGTTTTTGTCCACACTCATATGGGTTACTGTGTTTTGCTCATTCATTTGAAGGATCAAGAATGCTGCAGCCCCAAAAAGATCTCCAGGGGGAAAGTTGCCAGGAAATGCAGAGGGTTAGTTGTTCATAGCTGACTTTTTCAATTTTTGCTTCCCAAAGAATGAAATTTATTTATTTTGTTGTCAACCAAGCACAATATTAAGTGGTTATTAAGACTACTCTACAACTTGAACCTTTTTACACAGGAGAATGGCGCAGAATGTCATTACCAGCAATGCTAGTAGGAGAAACAATTGGAGAAATTCTAGAAGCAAGCCAATTTGCAAGAGAAATAGTGGCAGCAGTTGCTATCAAGACCAAGAAAACCACACTTGAAGATCCAAAGACCCCAGTGACCCAAAATAGTGACCAAAGACCAAGCCCTGAGAACACTGAGCTAAGGATTAGAAGAAGGAAGGAAAAACAAAATAAGCTACAATCAATCAGAACAGAATCCCAGTCCCCATCACTTCAAAGAGCTCGATCACGTATCAATTTCAAGGTTTCTTCACCCCCCAAAATAAGAGAACTCGAGAAAGAGAATAACAGATATTTGGCAAATAGAGTGTCTCCCAGGAATAGGCCATTTGCGAAGAAGACTGTTCTCTTTCCAAATCCTTTGTTTCATTCTACACCTTCACAATCACAGCAGCAGAAGTTTTGCAAGACAAGGTCTCCAGTAATTGCAAGAAACAAGCCGCAAACTCCACACAAGTTCTTGATTAAGTCTCCCCCATCAGCTTCTAAGTTTCGAGTGAAGATCAAAAGCCCACCAGTGGTTTCTATTTCTCCTACAAGACCAGCAAACTTGAACAAGAAGTCTCCGAAGCTATCAACTGTTTCAATTTCTCCTGCAAGGCCAGCAGCAAACTTGAGCAAGAAGTCTCCAAAGTTGCATAGATCATTTTCACCTTCAAGATTTGCTAACAGATTGGTGTCTCCCCTCAAGTCTTCAAATTTATCAACTGCTTCGAAATTTCGGAGATCATTTTCACCTTCAAGATTGGCTAACAGATTGATGTCTCCATTGAAGAGCAAAAAAACTGTACAGAATTGTGATGATGGGCAAATGAGTGGATTGAAACAGCGTCCAACATCAATACCACCCATGCGATTCTCGACAGGGAGATTTTGATGGTTGGTGGGTGTTGTTGATTTTATCAGTATGGCTTTGCTTGAAAATTGTTTTCTTCTAAATGTTCATAGTTGATTCTTTCGTTACTTTCAGGCGTGTGAGCTTTGTCTTGCATTATTTCTCTGATTGATGTAAAAATTTGCAAGGTATTCATCAATAACTCATGGATGCTATTTTCAAATTTCAATCTTCTGAACTACATTCCTGAAACTATTAGCTTACTATCTTTAAAGCTAAATGCGGTAAGTTTATGTAATAGAACCACAAAACAAGATTTTGCCCATTTAGCCGATCTTGTTGTGTACCCAATTTTTCAACACGGCACTCCAAAACTTTTTATGGATCATCAGAGGAGAGAATCTTTGAGTAATGAAAAGAAAAACAGAAAATCCCCAAGAAAACTAAGGCGCACTTTGACATAAGTCGGATTCCCTACCACTTCACAAGTTTTAAACTTAAGTGGATCAGGTAATCGATTTTGAATTCACAAAGAATAAATAGAAGCCATTTGTTCCCATAAAGACATTACGGAAATGAAAGTAGGCACGTGGAAAAAAATTAAAATTTCACTGGCTATAATGTGCCATATCAATCCATATTATAATGACTCTACATACAATTTCTTTGCATTAGATACAAACTCGTATTATCAACCCCATCTAAAACAACCAAAAATGAAGCAAAAAAAAAGAAAATATTTCAACCATTGCTTTCTTTTTTCCCCTTAATTGAGATTTGTATATTGAAGAAGCAACACCAAACGCCTCAGATGTTCTGCTGCTGCTTTTAATTGAAGCTGGAAAATCAACCACTATACTATTATTCCTTCACCCTCCCCATAACTGCAAATCTTAAGATGAACTCATGACAGGAATACAAAACTTCCTCTGTCAGGGTCAGCATTGAAACATTTTGACATGGCCTCACTTTCCAGGAGATGCAAACCTAGTTCGATCTCTCTGCCGATTCAGCACTCGATCCTTAGGGGATGATGTTTTCCCTCCCATGCCCGCTTGGCGCATCATCTCTGCAAATAAAGTTTTGACAACCATGCATCAAGCATGAGAAACCATTCAAGTCATGACCTTTGGGCCAGCTGAAATATAACAAGCCCAGCAAGGCCGTTTCTGGAATGCAATGGTTTTCCAGAAGGTAAAGAAAGCCAAGTGCTTACAAAAATTTGGCAGGCATCAATAATAGCGAGGATAAGTAACAATATCTACCTCGCTTTCTCTCAAGCTCTTGGTCAAGCTCTTCTTTCCATTTCCTTTGTCTCTCAGAAAAGCTCACACTGCAATTAGTAGAACTATTCTTTTTCGGATTACTCAACAACTAGCAAATAATTAGTCTGCACTAAAAGAACCCAACTCATGGACTAACCTTGGGCTGGATGACTCTGGCTGACCATCGACTAGAATCCCTTTCCACTCGCTGCGCTGTGGCGATAAATTCTCCGGTGAAATTTGATCAGTTGCATTTGAGACATTAGGCACAAGCTTGCTATTGCTGCCTGGGCTCCCAGTGGTAACAGAATCTGCTACAGATGGGCTCCCAGTAGGTACCCGATTTGGTGACCTGCTTTTAGGAGGTAATTTCAAGTAATTTGGAGAGGTCTCATCACTCACCCTCTCAACAAGACTTGGAGAGCAAGCTGAATTCAAACTGTTGTAAAACTCTTCATATAAAGGCGTTTGCAATTTCTTTAGTTCTAATGCCTGATGAATTGATTTCCAGTAAAATTAGTGTAATGAAAAATCCATTTTAAAAGAATTCACAGCAAAATGGCCAATCTTGATGCTTAATAAAAAAAAAAATTACCTTTTCATCCAGAAAAGCTTTAATTTTTGATTCAGTAAGTTCATCATCATCCTCAGGGAGTGAAGGCACACAAGGAGAGTATAAATCATTATCCCCCTCGCCAGAAGCACTAAAGGGGCCAGCAGGCACATGAACTGATTGATCAGTGTTTGGTATCAATCGACCTTTTTCTGTTCCAGGATTTCCATCAAATTTGCACCTCCAATCATCAAAGGGCTCACACATGGGATTAAAACTCTAATTGAAACCATATATATAATTAGTTAGCACTGAGGCTCTAAGGCTATAAAGTGATATGCAAGCTATGGAAGAACATGAAAGCAGTTGATCACCTTATTGAAGTCATCAGGTGTTAAACCAGAACTAAACTTTACATCATCAGGCCTGAGATCATCTTCATCTAGCTGACACATGTCATCATCACTATTGCTCGTCTCTCGTACGTGCTTACTTCCAGCAGATTTATTAGCAAATATTGTTGAGCAGCTCAAACTACCCAAATTACATATGTCTGATGAGCTAGGTGAGGTCGATGTTTGACTGGTAACAATATTTATACTATCATCAAAAACCTCACCAAGTACCAAAAATGACAATATATCATCCTGTTGCAAAAGATACAAAACCAGAATACCTACCACCTTTCCTGATTAGCTGGGAGTAATTGTGAGGAAAGTTCAGAATTTTCCTGACACCATCAAATTTATCTTGTTAAAAGGATGATTGGGGTGAAGAAATGAATAGCTGAATATTGTAAGAAACTAATTCAGATACACTCACCATGACTGGAGCACATATAACAGGATAAGACTCCCCACATTCCCCAGTAACAAACGGATGCTGCATGTAATTGGCAAATAAGAATTTTAAATATTATAAAATCGGTTCGATATGAGTCAATCTTCTTTCATTCAGTCACCAGCCTATTGCAATTATGGGATATCAAATGGGTTGTATAAATAAAATGGAATAATTTTTAGTAAATTAAAGATAACATGAAATAAAAATACAGAGTATATATATAATACGAAACCATCAATATGATAACACAATAAGTATAAAACATAATTTCAATCGACTCAGTTATATTATATTAGACTCATTTGACATCTCTACACCAACTGCAACTTACAGTAAAAAACGACACTCAAACTAGAATCACCTTGAGCAATTCAGATGCTGTTGGCCTCAAATGTGGTTCCCTGCCATGGGAAAAACATACTTCTTAGGTTTCAAAAATTGCTATTTGTGGTATCTGTTGAACCTAAAATTGAATCCGAAAATCATTTCCAGAGAGAAGAAATTCAGCTCCGTGTATAATTTGAACTAGGCTAATTTTCATACTGCTGTTAGAGGCATGAGATGAAAAGGCCAACATTAAGTAACTTACTTCTGCAAACATTTCAGCAAAAAAGTTTTTGCCTCAAGAGAAAGGTGCTCAGGAATTGGCGGATGAGATTTTGTGGTCCCTATATAGAAGAGAGCAGCAACCTGAAGAAACATTTTGTTAGTCCAACACAAGAAAGATCACATTATCAAGTAGAATGTTGAAAGCAGACAGTTGGTACCTCTTGGTACTGTTGGCTCCAAGGAGGCTTCCCAGTGGCCATTTCAATTACCGTACATCCAACACTCCATATATCAGCAGAGCTGGGAGACATGTCCATTTAGTATAAGACAGATTAATGGAAATATGGTTCTGAGATGTGGTCATCATCATTTAAAAAAGTAGAATGCAGGGGAAAAAATCATAACTAAAGACAAATCAATAAGTGCATGGTTTTGCATAACCATGCGTGCACTGGCAGAAGGAATTAGGTTTTCCAGCGGTAAATCTAAATGTAAATAAATTGCATCTGCTTGCATGTAAATTGTAATGATTCAAATGCTCAGAATCTTTGTCCTTACCAGGTATGTCCAGTCTGCAGGATGACTTCTGGAGCCATCCAATATGGTGTACCTTTCATAGACTTGGCACCGGACACAGTTGCCTACAGTGACAAGATTTCATAAGATGGGCTTTATATTATTAATTATCCAATAAAACTGTCATCCAAAGAAATGGTTTCTTGATATACCAAAAAGAATATGAATACATAACAGAAAGAGGGACAAATGTTAAATTACCAGCTCAACAACCTGTTTAGATGCACCAAAATCAGCAAGCTTAATGCATCCCTTATTATCAACAAGGATATTTGCCCCCTGAAAATGCATAAGGGTCATCATGTATAAGAAGATGAGGGAGAGTGATCATAGCCCTTTTTAAACATACTATTGATGACGTGAGAAGAAAAGGCACCTTAATGTCCCTGTGCATAATACCATGATTATGTAAATATTCTAGGCCCAATAACAATTGCTTTGTGTATGTTCTTATAACCTGCTTAACACATTGAAACATAATATTAGCATTCAAAACACCAAAAATTGGCAGCGTCTGTTGTTAAAAGACTTACAGTTTCTGGAAAGGGCCCAAATTTCCCCAAGAGTGATGCTATTGATCCGCCCGGGACAAATTCGAGAAGGATATTTAACGATTCTTCCTCCCTCACTATACCCAAATATCTCTGACAGATCAAACAAGAAGCTTACTCAGTTGGAAAAGTGATAGCATTTATAAACGCAACTGGAACAGAAGAGATGCTACTAATTACTCACAACAATATTCGGATGAGAAAGATCTTTTAGAAGCTTGACTTCTTCCTCAAGCTCCTTGATGTGAGCCTACCCAAAGCAATAAGCAAACCAGGTGAATTCAGTAAAATATTACAACAATTAATTATCAAAGAGGGGGGCTAGCCACCAGACTTCAGCAGCTAGCACACTCTTTGCAACAGTTGCTGGCTTCTTCTCACAAATGATGAACAAAGCCGTTCAATCAACAAATTCTAAGAACTCAACTTGTAAAGGTAATTGATGTGCCAAAATGAGGCATCTAACCTGTGCTTTCTCGTTTGAAGCACTATTCGCTTGAATTAGAACCTGTAAATAAATCAAAACAGCGACCTCAAAATCACAACCCAGAGCCAAACTTCAACAACCCAAAAACTCCAAATTAGAATTTAAAATAAACCAAACTTGAGAAGAAAACAGTCACATCCATCAAGAAAATAATCAATAAGAAAAGGCAGCAATATATTTTTTTTCTTAAAAAAAAAAAAAACGACAATCTCAAAACACTGAATTCGAACAATACCCAGAAAAGAATAGAAATAGAAATAGGCACTAAAGAATCCATCAAAGAGCAAGTAAAAAAAATTGGACCTGTTTAACGGCCAGAAGCTCTCCAGAATCGAGATTCATGCCCATGTAGACTCTACCAAAGGCCCCACAGCCGATCAACTCGCCTTTGCGCCATCGGATTGCAGGGGACATTTTGAGAGGCGGCGAAGAAGTGGGTTTGGAAAAGAGAGTGGATTTTCGAATGCGGGAATTGATCTTGTCCACTAGGGTTACTCCTCCTGCTCCTGGTGAAGGATCCTGAGCGTTGTCTGGGTTTGTACGGAAGACGAGTGATCGACGAACTGATCCAAAGAGGTCTTGCATCGCATCGCATTGGGATTGAATAGGCTCAATCAATACACAGAGACAAGGGAGAGTGATCGGGTGATTGCTGTGGGATTTTTCATGTCATTTGGTCGGCAAAAGAGCAGAGAAGATTGGAGAGAGAGTGCAAAGCGCAAGTAGTAGTGAGACAGAGGAGGGAAAAGGCGAGGTGTCCTCCTTTTTTCAAAAAATTGTATAATATATTTTTATTCATTATTACCGCTACCCATGATATCATTCGGGTCGGGTCATATCGGTTTTTTTCCCATTTTACATAAGAAAAATGTTTGCTTAACTAATACTAAAAAGTATTCTGCCAACATGTTTCAAAAATATTTTCTTTTGAAATGCTAATAAAATATTTTAGAGGAGAAGGATGCCAATTTTGTGTATTATTAGAGTAACCACTTAAATGGATCAAACTTGGATGTGTTAGAATAACAACTCAAATTATAATTGTATTTTTTATTTTACTCTTTTTCACTAGGAAATTAATGGAACTGTCTATTGAGATTATATATCTCAAATGGCATTAGCTTTCCCTGAGGATAAAATCATCTAGACACTTATTATTGTTTATATCAAATTAAATCTCCTAAAATTATAAAAGCATCATAAATAACACAGTAATGTTACATTTACAACTTATATACAATCTAACTCTATAATCTGATGTGAAAATTTATATGACGAAATCCTATTAAACATATAATTTTTCTCATTCTTTTTATTTTTTCTCCTTCAATGAATTTTATCATGTAAGCTGTTACGTCATATTATAAAATTTGTATTGTATTTAAGTTATAAGTCTAGTACTACTCTAGATATCAATGTTATTAATATTAGGGGTTCTGATTTCTATATGACTATGAGGTTTAGAAAGACATATATATATATATCTAATATGGGGGTACTTGAGATCATGACAAATAAGAGGTGTTTTGTGATATTCTTATATTAATTGTTTGGCGACGTTTACATGAGGGAACCGAATGATATCATGACAAACAATGGGATCTAAATGATATTTCATCTTCTTAATTGTTATGAAGTTGCAAAGAAGTTAGTTCTTCGTGTGCGCTAAAGGTTAAAATATTTTTAATGCCAGCTGCAAATGCAACAGAGAAATCGACCATGACACCATAAAGGAAGCTAACAAGAGATGCCGGTCCGATGTTCCAAGTAAAACCAGCGCTTCATGTCCTTGTTGAGGACATGGAAATGGCAAATCAATCCCTTCTCTTAACAGATCTAACCCCACCTTAAGCTTCCATTGAACTGTCAACAACTTGTCAGCAATGATACATTGTTTCCATTGTTTTTCTGTTTATAGCCACTCCTCACATTATGTTCCAACATTTCGTAAAATGTTCTTTCAATTTGCAAACCTTTCAATCGAAGCAAGGGTTGATCTTCAACTTTCTGATAATTATACATATATCATTTTGATGCCATGCATAGATTACATATCGTCAACTCTATCCAAGTTTTTACAAGTTTCAACCTGAGTTACAACGTGCTTCAACTAACGAATCCAACAAGAGAAAAGAATCTAACAGAAAATTAGCTTCATCAGTTGTGTGCAGCCAACAAGTTTACATTCTGTCCATCTCTCAGTAATCCATTTTTTTCATTACGGAGCTTTCTATCGTACGCTGAGAAAATAAAGGGTACTTATTAGCAAATTTTGACCCTGAAGGAGATTGATTATGAATTTAAGATTGTTGGAAGTTTCATTAAAGTATTGATGATGTAGCAAGGGATGCAAATGTTGCATTTTATTCTCCCCTGAGTTTTGTCACGTAGACAGGTTTCAATCTTTCCAGAATGGTGGGCATCGGTGAACTCGATCCAGCGTCGCTCGTAAGAGTTCTGAAATGCTCGTGTAATTAAACAAGTAAAGCTAAAGTGTGACGTTAGTTACCATATATGTCTTTATTAATCAATGCAAATTTCTTGTCACAATTACAGTTAAAAATGTATAGCATAAGGTTGTTAAGTTTCTTCGTTAAAACAAAATCAATTTGTTTATTATGTAAGATGGAGATGGAAGAAGGTCAAAACCTAAGTGAAAAGATTAGGTGACAACCCGCGTCAACTAACACGAGCCCAGGGGTCCATGTGTTCCATTTTCTGTGTCAAAGTGGAGCACCACATTTAGATTTTAATCCTTATTTATGTATCGATTTGTTCGTGCCTATCACTTTATTGATCTTTATATTAGATGACACGAATTTTGTGAGCTTAGTTTAGTGTTATTAATTTTTTTTGTATTAAAATATTTTAATCTCTTAAGATGATGCAAGCGTGACTCACTGTCACTGATGCCAAACGCTCATCTTCCATTCAAACAACGACGTTTGACCAAATAATAGCTTAGATTAAGAAGAGTTTTAGAATTATTTTGATAGTATTATAATTAATTGTTATCAAGTAATTAAAGGCACATACAACAATCGAGAGTTCTTTTATGGGTTCTTTCTAAACCGTAGAAATTTGTCAAATTAAGTTAACTATTTTGCATGAAGATATTCATTCGTATTTTGAATAAGAAAGTATCATTTATTAGATGAAATAAAACTTTACTAAGTTATTATACCAAAATATTTTTAAATTAAAAAAATACTAAAATACAAATTTCAAGATATATATTTATATATATATAAGAAATTATTATACTCAAAAGTCATTATCTATCACTTATAATTGTTATCATCTTTGTATTATTGTGTATCGTGATAAAGCCATCAAATCAATTCTAAGACAACACTTTCAATCAAAATGGTTATAATTGTAGAAATTTTTATACCGTAGTACGGAACGCTATGCTATTATATCTTTTATAATTACCATTATTTTTGTATTATTATGTAAGTCGTTCCAATGTTATCAAATCAATTAGAGGAGACCAGTTTCAATCAAAATGTTTATAATTGTGGGAATCATTTTGCCATAATACAAACATAAGCAATCAGAAAAACACGTTAGGTAAAGCAAACAGAAGAATTAGGAGAGCCTATGTAGTTTAATGATTGTAGCCTTTCGAACTAGAATCCAATAACTTCTTCAAGTTTATACAAAATTGCTGCAGTTTAAAGAGGAGAATTGTAACTTCCCCATAACTCTATTTCTCTTTTATACTCATCCAAGGACAACATTTTAAGCATTTTGTAATTTTGTCCAAGATCAATGGACCAAATAGCATCTCAAATCATTGCATAGAAATTAAAAAGAAAAAGATCCTGCAATAGCTAGCATCTTGTCTTTTTTTTTTTTTTTTAGGGGGGGAAAAAGAATATATTAAAAAATTAAGTTAAAGGTAATAGAAGAAAGCTTAATAATTACATTATAGAAACTAATCAATCATGATCATTAACCCAAAACTTGACCGATATGAGTCTCTTCTAATGAGCAGTAAGACAAACTTGGATTCAACCCAGAATAACATCAATGAAAACTCAAGCGAAAAGATTGGACATCACATCAATTAAAGACCATATGGTATATATATAAACGAAGATGAAGGATAGGATTGACATATATATATATATAGAACTGATCCATTTATTTTGCACTAATATAACTCATTAGTCACAACAATATAATCGAGATTCACTTCTTTGAAATCTTGACGTGATGAATAATATGAACTTTAAAAGTAAAAGAAAAAAATTATCTCCGGCTTATCATGTAGAAGCTATCATGCAGAACTTGAAATCCATGGAGTGATGTGAACACAGTTTACATATATACAAGGTAACTCCTCAAAGGCTAGCGTGAAATGCTCTCTCTTGCAAGGCAGAAGATGACCTACCTGTTGTGCAATGGGTCAGGGCAAGAGGGCACTTCTCTATTGATAGTTGCAACAAAACCTTCACCCTCCGTAGAACTGATATTGGGAAAATATTTGTTCCAAATCGGAGGCTTCTCTGCAGCTTTCGCCACTTCTTTGAGATATCTACCTGCTACTACTTCATGTCCTAGACATAACATGCTTAAGAAAACCAATAGCAGAAACATGACTCGATGATTCCTCGAGATAAACATGGCTTCTTCTGTACTTCAGCTAGGAAAGACTTTAAGGTCTCTCTTTTAACTTCTCCTCAGAAGGATGAGAAAGATGGGGAGAGAGAGAGGGAGAGAGAGAAAAAAAGAAAAAAAAGAGCTTGGACTTGTTGTGTAAGATATTGTCGAACTTGAAGACAGAAATATTCAAATGGCTTTGTGTATAAAGGTTGAAAACTTTTTCGTCCAAGTTCCCTATGCTTGACAATACTAGCTAATGGCTAATGTTTTTCAAGGTTTCAAGGCTAGCAAATGTGTTACATCAAACATTCACACTCAAGACTCTTCTAGCCAATGAATGAATATTCAACTTAATCATCATAGATTAAAATAATCTAAACCAAACCAAACCCTACTGAAAATATTTCTACAAAAGGACCTCAAATTCAGGATCTTATATTTGACCCTTCATTGAGTTGTTTTCACTTTCTTCATTTTCCTCTTCTAAAGTCTAAAATGCTAATGTCCATGCTAATGCAGTTTTCTAGGCCTACTAGTACTCCTCTCAATTTCTTTATGACAAATTGCTTTATAAATTATGTTAGTGTTTCACGAACTAAGGTGTTTGCCTTTTGAAGAAACAACATACTTTGGTTAAAAGGCATCTTTAGAGTTTGTTTTGTTGGGTTTAGGTTTCAAATATTATATTTTATTGCAGTTTGTTTCTTCTCTTGGACTAGCTTATGGCTGCTCTCGCATTCCATTTATGTCCGTTTCTGTGATCTTAGATTTAAATTTGGTCTTACTTGATTATCTTCTTTACTTAGGTCATTCCTTTCTCTCTGTTTGTCACACACACAGGTTAAGCTTCTGACTCTGCTTTGAAACGAATCTCATTTTTAAGTGAAAGATTTATTAAACAATTTAGTTGAAGAAGAATTGGTGCAATAGGACCTTAGCTCACTCTCACTTTTTAATAAAAGAATTATTTATCTTCTTTACTTTTTCCTCTACTTTTCCCTATTATAGTTCTCTCTCAACTACTACTTCGGATTTTTTTTGGGTTAGCATCGTTATGACCAAACTAAGATGACAAGACTACATTACCAATTACACAAAAGTCTTCGTGGAAGCTTAGAAACACTGAACGCATTGTGACTCAGAAATTAAAGTCTTATTTTGTCAAATTAGTACAATTAATATCACTATTTAATGCGAGGGAGAGGTTAATGTTACTTTGTATCAAGTTGGAAAATGAGTAACTCTTTTTCTCTTTACATAAGTCAATCCAAACGTGATGATTAAATTTGACAGCTATAAGCATGATACATGGTAATTATGAGCAACATGAACATGGTAATATCATAATGCAATTAGAACTTAAGGCCCCAATAATTAAGAGATTACAATCCCACATGTTGACTTGGAGTGCGCATAAAACAAACCCTATTGACCACGATTTCTAATGTCCACTAGCAATGAAGCTAAATTCCCTGCTGATGCTATAACTCAGGAAATGATGTGAAGGTGATTAAAGCCTTGTCTCACAAAAGTTGAAAGTAAAAAGGTCATCATACAAAAGACCTGAATTCCAAAGCCTATGAAAATCTGGGCACCATTATTGATATAAAACTTACAATCAAACAGGTCAGGCATCAATGAAAGCGACATCTCATCTATTTACCCCTATCTCTTAAGCCACAGCTGATCTGTAAAGAGAATGAAAAGCTCAACATCCAAAGAGAATGGTAATTTTAATTCATGTTGAGAAATGAATGAATACACAAAGGATAAAGTTGATGTATAGTGTTTTTAGCTAAAGATTGTGACGATGGAAGCTGAAGGGGACCTGAACTCTCTTTACGATTGATCTACAACTCGTTCATGCCTCCATACTGAAAAGAACAAGTTTACTCTTATAATGTAAAGTGAACAAATTATGTGACAGTGTTCATGTCTCCATATTAAAGAATAGTTTACTCTTATACTGTGACAGTGAACAAATAAAGCTTTAATACAACAGCCAGGGCCAGCTGCAACAGAAAGATCCCCGCCACAATCAAGAACCACCTTTCTCCCGCAGACTTAATGTGCGCTCGGAGGTTAAGTGCTACAAAAGTTGCTGACATAAACCCAGCCACACCAGCAACTACCCATCTGAAAATCTCCAATGGCACAACAGAGAGACACTGCAATCACATCAAAAGAATTTCAGCTGCAGCTATTGAAACGTGTTTCAATAGATTGGCAAATGATCTTGTGACGTCAACACAACATTGTAAAGTCTCAACTTCTATCAGGGAACCAAAAGCCTAATATGGTTAATCAAGCAGATAACGATAGAAGTTTATCCATAACAGTGAAAATCTATAGACCAACTGTTTATGGTTCTCATCTAAGACAAAGAGGATCCAATGTTATCCTATTTAGTTAGGAAAACTATTTAACATAAAACAAAATAAAAAGGATGATTTGAAATAGCGATTCATGATTCGAAAGGCAATATTTGAATAAAGAACTCACCAGTGCAGGAATAAAGACAAATAGGGAATAGCCATAAAGACAAAACAGTGGAACAAGGCCTGATGGTGCTGAGAAGTACTTAAGGATGACATACAGCCCAAGAGGGACAACAGTGACATAGCCATAGAACAAACCAGCAGACCAAGTAACTAGATTTATGTCATACTCCCATTCTTTGTTCTTCAGCTTGTGTGCTATGTATGTCACAAAAGTGCCAATAGAAGCTGCTACAAAAATGAGGGTAGTGCAAATCCAGAATGGTCCATACCTGCACGGCATATGAACCAGAGATTTCAAAACTGTGTTACTCATGAAAGTAACATGGATATGACAACTAAGCAAAATAGAAAATTCTCACAATAAATTGGGCTTGCTGGAAACGTATGTAGGTTGAAACTACAAATGCAATAATTGATTGCATGAGCCATGAGATCATATATCACTTTTTGATAACTAATTTCTGAACCACTGATAACATGTACTAGTAAAATTCTATGGCAGTTAAAATAATTAGTAGCAACGATGGATCAGGAGTCTCAGTAGTAACCAGTTATGAGCTAAAGCTTCGAAGGAAGATCCCTTCTCGTGATTTCAGAACTTTTAGGGGTTAACTCAATGGTATCTTGCCTACAATCTGAACTTTTAACGTTTATTTGATTTCCTTCAGATCTAGTCTTCTGAGACAAAATTATTGAGAAACACCTAATAAACCTTACATACTCTTCACAATTGTCTCCAAATACTATTCATTCTAAACAAATAAGCTATAAAGATTTGCCACTGCAGTGCCAACTTATTCTTTGACACCTCCCCTTCCCCCTCCCCCTCCCGCTCCCAAGCCTTTTAAACCTCCTCATTGGAATCAGAGCCAAGACTTTAGAGACCCCAGGCCTTTTACAAGTAGGCCTATGCCGATAGACTAGAAGGCCATTGGCATTTCTCCATTAGATCCAATTAAGCATTTAGGGGCAGGAATCCTTTTTCTCTTAATGATTTTTCACCCTTAAGTGGCACTAACGTCTGGAATATATGAACCAACACGAATCCATTAATTTACAATATATTCTTAGCAAAATCTATAAGTATATCATAACTAAAATGTCTGCAGTATAAAAGTACTTGCGTTGATTCAACACATAATATTTTAGTCATATTAGTCGATTAAATAGGTTTTGAAAGGAAAGAAAACTTACAAATCAGGGTTACTAGCTGTTTTCTCAGTAAAGCTATCTCTGAATGGAAAAAGTGAGTCCTTAATCCTTTCTAAAACATCTGAAGTGTCAACATCAAAGTATGGCTTGTAAGCAGCAACTGCAAATGGCCGTGTCCAACCACTAGACTGGGGCTCATCAGAAGAACCATTTTTTGTATTAGAAAATGAATCTGCATCAATAACAAATTTCATTATTATCTAAAAACAGATAACATATAGAATTCAAATGACAATTCAGTCAATTGATAACTATTAACATAGTACCACAAATGTCTAATAAAATCAGTAAAAACATTAAAACAAAAATCAAGTCAACATGCTTATCAGTAACTAATATATCTAAAAAATTAAATCACAAAAGACTCGAGGTTGCCTATACCATCAGCATCACGAGGTGGGCCAGAACTGGAGA
Organism: Boswellia sacra; assembly: GCA_013180625.2. Classification (NCBI taxonomy): domain Eukaryota; kingdom Viridiplantae; phylum Streptophyta; class Magnoliopsida; order Sapindales; family Burseraceae; genus Boswellia; species Boswellia sacra. The sequence continues at coordinate 388,307 of SNVD02010934.1, read as the reverse complement.
TCTTTCCCTGTGCTTCAGAAGGTGGAAATGTCTGTAGAGTTGATTCTGCAATGATAAATTCACCAATTCAATAATCAAACACACATCAAATAACAATAATGAAGAGCCCAGATAAGTTATAAATCTTAAGCCAATTCACAAAAAGAACGCAAATCAAGTCTTGCATTGACAAATCCTAATTTCTCAAATACATATATATATCCTACAATACAAAACAGACAACTAGAAATGAATGAAAGCCCCAGAGCTGTTATCAGCTAAGCCTAATACAACAAGTCAATTCACGCAAATTCAAGTTCTAACTTATTGTATTCAGTATTGAGTTGAATATCCTAAATATGCATAATTTTGCTAAACTTTCTATAAACATGAAAAGAAAACTGAGCCAAAATCTCAGAGTTTCCGTTCTTCAGTGGCATGATATTTTGAGAGCAACCATACAGAAATACATGACATGAATAATTAAAAAATGAATAAATAACCTGTGAATTTGACGGTCACGTGGCCTGGATCTGGAACTGCCTGCAGAATCAAAGGAAATTACGTAATTAGATCTCATCTCATCTCATCCGCCACCTTCACACAGATAGATAGATAGAAAGAGAGATAGAGAGAGAGAAGTGAATGCTTACAGGAACAGATCCAGAAAGCTTCTGGTTATCAATAGTCGTGTAATGGCCTCCCGACATCATCTTTCCTCTCCTTCTCCTTCTTCTTCTTCCTCCTTTCTCTTCTCTTCCTCTTGCTCCACCAGATCTCTCTCCCTCTTCCCCTTTCTACACCCTTGATTCCCGCGTGGCGCGTGCCTTTATGTATTTTCTTGCTTGTCTCTTTTTTTTTTTTTTAATGTATTTCTTGATGAGTTTAGTTTTTTCTCTTTATTTTTAATTAAATTTATGATTATTTTAATTAAATGCCAATTATACAAGTTAAAACTTAAAAAAAAAAAGATGATAATCATTGTATTATAAAAAATTATTTAAAAAATTACATCACTATTTGGACAACTATAGAAAAGAAAAAAGAATTAAAAATTTCAAATCATATATAACTCAAAATAAACTATTATCATCAGCAAAATAAATGTTACTTCTACATTTTTTTTTTATTACATGATAGAGAAGTCCACAGAGTCGTTTTATTTGCAGTCTAAAAACTAATTTTCAAAACTAAAGATTTTCGAACTTTATTTTGAATAGAAATACAATCTTATATACAGAGAATAAATTTTTAACCAATTTAATTTAAAATTGAACATTGTAATTCTATCCAAAATTTTTTTTAATAATATTTACTTTTACAAATTAGTTATACGAACTCACCACTGAAAAATGAAGTGCTATGACATGATTTGGTATATAAATATATTGACTGAACAAATATATGATATTAACAAATTATATTAATTAGGATAGATAACGTAATAATCATATAAGAATATCAATTATTACATTAGTTTGTATAATTAATTTATAAGAATAGCGTCACTCTTTTTTTTTTCCAATCTTTTATCAAAATTCTTAAAAAAATGATACTTCTTTCTTGTTTTAATATATATATATATATATATATATATATATATATATATATATATATATATATATATATTATTGGTTTCTTTTAAGAAAATAGAATAAAGCTGATTTTCGGTGCAACTTATCCTTCTTATGGCTAGAAAATACAATTTAACTAGCTGATAAATTTATTAAAATGATCAATGGATAGCTTATATTATTGCACCAACAAAACTTCAATTTGTCTGAGTTCTTATAGCCCAACATTATTTTTATTTATGAGTCTCACCGTATTACTTATTAAATTAATATTAATTGGGAAATTCAAGGATCAAAATTCACATTTCACACCATTCGTACTTCTAAGGGTTGTAGTACAAATATTAACAGTTTATCAAAACATTGCAAAATATATTAAGTCACCTTAAAAATAAAATATATATATTTAAAAAAAACAAAAACATTTTTTTCTTTTTAAATACATCATGCAAATGGTCATGCTCACCCAAAATATTTATCTCATTGATTTTATTTGACGGGGCTCTCATGAATAGTAGCTATATATTTAATACATAATACAAGTACCATCCATTTTCTTAAACCTATAAATAATAGCTCTACATTAAATAAGTGTATCTTTAAAAAGAAAAGAATGGCTTATCCATGATATATTAGAGGAAACTAAAATACTTCAACATGATATACTAAAAGAAAACAGAATAAACAAAATGAAAGATATTTGAAAACTTTTACTGAGGGAACTGATCTTGATAGACAAGCAATTGTTGTACTTGTACAGACGTGTTTCAGCTTACTTCTTTTAAAATAAAAGTCATATTTTGTGACATAATTACTGTAGAAAAACAGATTCTATTATTTTATCAAAGTCATATTTTGTGACATAATTATTGACTTTATTAATAGAAAAACCAGATTCTATTATTTCTTTTATCATTGAAGAGTTATTTAGCGGTGCTCAATTTTGTTTTTAATGGTGATTTGTTATTTAACATTACGTTACAAAAAAATTTCACTTTCTTTGATTTAAAATTCCATGGCAAAGTATCCATATTAAAAGAGCATTTGAACGAATAAGGGTATATAAGTAAATTAAATATTTAATAACTAAAAGAGAAGATATTTGATAAATAAATAGATATAATAAGGAGGGTAAGACTTTTTTAAATGTTTTGATTTACTATTTTCAACTAAATTAATTAAAATATCAATTTTCTTTTAAATAATTTTTTATTTAGGTTTTTCAGAGACAGCAAAAGTGAGATTTGCAATCAAATACTATGGCGTGGTCTAGCTCCCAAATTTGATGAAATGCCAAAGAATTTAAATTTTATATATATAATTTTTATCTTAAACAATCAATTTCACTAGTCTTTGATGAGAGTTACAAAGATATATTTATTTATCTAAAGTTTGAAGCCTATGTTTTTTTTTTTTTAACCGAGGTGTCCGGGCCAGCTTACACACACCACAACTAATCCTCGGAGGAGACTAGCGCGACCACAACCCACTGTCACGATCTCCCGCTTATCTCATGGGTAAAGACCATTGTGAAGAGTCGAATCCAGAACTTTTGAAGTCTATGTTACTTTATATGGTATATATTTTATACACTAATTCTAAAACGTTGAGGAGCAAATATAAGAAATTAAGTATCATTATTTAATTATTTTAATTTTCTCCCACATCAATTAAGTCACGATTACAGCGATGATTACAGCGATAACGTAAGTAAGAAAGAAAGTTTTTAAAGTTTTCTTAATGTATATATAAAAGAGAGAGAGAGAGAGAGAGAGAGATGGGCATGGTATGATTAACTAGATTTTTCATACATTTATTGTGTAAATTCACCAAGTAATGCAATTGATGGTCATTTACAATTGGCATCGCAGCCAGGCTTCACATGCAATTTAAGCCCTATTATTTAGTTTAGGATAAATAATATTACCGAGGCTTAATAGTTTTTTATTTTTTTCACAATTTCGTTTGAGATGTGGACTTTTTGTTATTAATTTTAATTTACGTCTTTGACAATAACTTGTTAACATCACTTTGACAAACGATAGGGTTATCTTCGATAGTAAAAATTAATTAAGGGTTATGAACAATATTTACCTTTTAATTTACTGTAGCTTATATGTCAATTGAGATAGAACTCTTTTTACTAACTATTAGATGTTTGCTATTTAACTATAGTGAGTAATTTTCTGTCTCTCCACAAAGTTCCTGCCCATTTTTTATTGCAAAATACCAGTTCCTAAATTCCTTCGAATTAATTAATAAAATTTGACCATTGAAAAAGTTTTATTATTTTTGGATTTGGCTGTATTGCCCAAAATTATACTCACATGCCTACCATGAGATCATTTCCAAATTTTAAATTTTTCCTTGAAATTCAAATTTTTGAATCGTCTCCAAATTCATAATCTTGAGCATAAAAATAATAAAAAATTGAAAAAAACGGAGGATTGGATCTCGCATAAACTCTTTTATATGTTATTCTAAGGAATTATTATTATTATTATTATTATTATTTTGATGATTCTCGATAATTGATGTTGTTGAGTCAATGAAAACCATTAGATCAATAACATTCACAATCTCTAGTATTGATTAATTGAACATTGTTAGCTAAGCATACGACATACAGTTAGGATTAAATCCCAGTCGTGCATCTTGTTTTAATGATCAAACAATTATAAGAAATTGCACCATTATTGACCTCATTTCATTGATGTTACACTTGAAGAGAGTTAAATAATAATAACAATAATAAATAAATAAACGGCATGCTTTGAAATAAACTAATTTTAGAAGCAATTTATCGTTGCTATGACTAGATAAAAAAGTTTATCAGCTGATAAAGTATCAACACAGAGCTAGTTTATTTGGCATGATACTGACATGCACCAAAACCTCAGGTGAGACATCCGGCTCTCAAAGAATTGCTTGCTCCTCGTTCAAGTTAATACAAATTGTTCTTGATTGGCACAAAAATTTCGAGCTATAGCTAGTATTCTGGAACTCGAAGAGAAATTATAAATGATGTTCAATATTCAAAGGAATCCAACATCCGTAATTGACACATTCTATCACGTAAAAGTATCTCCTGAAAAGTTGAAACTAAATCGAATTAAAAGAACCCAAAATGGTCAGAAACTTCTCCTAAAGTTTATAAACTTCATTAGAAACCCCTTCTATAAAGAAGATCTATTCAAACCAAATGTGCATGTATTCAATTAGATTAATTTTGAACAACCTGCTTTCAAGGAATTCAAAGACATTACACCATGTATAATCAAATATATAAATTAAAAAATGGGCAACTACCAGGATCAGAAATCACAAAATGCAATAATATGTGTGTTATTAAGATCTGTGATTTGAAACTCAACTAAGACATGTAAAGATGATGTGATCCATGATACATTGACAACAATTAACCTATCACCGCACCAAGAGGAACATTCTTTGTTACTACTGTAAACCACTACCCGAAGAGAATCTGAAATGATATTTTGCATAGTACTACACATCACAAAATTATACAATTCCAACTGTTATGCACTCTTTTTTTGAGAGTGAAAATTCCCGCAGTACATTATTAATCTTAAACAAACCTCTTTTCCAGAGACGAAGCTAAAGATTGACAGCAACAGCTTCCATCAGAAAGGCATTTATTTGCCACAAAATGGGCTTCCTATCTAAGAATTTAAATCTGTCACTATAAAATAAATCACTTCATCCATTTCAGATGCAGCCACTGTATTTACATGGGATTCAAACTACAAGAGTGAAATCCTTTACCATCAAGCACTTTTCAGTCTACCCCTTGTCAGTAATAGAAACCTTCTGATTGCAAGTATAAGAACCCACGTGGTTGCAGTAATTTTCTCCTTGATCATCAAAAGCAATGCCGAGCTCAGCACAGTCTTCAAAATCTGTGCATGCAATCCCTTGAAAAATCCTAGAACTCCTTCTCTTTTCCATATAGAATAAATAATTCCACCCAATGTTTTGCAGGATCTTTGCTGGGGTTTCCCAGTTTTGTCATCTTTTGATTCTGAGTCTGCAGCTTGAATCATAACCTTACACCTGTAAGGAGAAATAATCTCAATCTGTTCTATAAATTAACTCAACTAATTGTGACTGCTTGAGATAACAGTTATGCACCTGATTGCAGGATATGTCAGAACAGTAGCAATGCTCTTTGAAATTGCACCTAAAACAAAGGCCATGAAGGCAGAAAGGGCAGGTGGAGCCGAACCCCTGTCCGCTTTATCCTGTTTTGCATTCAGGAGTCGTCGTTTCAGCTGATCAAACACTGTATACTGCAGAGCAAATAGCAACCTCAGCCTGGTTTATTAAACTGGAAGAAAACTTAACAAAAGACAATGTGATTAAAGTTGTAACTTGAGGTAATACATTCTTTAAATTTAAACCAAAAAGGGTCAGATTGTATACCTGAATTGCAGGGTTTGACGTTAGCAAAAGAGAGATGCCCAGGCCATCAAATGCATCACTCCATGTACCCTCCGTGAGGGTCATCAAGAGCCCTTTGGATTTGCCAAACTCACTTGTCTGCATCCTTGAAGAAGCTGTATCCAGTGGCTACACGGTAATTAAACAGTAGTCAAACATCAAATGAAGTATGTATGCATGCACATTTTTGCAAGATGATGCAGAAAATGAAATGAGAATTGAATTAACAGAAAAAATTAGTATTCCACAACTGCTTTTCTATTTTTATTGTCCATCTACATCAAAATAAACTAGAATTGATCCATTAATCAGATAGAAGTTTAGCAAACAACATCCATGGTTCTATACCCCACCACCAGAAGGCAGAAACCAGGGTTCTTCAATCCAATGCTTCCAATTCTCTTTGGCTCTTCAACGCCTCTATTTCCTTCAACATAGTAACTACTAATTGTGAAGGGATAAGGCTCATTTTTCTTTCTGAGCTGTGTTTTATTAGCACTGAAATCACTCTTCTCAGTAGATGTCAGTATGATCTACATTTCAGTGCATAATAAAGCGTGATTTCAACCAATAGAAGGTGGCTTGCTAAATCATATTTTACCTGAGTCACAATGGCAGTGCAAGCACCAGCAGTGGCAGCGATAATCAAGTTTGCTTTTGTTCCAATTGATTTGGAACCACTCTTTTCCAAATATAATCTTTTGAAATAGCTGTAACCATAAAAGTAGATGAACTGCGAAATAAAGGACTGCAAGTTTTTTGTCCCCAGGCCCTGGTATAGGGACATGACGTGACCATTAGATATTGCTTCGAACAGAACATCTGAGAGGTTCCTACATAATCCAAGACAAAATAAAGTCAGACATATGTTAAATAAAATCTATGCCTTCACCTGCTGACATTAAAAAACATAGTCTCACGGATCCTTTAATGAAAGATTTAGGTTATCTTCAACACAAGAGGTCAAAAAAAGATTATTAAGATGAGGAACTATCAAACAGAATTTGCAAAAACGTAACATAATCAAAACTCATAGGAGATATTCGATATCGCCAAATCAGCATAGTCACTGAGTTGAGTTGAACTGAGTTAAGCTCACACCATCAAGTTAATGAGAAACTACAAAGGCAAATGAACAACAAAAACAATGCGATATATTGCATCAGAATAATGGAAATCGAGCTTTTCTGAAAACTTTTGAAGAGTATAATGTCAACCTCCAGCACTATAATCAAATCAGAAATCTCGTTAATAACTATTTCAAAGAATCTTCAATGCCGAGGATTGCCAAAGTAAACTAGAATAATTCTAATCAATATGCACAACAACTATACCAACTAAAAATATTCGGAAAATGCACATAAAATCAATCAATTCTTCTGAGTAAATTATGATAGTGAATCTGAAATATGAATATGATGTACCACTAACCAAATAGCCAATTCCACAAAAAATATATCTGGAAATGACAATCCGAATTAATACACACACACTATTATGCTTCTAAGAGGGTGGACTCAAGTGGTCAAGAAAACTTGTTGACTTCAAAGTCACATGAAGATTGCTATGGCCGTGTTACCAGTAAAGCAATCCGCGGTAACAATACTGAAATTACGAGTTTTGACAATCCATGACATCATTTACAACACTTGTGTCTAGCAACACATCACTGTACGTGTTGCCTTCGTAGACAACGATCAACTGATCACATAATAAACAACAAAAGCATCAAATAGCCTAAGCAAAAACAGTTCTGAAATTCAATAACGATTCTTGTTTTAACACACGAGCCGGATCATAATCAAACCAAAGAAACTACACAGACCCAGATCAAGAAACAACAAAACATGATCAGCACTAGAACAAAGAACAAGAAAGGGAACCTGTATCTGGGCTTGCCATGAGCTCGGGCGTCAGCCTGGTATCTGGTCTTACACGTGTCAAGCGGGTACAAGATCGTGGTGCTCAACACTGATCCTATGGCACCCGAAGTAGCTTCTGATATAGATTCCAGATCAACACCCATCTTCAGCTTCTTATTGACCCAATCACGGATATTTTTATATATTTATATCTAGAGAGACGTGAGAGGAGAAAACAACTTTTGTTTATGTGAGAACAAAGGTGAGCTGATGGGCGGTAGATGAAAAAATAAAAAAATGAAAGCTAACTGTCGAGGTATGGCAAGGGAATGGACTTCATATACGCAATTGCTTGTAATCGTAATGACCGATATTTGGCGTTTTCTTGTGAATTGAAAGCGAGATTCCGGTTTTGTTTCGTTCCGGTTTTTTATTTTGTTACGGTTCATGGTTGGGGTTGGTAGTCTGTCTGACGTGTAACGTGTTGGCGGACGGTCTAGATTTTGTAGTCAACTCCAGCTCCTGTGCACGTGGAACTAATGGAAGTTGTGTTTAGCGTTTCTTTCTCTATTTTTTTTAAACATTTTAGAGAAAATAAAATTTATATGAAGCTTGTTCTCATTCTGCTTTATATATTTAACGTATGTAAAAAATAATAATGACCAAGTAATCAAAAAAATAATGAAAGTTTAAAAATATTAGTTATTATAATTATTACATAATATTTTTAACCACACCCGGTGATTCTTCTAATCTATAACGATTATCAACCATTATTATTAGAATCAGAATAATTAATAAGTTAATAATTTTGGTTAATAATAATATTTGTGCTAAATTTATAACTTACATATAATTTAAACTCTGTTAAAATTCATTGAAAGATGAAAAATAAAAAGGTACATTTCTGATAGGATTTTATTATGTAAATTTTACATGTTATAGAATTTGGGTTGTATATAAATTATAAATTTAATATTAGTATAATAATAATTACTCTTACATAAAGAATGGTTTATCATTTAATCTAATGACTCCAAGCGAATTCAAAAATAAAAAAAAAAATCTTAAAAAAAATATTCAGGAATTTCAAATCTAAATCTTTTATAAACCAAGAAAATTAAACAATTTCATTTGTATATACGAGTTGGAAAAACAAAAAGTTAAAAACATTCATTTATTAAAATAATCATGAAATAATTTTTAGGAAAGTTCCCTTATATAGAAAATTCAAAACTAAACATAGAATATATTTTGGCCATTTAGTGGTGGTCCATTTTTTGACATGTTAATCACAGACAACAGAGACCCATCATCTGTTATTATTGTTATTACTATTATTTTCTAATGAAACCCCACACTTGAGTACCCATCGAGTGTCAGCATCTCTAATTTTGCGCATTTCGTTATCAATTTGAAGTTTCCTTCTGTCTCGTACAAATAGCCCCTTCTGCTAACGGCTTCACTAATGTCTTTGAGCGCCACATAGTACTCTCCGGATTTTAACTAAATTTATAGTTTGATATTTTAGCTTATGATTCACCTGATAATATGTTTATTATTAACATAATAAATATGTTCGTCAAAATTTTGTTTAAATGTATTCATGTAAATTGGCAAAATATATGTAGAATTAAGTTGAATGGTATCCTATATTTTTACACATAAATGGTAAGTTATGGAAATAATGTATTTTATAGGTTGAAATTGAATAAGATATTTGTAATTTTTAATGTGTATTTATTAATTATATAATATTCAATTTCAATAGTTAAAATTTTATTGATCAAATCACTTATAATTTGTGTAAAAAAATAGTATATGCGTATTGGATTATTTTTATTATAATAAAAGTCTTACATATCTACTATTAATAATGCAAAAGATATGATTAAACAAATAGAGCAAATAATTGTTGCCTATCCCAACTTTGAAAATTTTAAAAACGCCATTTGACAATCGATCTCCAAGCAATAGAGTTCGGATTCAACTTGTTTAGTTGTTCCAATTTCATTGATTGGTCAAAAATGCACTGAATTGGTTATATATGATGGACTTTTAAATCCAAATATTTGTATGAGGGTAAATTTAATTTTATTAATTAAGATATATCAATTACCATCTTACTATGTTTTCGATTACATTACCACGAGTTATGATATATATCATAACAAATGAAAAATGACAGAATTTGGGAATTAAACTCGTACCTATGTAACATTAAAAATAAATATATTTTAAATTTTAACCCGTGTTTTCACCGTTATTGGCTTGTAATAATTAAGATTCATAAATTGTATCTAAAAATTTAAGTTAAAAATTGATATTCCAATTAACATATTTTTATAATAATGATACACTTTTTTATATACAAAATATTTGTATTAAAATAGAAGTCATAAACTTTAACTTTTTATATTGAGATAAAAAATATTATAATCAATGTTAAATTAAAAAAAAAAAGGTTAAGAAGGAGACCATCGAGTTATCCAACATAATATAGAATGCTTTTGCTTAGGTTTTTCTACTGATTAAAAGGGTTTTTTTTATCTTAAAATGTTTTTTTAATTTTATTTTTTGTTATTTAATTATCACTTAAGAAGAGTTTACGAGAAATTGAAAAAATTATATTATATCTTAAAGAATAATCCCAAGTTTGAGGTTTAAAAAGTAAAAAATATCATTATTTAATTTTAAATATTTTACTTTATTATCTTCTTGTAACAAAACCCTATTTTTGTAATTTAGTTATAATAAATACTTATATATTTCTTATTCAACAATCAATAGTATTTTAATAAAAGATCTAATAAAAAAATCTATTTAATAAGTATTATTTGAAGAAGTTAAAATAAATATGTCTATATAATTATAGAGGAGCACATTTTTTTTTATAAAATTTATATAAAAATCAAAATAAGTATATAAAAATTATTAATAAGCATATAAAAGATTGGTTTATAATTTTTATATTAATTAACAAATTTTATGCAAGATTTACAAAATGTATCGGTCTATTTTTATGTACCGTAGACATCTCCCTCTCTTCAATCTCGACCGTACAGTTAAAATCACATCAGGACATAAAAAAAAATAAAAATAAAAAAGGAGCAAAAATTCAAAACACTCAGAATAATTTTCCCCTCGAAACTTCTTATTCAATCTCTCTTTGAGCTTCACCGCCACCAGCGCCACCTCCGCCACCTCAATCTGCACCAAAGATTTAGGGATTTCTGGTGGCCACACCAATTCTTCCTGTTCCACCCTTCTACTTCAGGTTATTTACACCCATGCCATCGCTGTCTTCCATAAACCTTCACTCACTGCTCCCATCTAGGGTTTTCATTCCCTCTGCTTCTACTTCTCCTGCGCTTCACCTACTTTACCCCTTCTAAAACTCAGCTTTTTATTTTTATTTGTTTATTTTTACGCTTTTGCCACTGCACTAGCATTCACAACCTCTCAACTATCCACTTTTCCTTACTTGTTTCGCCCTTTTTCATTTTCCATTAAATTTCTCTATTTCTACTATTTTTAATTATCTTTTTTTAAAAAAATTTGTTGAGGTTCAGTTGCTTCATATTTATCAACCAGGTTTTATTTTCCACTACTTTTCCATCTCTTTTACCTTTTTTTAATTGTTTCATATTTATTGTTTTTTTTGGGTTCATTGTGGTAGCCTCTTGATCTTCTAATTCTGTTGTCTAATCAAACTCTTTACCCCTACAATTTTCAAATATTTACGTGGACGCCACTGCGTCAATCTGTTTGTTAATTTTTTTTCTTTTTCAAATTTTCGTTACAGTTTATTTGGATGGCGAAATCTTCAGCAGCAAATGCTGGCCCAGGCGGTAAGACTGGAGTGAGAATCGTAGTTTGCGGTGAAAAGGGTACCGGAAAATCGAGCTTGATTGTAACCGCGGCGGCAGACACTTTTCCCGCCAACGTGCCACCGGTTTTGCCGCCTACTCGGCTGCCCGAAGACTTCTACCCAGACCGTGTGCCCATCACCATTATCGACACCTCGTCAAGGTCTCTCTCTCGAACTTGACAGTTCTAATGATATTTTTAGCTTAAACTGAAAGTTTCTAAATGTTTCTGTGTGTGGGTATAATTAGTACGGAGGATAGAGGTAAACTGCGTGAAGAACTGAAGCGGGCTGATGCAGTTGTGCTTACTTACGCGTGTGATCGCCCTGACACTCTTGATGAATTGAGTACTTTCTGGCTTCCGGAACTTCGTAGATTAGAGGTTACCAACTTCCCGTTTACTTAGAATTTTGTTAACCATTACTTTGGGGTTTATTTGGTGTCTTTTAACTTGAGAAGGTCACAAACTTCTAACGTTCAATCAAACGGTTAAAGTTTAAAATGAATAAGTATTATTCAGTATTGCCAGTTTGTTGACTCTCTGAACCCTTGGATCAAGATAGATGGACGGTTTATTATGTGTCCCTTTTTTAAATCAAAAGTTTAAGTCACAAAATCCTGACTTGAGCTCTTAGTAAACAGAGTAGGATTCTAATTTTATTCTTCTCTCCCTGAAAAGTCTCATTCCATTGGCATTTATATGGGTTTTTAGAACATATACGTACAATTTGTATGCAGGTGAAAGTGCCGGTTATAGTGGTGGGTTGTAAGCTTGATTTAAGAGATGAGAGCCATCAAGTGAGCTTGGAACAGGTCATGATGCCAATAATGCAACAGTTTCGGGAGATTGAAACTTGCATCGAGTGTTCAGCATTGAAACAAATTCAGGTATATAAGTTTTGATTGATAGATTGCTGCTCTGCTGTAGTTTTAGTAATCTGTTTTTAATGTTGAAGGCATCTTGTGTGGGATTATATTTGCACTGTAATAACATTCTCGTATCATTCATTATGTACTTTATGTATTTTATGGCCTTTTCTGTTTTCTCATTATGATAAGTTTGTTCTAATTAATGTATTTTTTTTTCACTTGCATGCATCATTGGTCTAGTTTGAAGCTACAGGCTACAATTGTTTATTATAAATCTGATGAATCTCTTAATTAGTTGGATAATGTGGGATTGCTGAAACAGTGCCATTTGGTTTTAGAATTGGCATATAAGTAATGAGAATCGACATTTTGATTGTAGATACCTGAGGTTTTCTACTATGCGCAAAAAGCAGTACTTCATCCAACAGGTCCTCTATTTGATCAAGAAACTCAAGCTTTAAAGCCCCGGTGCGTGAGAGCCTTGAAGCGTATCTTTATTCTTTGTGATCACGACAGGGATGGTGCCCTCAGTGATGCAGAGTTGAATGATTTTCAGGTTTGTTCTCCTTCTCATATTTTGCCCTATGTTGGCAAAGGGAGTGTCGATTTGTCCTCTATTTAATGTTCTTTTCATCAATGTGTATTTTGAATTTGATGCCATAATGTTTAAAACAAATTTAGTATAATATGCTGTATCTTGTTCTTGAGGTTTGTGGAGGACCTAATAATAGTTGCAACAGGTCAAATGTTTCAATTCTCCATTACAACCTTCTGAAATAGTGGGTGTTAAGAGGGTCGTGCAAGAGAAATTACGAGAAGGAGTTAATGATCGTGGTCTTACATTGGCTGGTTTCCTTTTCCTTCATGCATTGTTCATTGAAAAAGGACGTCTTGAGACAACGTGGACTGTCCTACGGAAATTTGGATATAACAATGATATTAAACTTGCTGATGAATTAATTCCATATTCATTATTCAAACGAGCACCTGATCAGGTAATCTTTTGTTGAATTCCACATATGATTGCAACTACCACAGTACACATAGTATGACCTTAGCTATTGTTATTTTGTTATCTAGTTGTATATCAGTTTTATGGTTGGTTATGGAATCTGTATAAACTTTAAAGAAGCATTATCGGAAATTAGAAAAAAGAAGTTACAGATATTATTTGTTGTTGTGGCTTTCAAGCTCTAGGCTCATGATATACCAGACTTGATTTTACTGAAAGCACATGTAGATTTCTTGAAGTTCTTTGATCCTAGCTATGAATTTAGTTATCAAGGTGCTCAAGTAAATTTAATTTTTTGCTTGATGTAAAACAATTTCCCCGGAAGGATGTATAACGGTCTTTTTTAGTTGCTGGAAATGGAGAGAAAGAACTTGGGCTAGTTTCTGGGATATTAGCCCTTGATTGCCTTGATCCTTGAGATTAAGAAATTTGCTTCCTTGTTTGAATTGTTTATTTTTAAGGGTGGATTTGGATGAGAAAGAAACAAGATCCAATGTGGATCCCTTCTCCCAGCTCTATCTGTGCCCTCCCAATTCCGGATTTATATTTTTTCCGAAGTTTCTGATAGATGGAAACAATTATCCTTTTGCCTTTTTCGCATATCCTATTTCAGGATTATCTGAATAGTTTATGATTATAATTTAGCACAGTGAGTCAACTACTATTGGGAACCCAAGACAGCCAATAGAAACGCCGTTAAATCCTTGAAATCATTAGATGTGTAGTAGGGGGCCAAATGTGGGTTACAGGTTGGTACTCTGAAACGTTCTTTTTAGAATGTAGCAGTTACAAGCTCTAAATCTGGTTGGTAGTCAATGAGATAAAATCTAGATGGTCAGTTACTAGATTCGCCTTAAAATCCCATTTTGTTTGTAAAGGTTGACTTTTATGGTGTGACGTCTACCTAGTCTAGTTTTCAATTAAAACAATGTGTGTGTGTATATATATATATAAATTTTTTCTATATCATTATTGGTTCAACATTTGCCTCCAGGTTTTAATGCATATGTAATTTTTGTTTTAACTTACTTTTGGTTTGCCCTTTGTGTAGAGTGTGGAGCTGACTAGTGAAGCTATCGACTTTTTGAAGGGAACCTTTGAATTATTTGATGGTGATAGCGTATGTACTGGCCTTTTTTGTGGCGAATTGTTTATTTATATATTTATTTTTATAACTTTGTCATTAAGAAGGTTTCCATTTTTTGTTCACAATGAAAGCCTTCATTTTGACGTGGTTTAAGATTTCCTGTTAGATAATTATTCATATTCTCAAATTCCTAAAGTGGATGATCTTTTACCAGGACAATACCCTGCGACCAGTTGAAGTTGAGGATCTGTTTTCTACTGCTCCTGAATGGTATTCTATTAATTACTTTTGCTTTGTTAATTGCAAGAATTTTATCTACTGCAAGAAACCAACAAGTCTTTGATATACATTACGTTTTTCATTTGACTAAATCTAACATCAACATTTTGTAAGTTCATTTAATTTAATATTGACTATGATAAACGGCCACCGTGAAATGGGTTCTATACAACTTTTGATTCATTTCTCATTAACTTCAGTCCTTGGGATGAAGCTCCATATAAGGATGCTGCTGAGATAACGGCATTGGGAGGGCTATCACTTGATGGTTTTTTGTCAGAGGTCTCTCTCTCTCTCTCTCTCTCTCTACTCCCCTCCCGCTTCCACACAGGCACACAGGTTTTTTGGCATGTGTGGGATTAGCTTATGTAACATCAGTTTTCGTTATCATACATGACTTTGAACAAGTAGAAAATTTTCATCCTTGGCAACCTGTGTTCATAGTTCATAATTTATGGTAAATATTTGTGTTGTAGTGGGCGCTTATGACACTTTTAGACCCGGCTCGTAGTGTGGAGAATCTGATATACCTTGGATATCCTGGTGATCCTTCTTCAGCTGTCCGTGTGACAAGGAGAAGACGTGTAGATCGCAAAAAAAAACAATCAGAAAGGAATGTTTTCCAGTGCTTTGTTTTTGGACCCAAGAATGCTGGAAAGTCTGCATTATTGAATTCTTTTCTAGGAAGGTCGGTAATGTGACTCTTAATTATAAGTTAATATGTCTTATTCTGCTGGATAGTTTGTACTTGTCAACGTTGGAATCTCCATTTTAAAATTTTGAATGCAGGCCCTACAATGATAATCGTCTGACAGCTGATGAACGTTATGCTGTGCATGTTGTTCATCAATCTGTGGTAAGTGGAGAAACTCTCTCTCGCAAACACTCAAAATTCTTGCTTCTCTTGGAGGTCAAAACTCTATGAAATTATTGAAGTGGCTTTTGGGTTGGATAGATACATGTATTCTGTACTGTGTATTGATGAACCAGTAGTTGCCATGTTGACAAGCATCCAAATTTGAATTCACTTGCGGATACATGTTGAAAGGTGTTGATCATTCCCTGTTAGATGGAATTTCACCTCATATCATTTCATCCCATTCAAATTGGTTATATTTGTATGTGTCATCTTTTGTTAGTTGCAATCCTATTCGAATTGCTCCCATATGAATTCCACGGTAGCCTTCTCTACAGTACCTTCGAACTTCTAGTGCAGAAATGATAGGAAGATAAGTTTGTGAAGAGCTAGAAGAAATAGACTGGATTGACACTTCAGATGACTTATACACGGACTTGAGTTTTGGAGTTCTAAAAGGAACTGGGGTTTTTAGTTTAGGATACTGGGATTTATTGTTTTCAATATCAATAAACTCATTGGTAAAAAAGAATTGTACCATTTACTTATATAAACCTTAGATTCGGCGATGAAGCTAGAAAAATAATTTAGGGGGTCAAAAAGCAATTGGTGAGGAATAAAAAAGCCAATAAGTGAGGCTTTGTTTGTTAACATTTTCAAAATACTGTTTTCTAAAAAAGTACATTTACTGATACATTTAAATCAATGTCAACCCCATATTATTTTCAAAATTCGAAAAAATTTAAAATCAACCATATATTTTTTCCAAATTTTGAAAATAAAAACTCAAAATGTACAAACAAAAACAACCTAAGTATTTTGTTTGTACACTTGATTAGAAACGGGAAAGAAGTGAATTCAATTAGTAAGTTTTGAGTGTATTTTTTCTCTTGTGGGGTAAAAATAAAAAAATAGTGATATACAAGTAAATTTTATGGGACAAGAATGTCAAAGAGAACCTAGAAGCAGCACTTAGTAAAAATACTCAAATTTATAGAAAATATTCAAGTTCAGAAGGGTCACATGCCCCTTCTCGTCCCTTCTTAGCTCTGCCACTGCTTAGCTTAGTAAATATGCTTTAATTGTTGGCTTTGGTTTTCCTTTATTCACATCAATGTCTATTGTTCTATTTTTTTTTTTTATATTTGAACTGCTGAAGTTTGAAGAAATGTTTTGTGAAGTTTGTTCCTTTAGATCTTTTCATTCTTCCTAGTTTTGACAAATAAAGAAGTTCTCTCTGCCTCTATCTCTAACCTCAAATGTCAAAACTGCTGTATATTAGCAACTATGCAGCTGGTTCAGTTCTTTGACTTAGTGCATTTGCTTTTGTTTTCAGGGAAGTAAAAAAACCCTTGTGTTGCGGGAAATCCCTGAGGATGGAGTTGGAAAGCTGCTTTCTAGTAAAGATTCTTTGGCTGCCTGTGATGTAGCAGTATTTGTTCATGACAGGTAAAGAGAGGGCTAGAGTGATCATTACTTCGTATTATCTAATGACTCTGATCTCATAAAATCTTTTAAATTGATGTGTTTCAGCTACTTTAAAATCTAGGACTTAAATGTATACAATTGTTTTCAGCTTGACAAAAGGCTTTTTATCTTTATGGATGAGAATGTCAAAAAATTTTGACCTATTTTCTTAATATATTTTTTAAATATGTGTGAGCATGTGATGCACATTGTTTGCCAGCCATGACTGTGAAGAGCCAGAACATTTTTTATTGGTATGTAACAAACTCTGTTTATAGTGATGCCATTTGCTTCTGCAGTTCTGATGAGTCCTCGTGGAAAAAATCAACTGAATTACTTGTAGATATCGCAAGTCATGGTGAGGATACTGGCTATGAGGTGCCTTGCCTCATTATTGCCGCAAAAGATGATCTGGATTCATTTCCAACAGCAATACAGGATTCCACCAGGGTATTCACTTACATTTTTCTATTTGTTTTTTTGGATAGTTGACTGATAGCAGTGATTATTATTTTCTTTAATTGGTTTAGGAAATCTTCGTCATTATGCATTGATCTGAAGGGTCTTTACCTAAATTAGTACTTGTCAATACAGTTTCTTGTGGATCTTCTTTTTATCCTTCTCTGATATTGTGAGCAATTTTGTTTGCTTTCTGGGTAAAGATGTCCAAATAGTCGGTGAATGTTTATCAAGACTTTTTATTTGATCATTAAGTGACAGAGTAAACTAATCAATTTCCGTATTTCAATATTACATATGAACAATGTTCCACACATGGTGTTCTTTAGAATTTAGTGGAGTTGTGAGTTTTGTGTGCTTATGTTGCCCTCATTGCCTTGGTAAAAAGCAGCTGTTCTATAATCATCCCCATTGCTGGATTCCCTTATTTTTCCTTTTAAATCTTTACTATTTTGGAGGTGGGCTGACAGTAGAGTAACATATTTTGTTTGAATATTTGTTTTTGTAGGTTAGTCAGGATATGGGAATAGAGGCTCCTATACCTATTAGCTCAAAGTTGGGTGATTTCAATTGTATATTCAGGAGGATTGTAGCTGCAGCAGAACACCCACATTTGAGCATTCCTGAAACTGAAGCTGGGAGAACCCGCAAGCACTATCATCGACTCATAAATCGGTCTCTTATGGTTGTTTCAGGTATGTTGATTGTCTGGCTCTAGACACTAGTGGATTTTCATTCTGTTCTTGTATTAATAATGGAACAAGTCGGTTTATAGGGAAGAAAAGAAGCAAAACTATTCTGAACTTGATAAGTACCCATCTGACATGGGGGGCTGATTCCCTTTTCTATAAGTGAATCCGTCCATATTTGACCATCATTCACAGAACCTTTTCATAAAAAGTTTTACTTTATTTTATGAACTTATTCAATCTATGGATAATGTATGAGAAGGGCCAATGTTGTCAAGACAGTAAACCCATTTTTAGAGTTCTTTTGTCTTTTCTTTTTTATGTCTATTGATTTTTCGAAGTTACCCATTTGAATCTTTTGAAAAGAAGATTCTTAGTGAGCCACTTGAAACTTCAGAAGTTTGCTGGGTTCTGTAAAATTTTTGTTCACTCTGGTTATTGGGATTTCATGTTATTATTTGATTCGTGCATCCTTAAATTGTTCTCAGAACTGTATAGTGATATCTCTCTCTGGGTCACAAGGCACCCCTAACTTGTTAACTAATATAAAATAAAATTTAGTGCTCCATTCTTCACGCCAAGACCTTTAGTTACGGCTAAAGCCCCGCTGAATCTTTCTTCATTTTTGTCTATTGCTCCACTGATTATCTTTATTAATGTAATGTAGCTTGTTTATACAAGAGAGAAGTTTCAAATATCTTTGTTACTTTTTAACCGTATACGACGTTATTGTTTGTTTCACCATTGCAGTGGGAGCTGCAGTGGCCATCGTTGGACTTGCAGCTTACCGTGTCTATTCCGCAAGGAGGAATGCCTCTAGTTGAAAGATGGAAGACTAATATTCACTGTTCAATGCAAGCTCTTCTTTCCCTTAAGATTTCTTTCTTGAGTTAATCGAGATGGCTCATTGAATTTGATTTTAAATTTCATATCATTACTTTTACCCCGCAACTCTTTCGTATCCTTTTTTTAAGTGTTTTAGTAGGTGAAGTAGTGTGGGTGGAAGAGTTGTGGTAGAATATTAACATATGTACAATTGAACAAGTTATTGTGCAGGGCGTGTGCAATAAAAAAATTTTGCTACAGGTGTTCCAAATAGCCTCTCTGATATTATCACTCACTGAATGTTTTCTGATATTAGTCACTTACTGAATGTTTTGTCCTATTTTCATTTTTGCCTTTATGAATTTCAAAGTAGGAATCTAAAAGAATGTATTTGGTGGACAAACATATCACTTTCATTCAGATATTTGTCCGATAAAAATGTGTATTATACATGTATTTTTATTTTTTAAATTTGATCATAATCATGATCGGTTGATATTAAAATGAAATATGTGACGTGGTTTTTAGTAAATAGATATATGAATGATGTGGCAAAGTAGTTTCATACGAGTTTTTTGTGATTTGCACTTAATTTTCTGGGATTTTAAGAGTTCAGGTGGGAAAACTAGTCTGCTCAGTGGCATTGCATCGTTCTCTAAACCTGCTTTGGACATTGGCGACAACACACAATGCACCATCTGAACCAACTTCAACAGTCGATCCAGTTGAGAAGGATATTGGTGGTAATGGAGTACCTCAAGGTTGGGAAGAAAATATAGAAGAGAAAAGGGTAAAAGAGAACCAGATATACTATTGACATTCTTCAATGTATGTTAACTTTCAAACTATAGCAAAATGAAGTGCTTCAATCTTTTCCTCCATCGAGCGGAGTTTTAGTTTCTCTGTGACGAACCAAGAGGTGCAAGGTTGCAGTAGTTGATGGACATTACTGCATGCAGTGACATTTCGTCAAATTGTATCATGATTAGGCAACTCTCTTCGTTGATTATTGTTATACATTGTATCATAAGTAGTCCTGGAGCCTGCTAATTTGAATCCCCTTGTGTTATTTGGCCCTCCAGTTGTTACCTGCAATTGAGGTCTCCTCTTTGTCCGGCCAGCCTTTTCTTGATACGTGAGCTTGGATTGAAGGGTTGATCTGGCATTCACCATCTCCTTCCTTCTCAAGCTGCAAACAGTACTTCCTGAACACCTCTGTAGTCGCATGTAGTCTAAACTCCAGAGTGAACAAGAATGTGATCTCCAGTCTGTTCAATTCTGCAGTGCTTACTCCTCCCACTTTGGCAAAATAAGCATTGTTGTAACACCTGTATGTTCAATGAACAAATCTTAAAGATGATCTATAGCTGCATAAGCAATAAATCAACACTTCCCTCGACATTTTCCTGGCTTTGAAGACGCGTTTCATACTAAATTTTGCAATAGATAAGAGTAAAGTTGCTATTTTCCTAAAAACTTGACTTTATAAATCTGAGCTTAATTCTATAATTCAAGGCATGCACTTTCACGTGAAAAGGTCTCATGTGCACTTACAGTTATATGCAGGGTCTCATGTACATATAGTTATATGTGGTCTGAGCTTTATATATCTTAACTGAACTTGTGACGGTGAAGTCAATATGATTTTAATACCACGCTTAGTTTGTAGGCGTGACTTAACTCTTAATAGATAATAACCATTTCGTCAAAAAATCCAACCAATACAAGAAAGCATATCCATAGATTACACTTTCATAACAGCAGAAGCTATTGTCTCAACATTCCTAAAACGCAACACTGTGTTAAATGTATAAAGAGTAAGGGTGGCAATTCGTGTCGTGTCGTGTCACCCATTTAATTATTCGTGTCAAGACATAAAACACGAATCCGACACGGTTATTAAACGTGTTACCCACGTGTTGTAATCGTGTCATATTTAATTCACATAATTTACTTAATTATTTAACCTAGTTATGCATAATATATTATATTCTATATATTTATATCAATTAAAATTATTTTTATAATATAAACCATTGTTGATATAAAATATTATTAAAATCATTATAATTTATTATTTTATAAATTAATTTATTTTATAATATAAAATTTTCAGTTTTATAATATATATATTGTAAGTAGTTAATAATTTATATCATTAAATGTGCTTACATATTAAGCATAGACAAAATATGTTTAATTATTCGTGTCATTAAATGGGTTAACGTGTTGAACCCCCTCAACACGAATCTGACCCATTTATTAATCGTGTATCGTGTTCGTGTCGCATTCATGTCGTGTTCACGTGTCATGACCCAAATTGCCACCCCTAATAAAGAGTTATAGTATTTAGCCAATGAATTGAAATAATTTGTGTTTAATGAGAATTAGGTGCTTACTCATCGTCAATAAACTTGGACGCAAGCATAATACTTGTAATCAGAAGGCGGTGAACATTGAGGCTAGTAAGGCAAGCATCCATTCGTTGCAGGAATCGATCAATATATATGTATGCAACAACAAAGCAAGAAGGGCTGCAGCTCGAGTACTTGAAAATGCGTTCGATATATTGTCTAATGCTCAAGGTGGGCACCCCTGAACCATGGAATATAGTAACTAAATCCTTCTTTTTTGATGCCTTCAACCAGTTCTCATTCTTCTGAATTGATCTCTCTAAAACACAAGATAGCAGAGTTATAACTCGTGGAGCTCCTGAAACGCCTTTGCCGGAGTCGACCAAACCTAAAGCTAGATAAGTTTCTGATTCAGCAACCTTACCATTGAGTACCATTATTCTTTTTTCGGTGTCACCAAAAAGCTGAAATACATGCATAACAGAGAACTTATTAGTTCAAATTCATGCATCAAACAAAGCCTATATAAAAGAGTAAAAAGACCAAAAACTATGCAATATTTACTCTCAAATCCTTACCAGAATTATTGGAGCCCCTAAGCAGTTAGAGAACTTTCAAATAGACAAATGGTTCTGCTTGGGCTCATTTCTTGCCAATGTCATTGGCAATTATATATCAACTTTTCCAAAACTATTCTTATCTTTTCCTTCAGGTAAGGTCACCAAAATGGAACATATTTATGTATGTTTAGAAATTAAAGCACTCTATTCTTGGTGGGCCAATTGGGCACAATTATTCACCCTGCAAAGAAGTTTTGATGAGACTAACACCACCAAGGAGCACTGCATAGTATATACTGAGGTATATATGCTGCAGCAACAGAAGAACAAATAATTTATATGTTGATTAAAATACCATTGCAAATTTGATTCTAAAAGTGAAGGCACCATTTCTTAATCCATTTATATATCTTCAACAATATGTATCTACATTTTTTTTTCTTCTTTTTGTGAATTAAATGATTTATGCAAAAAACTATGATGGAATCAAGAAAACCTAACCACAGAAATTGGGTTGCGTAATTAAAAACTATTTTTTGGGTTGGCTAGACATTCTGCATTTTATTATTTTGAAGCCAATTGGCATAAGAGGTTGAGGAATCGGGACCCTTTGTACACTAGGAAGCAACAAAATGGAATCATAATTAGTTGTTGATAAAGGCAGAGGCAAAAGCATTTAGCTGAAGCTTGGAATTGGATTGGCGGAATCCTAATCACATTATTGTTGGAATCTGTAATGCTGGCCATATTTTGTTCACACTAGTTGCTACATAGTAGGACTAGAGAGTGACTGCCTCAACCTTGTTTGTGTGTGATGTGAAGTAACACCTATACATAGTAGTGGCAGGACCAGAAAGGAAAACGAATAAGGAAACATTTCATTCATTGATATCACTTTGATTTGATAAAAAAGGACTGATTAACCTCTTTGAATATTGGAATAATAAGTAAAGTCGTAGAGACCTCTTATATATAGAAGATGTGATACATTGCAGGGAGATTTAAGATACTTATTTCTGACCAATTTGATAATGAATGAGAGTCTTTTTTTTTTTTTTTTTAACCAAAGCTAACCCACCTATTAGTAAATAAATTAAAATTCTAAACAGAAATAGAATGACTGATCATGAAGCTACTTGAGATGTGACGGTAATTTTATTAAAGGGATGATTATAATTTTTTTTTCTTTTTAATTATATTTGTATATATGTAGTCGTATCTCACTATTAAAATTCATGCCAGATTGCTATAAAGAGTCAAAAAGAAAAGGACGTTGTGATTAAGAGCCCATGATCGTGTGGTAGTCCATTCCCCCCATCTGATAAACAGGCTTGTCATAGATTGAGAAACGACCAGGTTATATCTGAAGCGGCCAACGACAAGACGATTCTTTAACATGCTGCCGCAACATTTACTATTTGAAAACTGTCGGTTGATTTATATCCTGGTTGAGTCATTCATGTCGTATACCAAACAGTAGTGTCAAACTTATTATATCTATATATATAAAATCTAAACTCTATAACCTTATGTGATAGTCTACATGATAAAAACTTATTGGAGGAGGAACAAACAAAAAAGAATGAACGAAGTTAAATCTCTAATAGGATTTTCTCATATAGACTGCTACATCATATTATAGAATTTAGGTTTTATATATATATTATAAATCTAGTATTATTGTATTAAAAAATATATAAGTTCTAACACAATAGAAAGTAAAATAATAATATTTTAATAAAATAATTATAAAAAAAATTATATTAATCTTTCGCAAAAATAATTATTTTTGGAATCAAATAATTCAAAATACAAATCCAAAATAAGAGGGTTTTATTTTTATTTTTAAAACTAGGCAACACTGCCTCTTCTCCTTTGTCTCTTAATTTGTTTTCTTCTAATATTTATAAAGTTTTTAGTATGTATTAATTTTCTAATGCCTGTAAGTGTTCTATAATTTGTACACTCTATGGAGAGGAATATTGCTCAAGTTAGTTGGAGGATAAGATTATTGAGAAATATATTTATATATTTTTAAAAACTATATCATACATAAGATCTTGTAATATGAAATTTTCCACTTGTTATGTGACGCATTTTGATTGTATATTTTGCAACTGAAATATTCCAAGCATATTTTATACCAATAATAAAATAATTATATTAACTAATTATAACTTAATTATTTGATTATTATCGTAGGCATAATATCATTATCAAGAGACCTTTTAGACATGGACTTACACTATGTGACAGAGACGGCACCAACTTAAATATTCTAAATCTAACCACCAAAACTTTTTTTTTTTGTCCTTTTTTTTTTTTGAGATAATCTGCTTTGGTAGGTCTACTTAACCAATCATCCCTGAGAATCTCAGCCGTCCACTTATATATCAACGGTGTTAATAACATAGGGCCGACACCAGCACCATTCTTTTAATCTTTCTTTATTTTGTAGTTTAATCCAATCAATCATGGAATGGCAATAGATTAATAAACATGGCCCACTTAACGAATGAAATTAAAAAATGGGAAATATATTCTGTTTCCGGTAAGACTTGTAGGCATTCCTTTTTTTTATTTTGAAAAAATTGTGACGTGGCCTCATGTTATACTTATGTATTGGTCAAGTCAAATTGGTAGATCAAGACAAAGGGGCAACTTTACCCTAATCTGATTCGGCTTTTCGTGGATTAGGTTGCACGCAGTTTTCATGAGATCACCTTCTCCTTATGTATGGTAAAACTTAATAGGTTTCTTCGACTTATGCCTTTCTCCACGCGCTCTTAATGTTCGTTGTTCAAACAAAAATATTCATCTTAAAGTTGTAATTTTTAATCTATAAATTTGTAATTTTTATAAACTCGATTTAAAAAAAAAAAAGATTGAGCGACAATATTGTATCTTGAGTTGTTCAAGTATCCTTACAAATATTATACTCTTACCATTTTTATGGGGAAAAGTTCCATATTTATTGTAGATATATGATATTTACCAATTAAAAAAATTTAATTCTATTAAGATATTGATTCAGTTATTTTATTTTTATTTATTCAACTAATAAAAAGTCATATATAGCTCACAACACAAGTAAATAATAAAAACTTTCTATTTTGATTCCTAGCTTACTCATTCAAGATTCATCCAATTGTTAGTCAACTTCTTTTTTTTTTCTTTTAATAAATTAATTAATAATATACTCCTATTAGTCTTTAAAATCTGATCTTTATTTTCGAGACAAGATGCTGACCATCTAGTAGATGCATGAACCAAGCCAGGCAAGCACGCGCAACAAAATAGAGCGTGGGAGTAAAGACTGGAAGCCTACGGAGAAGACAAATAGAAAACACAAACGTGCAGCCATGCATATACAGCCTCCATTCATTTCATCACTGTTTATGCATATTCATAGATATATAAAGCTTTGCTCATTCAAAGACGCGAACAGCTCACCAAATGGCATCATCATACTCCAAACCAACACATTCCAATTATAAACTCTTCATTTTCTCTCTGATTCTTCTCTCCTTCTCCCTGCTGATCCTCGCTTTTTCCTTCAAGCCGCCCAAACAAACGCAATATTTCATCGACCATCAGAGACTCCATAACCAACCTGTAGTCATCACAATCAAGCCCAAGTGGCTTCAGCTCCTCCAAGACCACATAGTGGATAGGAAGATTAAGGTTGCTTTGGTCAATATAAATAATGGCGATAGAGAGAAGGATTATATTGAGGACATGCACGGACTCGCTGCTGAGATAGTCCACGTACGTTTTGATCGTGTCCCTCAGGATCGAAAATGGGATCATTATTTCCCGGAGTGGATTGACGAGGACCAGAAGTGGGGCCCACCTCGGTGTCCCGAGATTCCGATGCCGAGGCTGGAGGATTACAGAGACCTTGATGTAATAGTAGCGAGGGTTCCATGTGGAGTTGTTGGAGGAGATGAGAGGAAGGGGATTAGGGACCTGTTTAGGTTACAAGTTAACCTAATCGTGGCTAATCTTGCGGTGGAGAGTGGGTGGGTGGAGCCTGATTTTGATCGAACGGTGTACGTTGTGTTTATAGGGTCTTGTGAGCCGATGATCGAGATATTTAGATGTGATGATCTTTTGATGCATGTAGGGGATTACTGGGTGTATAAACCCGCAATGAGAAGGTTGAAACAGAAGGTGCTGATGCCTGTTGGGTCATGCCAGATTGCTCCTGCTTATGCAGAGACAGGTAAGTTTTAGCTTTATCATAAATTTGTTTTGTTTTATCGCGATAATGATTAATTAGTTTGGAAACTAATAGAAAAATAGTTTAATTTGTCAATTGAAAGGAATGAATTTCCCTATCTTTCAAGTTTTTAACCTAAACTCATATACCGTACATCTTTATTTTGTTAAAAAATTATGCAATTAAGCAATTATTTTAAGCTTTGAAATTGAAAATTTAAAAGGAGATGCATAACTTAAGGATATTGTACATAATCAAATTCGATCACTTTCCGTGCCAAAGTAGCTAAAAATACATTATTTTAATTAATGTGTATATCTTACGATATAGAGTTGAAAATGTGTCTTTAAGTACTTAATACTTATCTACCCTTACCTAAGATGAAGACGTGGATAATCTTTAACAAAGGTCAAAAAGATATAAATTAAATTTGATGAGTTGGTACGTTCTTGGACATGGGATAATATTTACTGTTTTAATTAATTAATTAGTACAAATTTTAGTAAGTTTTTCATTCAGCCATATAATAATAAATGTAGAAATCCAAACTCTGCATGGACAAACTAATGCTCCTCTGTCATGGCTTAACTTTGACTCTTTTTCGCTTTCGATCCTAGAAAAGGGTAGTAATAAGCTCTCTAGAAAACATTTATTAATTTTCTGAATAAATATGTTGTTGAAGATGACAAGAGACTTATACCCATTTATATATTGTTTACCGTTTTTGGTTTCTTTCTATTTGCAGGGAAAGAGGCATGGAGACGTTTCATGCTACAATCAAAACTACTACCAAAACTGAATTACAACACTTACCAACAAAGAGAGGCCTATGTAACTGTCCTCCATTCCTCAGAAGCTTATGTGTGTGGTGCAATAGCTTTGGCTCGAAGCATAATCCAAAGCAATTCTACGCGAGACCTTGTTCTACTTCATGACAAATCGATAAGTGCAAAGTCTCTACGAGGGCTGCGAGCTGCTGGATGGAAGACCAAGTGGATCTCACGCATCCGCAGCCCCTCCGCCAGAAAAGATGCGTACAATGAGTGGAACTACAGCAAGCTACGCGTGTGGCAACTGATTGAATATGATAAAGTAATTTTTATAGACTCAGATCTTTTAGTCCTGAAGAACATTGATAAGTTCTTCTATTACCCACAATTATCGGCTGCAGGAAATGACCAGACGTTATTCAACTCTGGGGTTATGGTGATCGAGCCCTCGTTATGCATGTTTGAACATCTAATGCTGAAAAGCTTCAAGGTGGCTTCGTACAATGGAGGCGATCAAGGTTTTCTTAATGAAATCTTTACGTGGTGGCACAGGTTGCCTTCGAAGCTAAATTATCTCAAGGTGTTCTTTAAGCCTGGCGACGTTAAACATCAGATTTCTGCTAACCTTTATACGATACATTACCTAGGATTGAAGCCCTGGCTGTGTTATAAGGATTATGACTGCAATTGGGATATGGTGGATCGCCATAAATTTGCCAGCGACTCGGCCCACAAGAAGTGGTGGAAGGTTTATGATGCCATGCCCGTGAAGTTGCAGCAATATTGTGGGCTAACGAAGCGCATGAATTCAAGGATAAAGAAGTGGAGAGGGATAGCTAAGAATGCAAGTTTGGCTAATGGGCATTGGAAGATTAAAGTGAAAGATCCTAGACAATACCGTCTTATTGATTAATGAATAGAATATTTAGGCTTTTGTTGATAATTTTTTGATATTCCTTTTTTTTTTATTTGATATTATTACGATATGTAAAATTATTGAGGAATATATTTTCATAAAGCAATACATAGCTGATTTTTCTTTTAGGGTTAGTGATAATATTTGAACGTAGCAGTACGTAATAAGAGTAAATAAGTGAAACTTTTTTTTTTTAGTAACCAACACCACTTCTTCGGATGCTACAAAATTTGCTTATAAAGTTTGTAAATATGATCTACTAATACTACTCATTGAGTAAACTGTAAATCCCGCTTGGTCAATTTATAGTTAGTCTTAAATAATTAAAGTTTCAAACTGGTCTGGACATTAATAATTTATTCAGTAATTAAGCTGGAGTCCCTCTTCTGGGTAGCTTGATTCTTAAATTTAGCATATGTTAATTAAATACGCAGGGCAGCATGTGCATAATGAGCAGAAGATCTGGAATTAAGCACCTTGAAGCACGCGAATGGCTGTCTACATCTACATATGTATATGTATGTGAATACCTGATATACTGGTAATTGGTTTCTAACCGTTGGATTAAGGGAATTATATGGGCAGAAGAGGAAACACATTTTATAAACAAGGTCAGCTTCTATGTATGCGTAAAATCGAAGAGTGGGAGTGGAAGATCAAACACGCATTATCACAGAGAGAGTTAGAAGGAGAGGTGGAGAGAGCTGTGCCATTCGTGCGAGAGGAGGAGTTCTGAGTTCTGAAAGCCCGTGCTAGATCTCGAGTCTAGGGCACAACCATTTTTTCCGGCCAAAACATTCAGGTGTGTTGTATGCATACACTTGTTTCATTAATAATTCATCTTCTTCATTTCCTTTTGGTTCTGATTCATTACTTGGTAGAGAGCATAAATCGAAGACTAGTTAATTTAATTGATACGTATGATTTTTTGTTTAATATTTTTTTCTCCCTATTTGATTAGTCTTGTATACATATGAAAGGTTATTTTACAAAAACGTAGGGATCATTTCTAAGAAATTAAAAATCTCCTTAAAATACATATAAGTGCGTGTTTTGGACCATATATCTGATCTATAACCTCATTTTACCATGTTATAATTGTTCTTTTTAATTCACAACCAGTGATATGTTAATGCACAAATAGTTGTGATATATCATGAGAGAATTTGGATATAATTTTGAAATTTAAGTAAACAACCAAGTGAAAATTAAACGATTTTCTTTTGAAGGGTACGTTGACTTTATGTTTATTGTTTGTGACTATAAAATGGTCTGTTTGTTATCATATTTAGGACAATGGACTTGGAAACAAGTGCTTCAATTAAAGATGGGAATGAGATCAAAGAGGAGTTGATTGACATTAATAGAGAACAGTTGGAGCCTACGCATGAGTGTTGTATTTACATTGTTCCTAAAAATATTCGCAGAATAAATGAACAAGTCTACACTCCTGAATTAGTATCAATAGGCCCTTTTCACCATGGTAAGGAAGAATTGGCTGATATGGAAAAGCATAAGGCAAGATACATTCAAATACTCAAATGGACGGATTAGCGATGTACCTTGTGCGGTCAAGCTGCGTGAGTCGGGAATAAAATTCAAGCTCATTAAAGGAGAAGGCTTACTAGACATAAGATTTGAGAAAAGAAAGTGGTTAATGATCCCATTTCTGAAAGTGCCCGAGTTGCAAATGCCACGTTTCAAAGTGTGCGATGAGACGGAATGTTTACTTCGAAATGTGATGGTTTTGGAGCAGTGTCATTATCCATCGGACACTAAAGTTTGCAATTACCTTAGATTAATGGATTATCTTATCAATAATGAAAAAGATGTGGATTTGCTTGTTGGTGAGAAAATTATTTCCAATTGTTTGGGCGATAACGCTGCAGTGGCAAATATGATTAACAAACTTGGTCCACAAATTCATTTAAGCGAATCCTGTTACTATGACATTTTTGAGGAACTGAAAGCTCACTATAACAAGCCTTGGAACCATACCAAGGCAAAGCTGAGGAGGGTGTATTTCAGCAATCTTTGGAGAGGCACAGCAACTGTTGCTGCAATTATTGTACTGCTGCTCAGTGTTATCCAAACTGTATGTACTATCATCCAAGTCCTCTGATCAGAACGACACTCCAACAATACATGTTAATTTACTATTTATTTCTCAATAACAATACTCAGTCTTTTGTACTATCAACTTTTACTCTCAAAACCATTATTAAAAATCATTGCAGAAGAAAACTATTAATGAATTTTAGTTTAAACAAACGGTCACATGTCATGCATATGTGAATATAATTATTAGATTAAGATTAATTACATGCATTTTAATTCAGTACGCATTTCGACCATATATGTGTAATCTGTTGGAGTATTGGCTCTTTAGCCAATTACTTGTGTGTACAAAGATCTCACATGGAGTGGGAGTCTTTGTGTTGGAGAGACTTGCGCTTATAAATTAAAGTCAAGTCTTCTCACTTAGTTGTCCCATTTGAAATATCTTTCACCCCCCCATAATTGTAAGGTCTCACATATAAGACCTCATAGTTTAAGGGCCTTTCAGTAAAGACCTTAAAGTTTGTAATATTTATTTTTTTCCCCTTTTGTTTTGGGTATTTGTAGTATTACTCAATTGTTTGGGTAATTACAGTTTGACCCAACTATTTGGATAATTACAGTTTGGCCCAATAGTTATGGTATTTGCATTGTGGCCCAAAGTTTGTAATTCTCTTTGAAGATAATGGAAAGTTTCTTCAGCGGCGCCCGAGGACGTAGGTATTTATACCGAACCTCGTTAAATCTTGGTGTTCTTTCTATTTCTGCATTATGGTTGATTGGTTGCCTCTTGAGTTGTTATTATATTCAGTAATCTAGCATAGTTTGTGGTTGTGCATTTTGGATGTTCTGTTGGTTATCGCTTCCGCTTGTGCATAACAATTGGTATCAGAGCCGAAGGTTTTGGGTAGTTAGTGGCTATTTCATTGAAGCACTTACTACTGTTCTGGGCTGTTGATTTTGGATTGCTAGTTATTGAATATAATAGTTTGTTGGAGCTTGGTTATTGGTGATTTGTGTATCGAGCTTATTTGTGAGAGGTAGTTATGGCTTCATCGTCAACTGTACTTGAGAAGACATTGACTGTGACAAATGCAAAAATAGATGTTGAAAAATTTGATGGTCGAAATAATTTCGGCTTATGGCAGAGTGAGGTGTTGGACGGGTTGTATCAGCAGGATTTGGATATTGTTTTGGAAGAAACAAAACCAGAAGATATCAGTGCAAGAGATTGGGACAAGCTTAATATAAAAACTTGTGGGTTGATTCGCTCTTGCTTGTGTAGAGAACAAAAGTATCCGTTCACTAAGGAGACATCTGCAAGCAAATTGTGAAAGGCGCTGGAAAACAAATATATGAAGAAAAGCAATGAGAATCGGCTGTACTTATTGAAGAGATTGTTCCGTCTCCAGTTGAAACCAGGTACGAGCATCAGTTCTCATATCGATGAGTTTAATAAGTTAATTACTGATTTGTTAAACTTAGATGAAACCTTCAAAGATGAAATTAAGGCTATGCTATTGATTGGCTCACTTCCGGATGAATTAGATCATTTGTGCATTACTCTTTTCCATGGGAAAGATAAACTGTCTTTTGAAGAAGTCTGTTTTGCTTTGTTGAATTATGAAATTCGTAAGAGAGATCAAAGGAAACATAGGGATGAGTCAGTAGATGCATTGACAGTGAGAGGGCGTAGTCATAGTAGGAAACCAGGAAAAAGGGGAAAATCTTGGTCGAGGGGTAGATTAGGAAAAGATGAGTGTGTCTTTTGTCGTGAGAAAGGGCATTGGAAGAAAGATTGTCCTAAGTTGAAAAAGAAAGATAAGGGCAAGGCTGTTTCTGATGCATGTATTATTGAGCGTGAGGATGATAGTGATTTTGATATAAGTCTAGTTAGTCATCCATCCACTTCTGGTTTTGATGAGTGGATTATGGATTCGGGTTGTACTTATCATATGTGTCCACATCGGGATTTGTTCTTTCAGTTTGAAGAGCTTGATTGTGGAGTTATGTATATGGGCAATGATGATATTTGCCATACTGCTGGGATATGTTCGATCCGATTGAGGAATCATGATGGACTGACTAGAGTTCTGACAGATGTTCGGTATGTACCGAAGTTGAAGAAGAATCTCATCTCTTTGGGAGCCTTAGAATCTAAAGGCTGTGGTATATCTATTCGAGATGCTATTCTGAGGGTCACTTCAGGCGCTCTTGTGGTATTGAAAGGCACTAGGAGAAACAACTTGTATTACTATAATGGTAGTATGGTTACTGGATCAGCGGCTACGGTTTCTGATAATGATGCAGATTCAGAGATTACGAGACTGTGGCATATGCGTTTGGGACATGTAGGTGAGAAAGCCTTATTCAGTTTGGTGAAATGAGGCTTATTGAAAGGTGCAACGACCTGCAAGCTAGATTTCTGGAAGCAATGTGTTCTGGGAAAGCAGAAGAGAGTGAAATTTGGCACCGCTATTCATAATACCAAGGGTATTCTTGATTATGTTCACTCAGATGTATGGGGACCTACCAAGACCGCATCAATGGGAGGTAGGCACTACTTTGTTACTTTTGTTGATGACTTTTCCAGAAGAACTTGGGTGTACTGTTTGAAATCAAAAGATGATGTACTTCGTGCTTTCCTTAAATGGAAAAAGATGATTGAGACACAAACTGGCAAGAAGATCAAGCATCTCAGAATAGATAATGGTGGTGAGTATTGCAGTGATCAGTTTTTGAAATTGTGTCAAGATGAAGGTATTGTACGTCATTTTACTGTTAGAGGTACACCGCAGCAGAATGGGGTGGCAGAACGCATGAACTGGACATTGCTGGAGAAAGTTCGGTGTATGTTGTCCAATGCTGGGTTGAGCAAAGAGTTTTGGGCTGAGGCTGTGACTTATGCGTGTCATCTCATTAATCGTCTACCTTCAGCTGCTATTGGTGATAGAACTCCATTGGAGGTATGGTCTGGACAACCTGTTTCTGATTATGATTCTTTACATGTTTTTGGTTCCACCGCATATTATCATGTGAAAGAATCTAAGCTGGATTCTAGAGCTAAGAAAGCGATTTTCTTGGAATTTGCTTCTAGAGTAAAAGGATATCGTCTATGGTGTCCTAGTTCGAGGAAGATTGTATCCAGCAAAGATGTGACATTTGATGAGTCTTCAATGTTGAAGAAATCAGAAAACCAGACAAGGGTGAATGGTACTCCACAGCAGGTGGAGCATACTCAGCAGCAGGTGGAGTTTGAAATGACGACATTAAACCCAGTTAGATCTGTTGAGACAGATGATGATACTTCTATGATAGAGGAGGATTTGGGAGATGATGGAGAGGGTTCTACTCTGGAACCTCAACAACAACAAGAATCTATTGCAGTTAATAGGCCAAGACGTGAGATTCGCAGATCTGCTCGATTTACTGATATGGTAGCCTATGCACTTCCAATTGTAGATGCTGATGTTCCTTCCACTTATAGAGAGGCAGTCAGATGTTCTGAAGTTGATCAGTGGAAGATAGCTATGAGCGAAGAGATGCAGTCTCTTCAGAAGAATGAAACTTGGGAGCTAGCTCAACTACCGCAGGGTAAAAAGGCAATTGGGTGCAAATGGGTATATGCAAAGAAAGATGGATTTCCTGATAAGAATGACGTCCGCTACAAGGCAAGGTTGATGGCTAAAGGCTACGCTCAGAGGGAAGGAATTGACTACAATGAGGTATTTTCTCCAGTTGTGAAACATTCTTCCATTAGAATTTTGTTGGCCTTGGTAGCTCAGTTGAATATGGAACTAGTTCAACTTGATGTAAAAACTGTATTTTTACATGGTGACTTGGAAGAGGAAATCTATATGACTCAGCCAGAGGGATTCAAAGTTGCTGGTAAGGAAAATTTAGTATGTAAACTGAAAAGATCGCTTTATGGTTTGAAGCAATCTCCTAGACAGTGGTATAAGCGATTTGATCGGTTTATGATGGGTCAGAAGTACACAAGAAGCAAATTTGATAATTGTGTGTAGTTTTAGAGGCTACATGATGGTTCTTTCATTTATCTACTCTTGTATGTTGATGATATGTTGATAGCTTCGATGAATGTCGAAGAAATTGCAAAGTTGAAGACTCAGTTGAATCGAGAGTTTGAGATGAAAGATTTGGGTGAAGCTAAGAAGATTCTTGGCATGGAGATTAGCAGAGATAGAGAGAGAAGCAAGATTTGTTTGACTCAGAAGCAGTATCTGAAGAGGGTATTACAACGGTTTGGCATTACAGAGCAGTCTAAACCTGTAATTACCCCACTTGCTCCTTATATGAAGCTCAGTGCATCTTTATCTTCTAGTACAGATGAGGAACGAGAGTATATGTCTCGAGTTCCATATGCTAATGCAGTTGGTAGCCTGATGTATGCTATGGTGTGTACGAGACCCAACATTTCACATGCAGTTGGAGTTGTGAGCATGTACATGCATGATCCTGGTAAAGGACATTGGCAAGCAGTGAAATGGATTCTACGGTATTTGTTGAAAACCATGGATGTTGGCTTAGTCTTTGAGAGAGATGATACATGTGGTCAGTATGCTATTGGTTATGTTGATTCAGATTATGCTGGTGATTTGGATAAACGTCGGTCGACAACCGGTTATGTGTTTACTCTTGCAAGAGCACCAGTGAGTTGGAAGTCTACTTTACAGTCTACAGTGGCTTTGTCTACTACAGAGGCAGAGTATATGGCTATGACAGAGGCTGTGAAGGAAGCTATTTGGTTACAGGGATTGCTGGATGAATTGGGAATTGGGCAGAAGAAGATTACTCTTTATTCCGACAGTCAGAGTGCTGTCCACTTAGCGAAGAATCCAATGTTCCATGTTCGTACGAATCATATTGATGTTCGATATCATTTTGTGCGGGAGATCATTGATGAAGGAAGAATCTTACTTCAGAAGATTGAGACTGCCGAGTATCCCGCAGACATGTTGACTAAGGTTGTGACAACGATCAAGTTCAATCATTGTTTGGACTTGATCAACATTGTACGAGTTTGACCGCGCCAGTGGACGCATTTGGAGGCGTTGCAGTTGTGATAGAGAATGTGGGAAAAAGAAAAGTTCTATGGTGGATTGGCTAAATCGCCAAGATGGAGAATTGTTGGAGTATTGGCTCTTTAGCCAATTACTTGTGTGTGCAAAGATCCCACATGGAGTGGGAGTCTTTGTGTTGGAGAGACTTGGGCTTATAAATTAAAGCCAAGTTTTCTCACTTAGTTGTCCCATTTGAAATATCTTTCACCCCCCATAATTGTAAGGTCTCACATATAAGACCTCATAGTTTAAGGGTCTTTCAGTAAGGACCTTAAAGCTTGTAATATTTATTTTTTCCCCTTTTGTTTTGGGTATTTGTAGTATTACCTAATTGTTTGGGTAATTACGTTTGACCCAACTATTTGGATAATTACAGTTTGGCCCAATAGTTGTGGTATTTGCATTGTGGCCCAAAAGTTTGTAATTCTCTTTGAAGATAGTGAAAAGTTTCTTCAACGGCGCCCGAGGACGTAGGTATTTATACCGAACCTCGTTAAATCTAGCATAGTTTGTGGTTGATTAGTTGCCTCTTGAGTTGTTATTATATTCAGTAATCTAGCATAGTTTGTGGTTGTGCACTTTGGTTGCTCTGTTGGTTATCGCTTCCGCTTGTGCATCACATAATCACTAAGAACTTGCTTTGCATGCCATAGCAATTAAGCATTGAAGAACTAATTCTATAGGTCAAGTGGGCAGCCATAATCGCTATAAAAGAGAGACCAATGCATTTGTAATATACACCTAATTCAAGCAACTGCAAGTTCATGAATCCCCTTGCACATGCAACGACGCTGCAGGAGTCTGGGTGAAGTTTAAGCTTTTTGAAAGAGAATATGCTTACTTGACATTAGATTTGGAAAGCGAAAGCAGCGAAATATATATCTCATCCATTGAAGCATATGAGTTGCAAATACCAAAGTTTGAAGTGAACCTCCAGACAAAATGTCTACTTAGAAACGTCATGGCTTGGAGCAGTGTCACTACCGGTTAAGTACTTGGGCTTGCAATTATGTGTTTTTCATGGATCGTCTTAACAAGACATAACGAGATGTGGATTTGCTTGTTGCAGAGAGTACTATTTCCAATTATGTGGGAGACAATACTTCAATGGAAATATATACTTCAATGAAAGATTATTTTCTTTCCACTGTTGTATAGATTGCATTCATCGCGGATTATGCCAGAGAAGAACTGGAATTAGAGGATGAAAATTGATAGGAGATAGGTGGTATGAACCCCTAAAAACAACACTCTACAAACCCCAATTTTAATAAAAAAGTAAGTTACTGAATCAACCATCAATTAAGTCACTGTTAGGGACAAACTATTAGAAATTATAGTTTAAATAAAATATTTTTACCTATCATATACTGAATTTTTTTTGTTCAACTTATCATTTATCAAGACAAGTACAGGTAAGACCTCAACTTTTGTATCTGAAGTTATTTTTAACACGTCTTCTTATAGGTAAAAGTCTAACATTTTTTTGTGTGTGTATATAAATCCTTAATCTTAAATAAGCATACGAAGGATCGAAACTAAATCGTTGAGATGGCCATTTGGGTTTTAATATTATGTTAAGTAAATTACTTAACGTATTCATAAGTGCCTTAATTCTATCATTTGAAATTCCCTCTAACACTATATATGATCGGTACAAAATAGTTATTTTCTCTTATTTACCTCATATTTTCGCTTCAAATAAAATATTCTCCTAGTAATATAGAAAGAAATATATCCAAATAAGCTTTTCGGCAAATCAATTCAAAAAAAAAAAAATCTAAAAATGGAAGAAAAGAACATGTGCTCGTGTGGCACATGCATGTCCAAGACATGATGGTGACATTTGGACGAGTTTATATCCAATTTTTCGAGGATTGCCTGAGACATGATAAAATTGTTGGGAATAATTGGTATCTATCTTGACTTTTATTTTACGGCCCTTTTTATCTGTCTAGAATAAAATTAAATGAAGATTTTTTCACGTCACAAGCTCCCAACTAATAACTCACTAACTGTACATGTATCATAACACCAAAATATTCATGCTTTCAAGATGTTTATTTTTCTAGTCAACTACTCTATATGAAACGAAACGGCCGGAGCTTCCACGGAATTCATTATAGGCTATAGCAGGTTAATTGTGGCACATACTACAAACTACCTTGAGAATTGTAGCTAACTGAAACGATATAGATATAATTATTTAATTTGCGTAGTTGAAATTCTATTATATAAATGCCACAAAATCTGATTCAAGCATACCACGCCAAGGGTCAATAGTAGTAGAGGATGAGATGTAGGTATGAAGAAACTCTGGGCCGAGTTCTATAGAGCGACCTAGAACCAAGCTCGGGCGTAGAAGACTGGGTAAATTAAGTGCCTAGAGTTAAAGATAGGAGTGACAAAAATTAATATTTACAAGTTAAATGAGAGAAGTGTTATATAACCCTAAAATTATTATTGAAACAACTACCTGCATCCATGTAGTAATTGTAAGTATTTTGAAATTTTGAAATACAACGAGATGATGTACTGTTTCTTAATACTTTTATTAATTTTCTAAATCCGTGATTGCATTCTATTACCAACACTGAGAAATATTTACACGCATCTAGCATACCACCTCAATTTGCTTATGTGGTCTGTCCAATAAATCATAAATTGTTATGTCGTGCCAACTTATCGTCAATTTAAATCCATCTCATCTTCAATTTAAATTTCACTTTTAATTTGTTCCTAATTTTAAATTTTCTTAAATTATCCTTCCCAACTTTCTAAAAAAAAAAAAACTCTTAATCCCTTTAATATCTTTTTCTTTTTTATTTTTAAATTTAAAGTATTTCTCTTATCAAATATTTTCAAAAATAATTTCTTAAATTTCCTACTATTTGTATCTCTTACCCATCCAAGATTTACTCAAATGCAAATGCCATGAAATTAATTATTGAAATTCTAAGTATTCATTACTTTATCAATTATCGCTATAGCTTCTTAGAATTCATTAGTTTTATTTAAATATACAATTGTATTCCCAATAAATACTATTATATCGGCTATAGTGTTACTCAAGTATGAATTTTAAATTTAACTAAGCACAAGAACACGGATGCCCCACTTTGGTTCTTTGCTAACCTTTCCGAGAAGAAAACAGTTTCAATTCATTGATGAAGCATAATACTTGCTCCTCTGTTTAATATCTTCCTTGCCAACTATTTCTTATCCAACTTGCAAAACATTTGGTCTTAGAATCTACCACCACATGACCATCCGAGACTCAAAGCCAAGATCAGACATGCTCAGAGCAGGGACCGATCCCCATGAGGATGGACCCGCATATCTCTAGCCCGTTTAGGCCAGGGATAGGGAGATAGAAATGTGGAATGGGGTGGGGATGGGGATAACAATTTTTCCTGAAATTAAATATATAGGGATAGAGATTGTGTTCCTCAGCCTAGCCCAAACTCGTTTATATATATATATATATATATATATATATATATATATTGGATTGATAAAAGAAAAAGACATGAACGTTGTTTTTATAGGATAGTAGAGGATTACAAAAATTTCTATAGTAATTTCGCTTTGATTTTGCTTTTCAAATTTATATACGTTAAAATAGACATCTAAAGGCTTCGTTTAATATATATTTCACTGAAAAATATTGAGTATTTGATTTTTGATGCTTTTTTAAAATGACTCTGCAATTCTAGAATTTTTAGTTTTTTTTTGCAGGAAATTAGTTTTACAAAACTTATTTGAGCTACCTAGAGATTTCAAAAAATTATGAAATTTGGTTTTTTTTTTTTGTCTTTGAGTCTAGTTTGATCCTATAGATTTTTGTAATTTTATGACTTAAGTGGAATTTTTATGTACAGACAACTGAAGAGAGGTCAGTCTTGAAAGCTTTTGACAGAATTGTTAGACCCCAAAACATAAATTATTTGAAATACCTCTATTATTCAAAACATTTTGAGATTTGATAAGCTTAAAGATGAAGTGTCTACAATGTCTCTGGAAATTTTAGGTCAATTGGATTGGTAGATTAATTATAAAAAATTAGAAAATCATCATTGCTTTATTTTGGAAGCTTGAAAGTGAAGTTAATCAAAAGTTGAAAAATTGTTCATACTTATGGTTGCAATGTTGAGAAAAATGCTAAAATATAATTGAACAAAAAAAATAAAATTATTATATGTAGCTGGGGACGAGATGGGGATGGGGATGATTTAAAAATTGGGGATAGGGGCTAATTTTCACATTGGAGATGTGGATTAATTTTTAAATTAGGGATGGGGATGGCATCCCTACCCTCGGCCTGGCTCGATCCCACATATAGACATGTTTTATACACCAAATCAACTTTCAGTGGATATATTTTTCATTTGCACTATGAGGAAAGGTACGCTGAC
Organism: Boswellia sacra; assembly: GCA_013180625.2. Classification (NCBI taxonomy): domain Eukaryota; kingdom Viridiplantae; phylum Streptophyta; class Magnoliopsida; order Sapindales; family Burseraceae; genus Boswellia; species Boswellia sacra. The sequence goes on along the minus strand of SNVD02010934.1, from coordinate 348,642 downwards.
TTGGTAGGCTTGTAGCCTCCACCAAATACAATAAGAAATTCTCACATCTAAGCAACCATTCATTTTAATAAAAATGAAAATCACAGCGTCCAATCCAAATTTGAAATTTCCGTTGAAGTTCCCAGACTCTCTGCCTGGTATGGTTAAGATATTCAAAATATAAGACAGAGAGATATTTCTCATTATTTTTAGAAAGTTAGATGGGATAACTAAAAAAAAACTTAAATTTAGAAAACAAAAAGTAAAATTTAAATTGGTGATGAGATGGACTTAAATGATAGTAAGTTCACATCATATGACAATTTCTAATTTATTAAATGCACCACATATGCAAAATGACGTAGTATGCCTGGTGCCTGTATTGACAATAATATTGAAATCGTTTTTTTAATTATATTAATGCGTTAGGCATGCGTCTCACAGCATCTCAAGTTATAAAAGCAAGAGAGTCGCAAACCTTGAGAGTAAGAGGAACAACAGAGATCTTGAGAGAGCAGTAAGGAAAATTGGTTATATTTGAGATTTTCATTTTAGAGGTTTGACCCCAAATTTTTAATATTACTCAATTTCGTTACCGAAGTTCTTTTAATTTTTCTTAGTTTAAGCATTAAACTTTACTGATCAGTTTGTTTTTTTTCTTGTAATTGACAGTGCTGAAGCTATAGATAAAGATAGATTCCAGTGGCACCAATCTTCACCACCAAAAAGCTTACAAAAACCTTCCCTTCCCAGTATCATCATCAATATCATGTCTTTGATATGGATCTCACTTGCACTTCTTGCTTTTTTCTTCGTCCTACGAGCTTTATTATGGAAAAGAAATACGTATAGCAAGAGACTACCTCCTGGTCCACGAGGGTTACCAATTATTGGATGCCTTCATTTGTTAGGGAAGTATCCTCACAGAGATTTTCATAAACTATCCAAAAAATATGGCCCCATCATGCTCTTACGCTTAGGCATGATGCCTACAGTTGTTGTCTCATCACCTCAAGCAGCTGAGCTGTTCCTGAAGACTCATGACCTTGTTTTCGCTAGTAGGCCTTCTTTTTTGGTGTTACAGGATTTGGCTTATGGCCAAAAGACTATTTCCTCTTCTAAGTATGGATCTTATTGGCGCACTGCCCGCAAAATTGTCACTATGGAACTGCTGAGCAACGTTAAGATCAACTCTTTCCGGCCCATTAGAAAACAAGAGGTTGATCTTCTGATAGATTGTATAAAAGAGGCTGCCGCTGGTGGTGTTTCTGTTGATATAAGTGCCAGGGTTATAAATCTAAGTGCAGACATTACATGCAGGACGGTGTTCGGGAAGAAGTTTATGGACGAAGAGTTTAGTGAAAGAGGGTTCAAAGAAGTTATTCAAGAAGCCATCGAGTTAGCAGCCATTCCTAATTTGGGTGATTACATTCCCCAAATTGCTCCTCTTGACCTTCAAGGGTTAGGAAAACGCATGAAGGCTACTGCTAAGGTGTTTGATGCCTTTTTTGAAAAGATCATTGATGAGCATCTTCAATCTAAGGGTGATCAAAACAGAAACGTGGACGTTGTTGATGTCGTTTTAAACTTCCTGGGCTCGGAAGAAACTGAGTACCGGATTGAGCGAGAGCATATCAAAGCCATAAGTTTGGTAATGTACATCAAATTTGCATGCACAGACATGGATTCCCACCATGTCAAAATTTTAAATTTTAAAGTTTTGAATTTTATTATGCAAGTTTGTTATATATAGTCCATTATTAAATTTGAGAAAGGATTTTAAGAATTTAATTAGGTTGCATACTTATGGGAATATTTCTACAATCTAAAATCTCTCTATATATACCTGATCTTGTGAATATGACTTGAAAGCATTCTTCTCCATTTCCCTTGATATCATTGCCCCTCTAAATTTAAGCATTCTTATCTTCTCTGCTCGTGAACATTTTCAGGATTTGCTTGTAGGTTCAATGGATACTTCAGCAACTGTTATTGAGTGGGCAGTTTCAGCACTCATCAAGTATCCGCTAGTAATGAAGAAAGTACAAAAGGAGTTGGAAGATGTTGTGGGATTAGACAGGATGGTTGAAGAATCAGATTTGGATAGATTGGAATACTTGGACCTAGTTTTGAAGGAAACCTTCAGGCTCTATCCCGTGGGTCCTCTAATACTCCCTCGCGAGTGTAGGGAAGACTGCACTATAAATGGCTATTACATACCAAACAAAACACGCGTTCTCATAAATGCATGGGCGATTGGGAGAGACCCTGATACCTGGACGGATGCTGAGAAGTTTATCCCAGAAAGATTTGTTGGGAGTAATATCGATTTTCAGGGACAATCTTTTAAGATTCTCCCATTTGGCGCTGGCCGCAGAGGCTGCCCTGGATGGCAGTTAGGGCTCATTGTAGTGAAGCTAGCGGTAGCACAACTGGTGCATTGCTTTGATTGGGAGCTTCCAAATGGTATGTTGCCGAGTGAATTGGACATGACGGAAAAGTTTAGTTTTGTGACTCCTAGAGCCAAACATCTTGTTGCTATTCCTACATATCGTCTTAAAAAATGAATGTAATGGCATATGTAATTTCGAAACTAGTTACAAAGCCCCCGTTTGGGATTATGTAACTTTTGAAATAATCACTTAGTTTCTCAGCTGCAATAAAAAAAAGTTGTTTGTTAACATAAACTAAAAGTGATTTAAGTTTGAAATTGATTATAGAAATTAATTTCTGTTCTGGTCTTTATAATATGAGTTTGAGAATGCCACAACTCAAGAAATAAATCATATTAATTATAATATTTGTCGTAGGAGCTTTCCACAAGAATGTGTACGACGACAATATTAACATCAAACTGATTTGCAGTGGATCTATACTTACATGCAAAGTATTTTCTTGTGTATGACAAGTCATATTACTATAGCATGTGGCGAACGATTCAGTAGCATTTTCTCGTGTATGTCAATTAAATGACCTACGCATCCACGAATAGATAATTTTAAAAATCAACACACACACACACACACACACACATATATATATATATTGTTTGTGGGCAAAATAATCATTTTAACTTTTAAGTTAATATTGGTTAGGTGTTAAAGTTAAACGCAGAGGATGTGTAACTTTGTAAGTTATAGGATCGTTTACTCATCTAATTTCCATTCTTTAGAATAAGAAGAGGATGAAATCTTGTCCATTTCTATAACAAAAGGGTCAAAAAATGGTTTCAAAAATTGCATGACGAATGTGTACAGTTTCCATAAATGATTCTTTGATTTAAAACTTTGAAACCAGTGTAGAAACCAACCGGAGTTTCACAATACATTTACCTGCCTTCTCTGCAACTTTTTTGACGTGTTGCTCGAACCAAATTTTATGGCATTTAGCTAGAGAACAGAATTTCAACTACTTTTAGGAAAGAGCTTCCTCATACTCCCCACAATGACGAATTAATATAATTCTCCGTCTTTTACACCTTAACAAATAACAACTAGCCACAACTTACCAACTCTAGTTAGTTTAGTTAGTAGTGTGTGCTACAGATTATCTCGGATAATGAGTTGCATGGATCCTCTATTTCATTACGGAGTATTTCGACCAGAAAAATATATATCCATATCTATAAAAACACTAGACTTTTATCTAAACACAAACTGCATTTTCGCCTTGGTTTCGTTTTTGCAATCAATTATCACCTTATAGTATGTGTTGCTAATGAAATTAGACTTGAAATTCTTCAAGAATTTAGGATTATTTATAAGTTTCAAAAATTTTTTAGGATGTGTTATGTATGTAGGGGTCCAAAATTTAATTCACTCCAAAATAAAAGAGCAGTAGAAAAAGTAGATTAAGTTGCAGCCGGCAAGATCTTGTCTTTTCATGTTTGCCAAAATCATTAATACTAGATATACAATTAAGTTATACAACCTAACTCATACAATTTGATATGGTATAAATCTATTAGATGTGGAGGTTCTATTTTATTTATTGAAAATTAGTTAATTTATTTTTTATTTTTACCTATCTAAGAAATTTGTGTCATATCAAATTGTCTGAGTGAGGTTGTATAACTTGGTTGTATACTTAACATTGCTCAAAATTCAATATCAATCACGTAAGTCACGTATGATTTTTAAAATTTAAAATAATTTAAAATTAATTACATGTTTTTTAAAAATTTTGAGAACAAAACAGAAAATTGATAATTGACCGCAACCTAAGCATTTTTAGCATGTAATGTGGGGAACAGTTTCTTTTGGAAGGAGTGGAGATTGACATTTCGGTAGCAATAATAACGTGGAAGTTGGTGGTTGTACGATGAATTCGATATATCCTAGAGATTATTGAAGCAAATTTTGACGAGCAATTTGCTTTCATTAAAACTGCCCAAGCACGAGAATTGCGACACTTCAATCACGTACTGATAAGAAAAAGAGGGTTCTGCAGAGGGCCAGTTTCACAAACCATGCTCCTGTAGTTTGTGGAAAACGTGCTGTCCATTTTATTGGAATTTCACAAAAACTACAGAAATCGATTTGTCCAATTTGTCAATAACCCTTTTCGATTTTTTAAATACATAAACGGTGCCCACCACGCAAGGGTTGTTATTTTGGGAAATTTGTATTCGGCCATCGAGATATGCCGTCCGGAACTCCTAAGAGATACCAAGACTATGCACAAACCAATCGATCTTAGTATCTTTGAACAATGTAACAAATTGTAAATAGAAGGCCAACAAATCATATGAAATGATAATTTAGTGATCAAAAGGAAATAAATGGGATCGATGTTCTTTAAGTGCATTGCTTTGATTGGGAGCTTCCAAATGGGATGTTACCGAGTGAATTGGACATGATTTCTGCAATAATGATGCCACGTGGTGACGTGGATTTTATTTTATTTTATTTTTGAGAACATGGTCAAGGGTGCCATCAAGGGACAAGGTCAAGATCGATGCTTAATTATGTATGCACCTTAATCGAGGGAATGGATTTCGGCATTCATCGTCAAAGCAATTTATGGACAATATGACGTTCGCAATGTTACGCAATGAATTAAATGAATATTTAAACAACTAATCATAATATAATAGATTAAGTTTTAATTGCTTTGGAAAAAATAATATTAAATTCCGTATTATTTTATAATATTTAAATACTTTGATAACAATTTATCAAAAAGTTTATTTATAAATATTTCTAATAACCTTCATGAACATTTAATATCAAATATTATAATTTAGATGCTAAAAGAAAACAAATATATAATTTAGATTTATATATTTAGACTTCTACTGTTTTTAATTTTGTGATAATCAATAGTTGATGGATAATCACGAAACATAAAATAGATAACTGTAATGAAAAAGTGCACATAGATTTTACTTGGTTTGATTACGAAAACCTACATAAACGAGTAACAAGAAAGTTTCAATTTACTGTGTTATTTTGGTTTATAGGCAATTCACCGTATTATCTTTGGTTTACAGACATAAGGATTTACAACGACAAACTCCGTCTATTCTTAGTGGCTAGTCAATATAAATCTGTTCTCTCCAAGAACACGATATTAATGAATCAACTATTCACTGTCATTGCTCTCAAAACACGAAACTGTTAAGAAATATGTAACTAAATCGTAATGACAGACACGTGCTAACTCATCAGTCTAAGCACCATGCGTCCTGAAACAATATCAGAGAAGCTAAATTAAACTTCACAAACTTAACAACGATAGTTACATAAGTAAACTCATTGAATTGAAATACAAAAAAAAAGAAGCTTGAAGCTTCACAAATCACAACCGAAACTATTCTTTCGTGAAGGATTTTACGTACGCTCCTAGGTTCTATTCTAAGTAAAAATAGGATAACATAAGTTCTAATAAACAAACTGCACTCCTCCTAATTATTAGATACAGTTGAACAAAAGACTAGGGGCCATTTGTTTAGGTGTTTTCGTTTTTTTTGCCGTTTTCATTTTGGTTTGGGTATATGAAAATTTAGGTGGAAGTTATTTGTTTAATTATTTTTGTTTCTAAATAAAGAAAACACAAAATTTTATAAATACAACACATATAAAGCAAAGTTTTCAAGAAATATAAAAACATGAAAAAGTTGTTTTCCCTCTTATCTTATTCTACATAATTTGTATTTTCATCTTTTTTTAAAATAATTTTTATGTTTTCATTACAAATTATATTACTCAATAAATATTATATTTTCATTATTATATAATATTTGAAAACAAAATTTATTTTAATTATTTTTATTTAAAGTAAAAACTTCAAATACACGTAACAAACATATTTTAACACAATTCAATCTCTCATAAAACGTGTAAATATATCTCTTATTCTCATATTCAACTAGAAATTTTAAAAAGAAAAATACATAATTTATAACTAAATGACCCACTAAATATTATGGGAATTAAATAACTTTGAATTAAAATAACTATGCCACATTGTCAACACATAACTCATAAAATGCAAACACTATCACGTGGACTCAACAAATTTAATTTAGTCGTTTGCAGGTTTTAGTTTCCCAAAAAAAAAAAAAAACCTAACATTTAAAAAGAAAAAGACTATAAAACAACCTAAATCTAGTTACTACAGGGCACCCATCTGAAAAGTGGGGATTTTAACAAAAATAAATTAAACATAAATCAAAATAAAATAAAATTATATCCTATAATGTAAAAGATAACTTCTACGTAATGGCTAATGTAATAGATAAAATATCTCTAAGGATTGGATCCACCTTGATCAATTTATTTATTAATTTATTTTTTAAAGGATATAAAGGTATTAAATGAGAGAGTATATAGAGAAAATTGAAAAAATAGACACAATTAAGGGCCCTTAATGAAATTTGGACGTATCCTAAAAAATTTTAATGCTATAGACACTTTCATAACAAAAAGACTTAAATACCATTAGAAATTCAATTTATTCCTAAACTCTTTATCTCCCTTTTTCATTCACTTACCTCTTCCTATTTCCATAACCGTGTCCTATTTTCATAACCGTCTGTTGTTGTCCAGCTTTCAATACCCTTCGACACCGTCGGAAATGCAGTCCGAAACGAAACAAAAGGAACGGGAAACTTATTCTGTGTTTGGGGATTTGGGGTAGATTTTAGGGATTTTGAATTTGAGGATTTGAGTTTGGGTTTGTATTTTGTATTTTTTCTATGTTTGTGGGGCTAAACGAAGTGTTATTTGGTTGATTTTTTGGTTTGATGTGTGTAAAAATGGTGAAAATCGATGCGTTTCGTCGTGATGAAGAAGACACTCGACGTGTCGAGTCATGTCGGATCCTTCAACCGACACTCGACATCATTATTGGTGTTCACTCAACACTAGACATAACGTGTCAAGTCTTGTCGGATGCACGGATCGACACTCAATATAACGTTATGTCGAGTATCAGTCCATGCATCCGACAAGACTCGACACGTTATGTCTAGTGTCGAGTGAACACCGACGATGATGTCGAGTGTCGGTTGAAACATCCGACATGACTCGACATGTCGAGTGTCCTCTTCGTCACGACGAAACGCGTCTTTTTTTTAAAGTTTGAGTTTCAAAGGACATTTTAGTCATTTTTTCAAGAAAGTGTCTATGGCATGAAAATTTTTCAGTATAAGTCTAAATTTCATTTTAGGCCCCTAATTATGTCCATTTTTTTAATTTTCCTGAGTATATATGATATCAAATAAGTATGTCAAGTAGATTTTAAATTTTTTAATTTAAACAAAGGGTTTTATGAGAATTGAGGTATTGTGAGTGTATTTGGGTCAATGTAACCCCACCTTCGACGTATATAAGCCATGCTGGCCACCAATATATTTTTCCTGTCATTGGAATGGACACGAAATACTGTCGATGATAGTTCTGGCTGAGAAAAATCAGCATCATGGATCCGAAAGTTTTGGGCTTACAATTTTACATGTCTACTGACACTTGACTTCATCAATCGTTGATGATCTTGATAAAAACTCGAACAACTGGAAATGGGCTTTCTTAAAATAGGTCCTTTTGTTTCCGCTCTCAGCCTACCCAAAACTCATATTTTATAGGGATAATTCTAATTTGCCCCCTGAGGTTAGGCTTAAAAAAAATTGAGGACCTCAGTTTTCTGAAATCTAAGATTGCCCCCTGAGGTTACTGTAGCACCGTTAGATTTAACGGAAAATGTATTAAATTAATAACTTAATACTAATATTAGATTTAATAAAAAATGTATTAAATAATAATTTAACGCTAATAAGCAGTAAAATAGACTATAATACACTTTTCTAAATGGTTTGTAAAACGTTAAGTTATTATTTAATACATGTTCCGTTAAATCTAACGGTGATACAGTAACCTCAGGGGGCAAATTTAGGTTTCAAAAAACTGAGGTCCTCAATTTTCTTTACACCTAACCTCAGGGGGCAAATTAGAATTATCCCTATTTTATACATACAAAGAGCAGTAATGTCAAGACGTACAAATTTTGTATAATTCAACCTCTATAATTTAATGTAGTAGTTTATATAATAAAATCTTTTTATAGATATAACTTCTCTCATTTTTTTTTTGTTTTTTCTTCTTGAGTACATCTTTGATATATAACTGTCACATCAAATTGTAGAATTTGAATTACATAAAAATTATAAATCTAACATTATTTTATAATATAATATAAAAAATATTATTATATTTACAATATATTTTTATAAATTTTTTAGAGCATGTTTGTTGACTGTATTGGCTAGCGTAAAGAGGTGGTACGGTATTAGTTTGGTTTTAAATTTTAACCCGTTTCTCTTGGGAAAGATTGTACTGGATAATGGAACGCATGGCAACGCGTAATTTGACAGAAATTTATGCAGTGCCTTGCCTTGGGTTTATAACGGGTTAAGAGGTATTGTGTATTAAATATTATTATATTTGCCAACACCTGACACAAATTTAATACAGTAATATAAATAAAGTCATAATTATTTAATTTTATTTAAATATAATCAATTAATTATTTAAAATTTATATTATTAATTGATTGATATATATTTAAATGATTAATTATATAAAAAAATTTCTATACAAATAGTTTTAAAACTTACTGCCAACCCAAGTTTTGTCTGAACCGTCATTTACACAAAGAACCCAATCAGCTGCTCTTCTACATTGCAAATGTCTTACAACAAATGGGCCATCTAAGCCCATGGGAAGAATTAAAGAACTGATTTCTTTACAATGTTTTTATTTAAGCAGCAGCTGCAGCACTGAATTTATTAAGAAGCTCCATAGGAAAAATAAAAATGTAAAAAAAAAAAAATGAATTCTTTCTTCCTCCTTCAGCTTTTAATTTCTTTTACTAGGTATTTTATCTATCATATAATAATAACAAGATTCATTTTCTAAAAATATGGACACCCATAAATTTAGAATCCATTTTGTATAATTTTTGAAATTCCAGTACTTCAATTATAATTATTATAATAATTCTTTTCTATATGGTTTTGTTCTAATCAAAAATATTTTTTCAAAAACACCATGAATCAATTAGTGCCTTCCCAATTAGTCGAGTTCTGCCACAAGGAATGCAGCTACGGTGCTTTTATACTAATTGCAAGGTCAGTCAGTGATATCAATAGATGTTGGCAATCTAAGAATGACTCGTGCTTCTTGGTAGATATATACTTGGATTCAGCCAAACAAAACAGAACCAGAAGTCAAGTCTCCTACTCTCCAAAGGCTTACACTGTCAATCCTCTAGTTTATAATAGATAGATGAAAGAACAAAATTAGGTTGATGTTTTAAGTAATGAGTTTCATTCTTCTTATTAGATAGACGAAAGAAACTGTAAAATAAACTGTAAGATTGAAAGTTTGAGAAAGGACGAAATAATTTTTTCCCCTTATTACATTTCTATCCTCAACATGGGGCTTAATTACTAATTTTATTAATAGGGTGTAAATAACAACACTCTTTCTTTTATATGGCTATCTGTACAAGAAAAGTTTGATTGGATTTTGTGCCACAACAGATGATGGCAATTGTCCCCAGCCCAACGCCATGCGGGGAAAGCCTGGATTTGCAGTGATTGAGCCCGGGGGCAGGGATTGCTACTGTTATTTTGAAGAATTATTACGCCTGCATGCGCGCTTGAGAAGATTTGAACCTTGCAATTTGGATGAGTTTCCACTCCAAACCACTGCAGGCAGACACGCCTTTCGTTTGCCGGGCACGAATAATAATATGTAACCACTATATCACCGGTCATACTACAGTACACCGATTTTATCATATCGATTTTATCATATAATTATTTTTAAAATTTTTGTAAATTTAGTGTAAAAATTGTAAAATCTTATATAAAAATCGTAAATATGAAAGAAAAAAGTTATAAATGAATAATTTTTTTATTTATGACTTTTATACAATTATTTACAACTTTTATACTAATTACAAAAAATTAAAAATAGCTGTACAATTTTTCATTTACAACCTTTTTTTTACATTTATGAATTTTATATAAGGATTTACAACTTTTAAACTAAATTTACAAAAATTTTAAAAACGGCTACATCGGTACAATCAGTGCACTGTAGCTAAAGCCCTATATTACATATTATTTAGAAAAAATTGAAGGGGTCATGGAAAACCAAGTAAACAAAGCTTTCTACTATTGCCAAAACATATCCTTATGACATTTTAAGCAACATTTTTTTATTTTAAATCAGTTGAAAAATTAAAAAAAAGAGTCGTGACAACCTAGGAAAAACCAAGGTTTTTTTTTTTCTTTTCAAGTATGGGTGTTGCATCCCAACATCCGCAAATACTTGCATAGAAAGAAACTTGGAAAAATCCAGCGATTTAGTAAGGGGAAGGGAAGATTTTCTTCGTCCAGTGCGGTGCAGGTCCAAAAACACTAACCCCACACCCGCACTTGGAATTTGTCATTCCTAGCTTAAACATGTTGACAAAAATATATGACTTTAGTTATAATACATCGGTGCATTTATATATTCGATTATATAAAAGTTATAAATGAATATATATAAAAGTTACAAATGAATAAATAAAACTTAAAAATAAATTGTAAGTGACATTTATAACTTTTATATCCATTTACAACTTTATATTTATAATAACTTTTTTATATTTGTTTAAAATTTTTATATACGCACTTACAACTTTTATATATATATATTTACAACTTTTATACAAAACATATATCACTTTTCTTTGGTTATTTTTAACACATAACATTATTTTTTGATTATTTTTTATTAATTTTTTTGTGAAATTTTTTAGATAACTTGCCAAAACCGTGACTAATAATGAATCAATAATGATTAGCTTATATTAATTTTCTCGAGAAATTTTTTAGATAACTGATCTTACCAAAACCACATGGCTAATAACGAATCAACATTTGTTAAGGATATGTTTTGAGAATTAGGTGGGGAGGAAGCCGAGTGTTGTATTCATAGAGTCCCTATTTGGATAGTCCTCATTTAGAGTTTTATATTGATTGATTAAGGAAATGTCATAGGGCTTATAAATGAGAGGACTTCCTCCATCTAATAGACTAATCTTTTGAGCTGGATACTTACTCCATATATGATGGCCCATTTGTGAAATTGTTATATGCAGTGCGGAAGCGTAACGCTGAGGACTATTAGATGTTAACATTTCAAAATTAACCCTTAAAAGAATTAGCACAAGCTTCTTATTTATCTCTCTTCACAGCCTTTATTCTCTTCCACAAGCAAAAAAAAAAAAATGCGAGTGAAGGACCATACACCTGCAAGAGCATTAATTTCTCTCAGCAATTCAAGACAACACTATCACGCAAGCAGCCAATTCTATTGGCCATCACACTTCATCTTTTAGCTCCTTCCCCTCTAGTGAGCACATGCTGATCTTTTAATCAATTTTAACCTATGCCACAGTGGAATTAATACTTTTCTGAATGCTTGTGCATGCCTTGTTGCTTTCGATGTGTTTCATCGTTTTAGCTGACTAAGAAGACTTGAATCTTTCATCTTTAATTTGCATGATATGAACTTTTGCCATACTTTTTTGAAAGGAGGGAATATTTTAATACAAATTTTTAACATAATTTATTGACACAATTTCTAGTAATTGATCTTACAAAATCTAATGGTTGAGATTGAAAGTTAACATGATACATTTAATGCTGCCAACTTATCAATCATCTCAACCATTAGATTTTGTAGGTCAATGACTAGAAAATTTTATTTAGTCCTGTGTCATAAGTCTTATATTAAAATATTTCCTCCCTTTCTTGAAATGTTTACAATCAATCAGTTCATCAATTTGTTTCTGCATATTTTCCCCAGTTGATGATATAAAATTTACCAAAGAGATCATGAAAATTCTAGATTAGGGGGTTGATGACTCCACATAAACATTGTATAAAAATATCATTACATTCGAAAAATGCCAACACCGTTCAAGATATAGATAATTAAATTTTGTTTAATTTATTCAAGATTACAATTATAATCTTTACTGTTATTATTTAACATTGATATTTTCTTCCTTCTCCATTATGTGCAATTTATGACAAAAAAAAAAAAAGAACAACTGTGTGGATTATATACACCCTAAAACATATTTTCTACACATTAATTTTCTAAGCATACTTGGTATTAAGTTTGAGAAATTAGCTTTTATTTATCCCATTTTTATAATTCTAAAAATATGTAATAATATAAATTCAATAAATTAATAATTAATTTTATTTTATATCAAATTATATTTTGACTAATTTTGTATAATTTTTTTTATTAAATTAGTTATTTGTAAAACTTTGAAAATTAATAGGACATCATTCTAGTGGCGAGTGTATCTAGAACGATGGGTGTGAATTAGATTACATTTGTTTGTTTGTTTGTTTTTTGCACAACAGGTCCAAATAATCGCATTGTCAAAACTAAAAAAAATAGAAGAGGTATACATATTATAACAGAGATTTTGATACAAAATCTTAACACAAATCTAAATAGAAATTTGTAATCGTTAATCTCATTTGACCCAATAGTCAAGATCTAAAATAAAAAAGTTATTATTTAGTAATATCAAAATCATCAATTATTTGAACCGTTATTTTATGTGATATTGAAAACTGAAAATTTGTATTAAAAAATCTCATCTGTATAGTTTTATACCTTTTTCTTTTAGGGATTAGCTACAATACATCTCTTGTATTGGTAAATCCCATTTTTTGGGATAAAAATAATATTAAAATTAATAAAAGGGGTTATTTGAAATTAAATTATTTTACCTTTAAAAAAATTTAAAACAAGGTTACCGGTTTGACCGGTTTTACAAAATATAGTCTTTTTTTTTTTTTTTTACACGTAAGATTGTTGAAATTGATATCATATGAAATCTCTAAAGATGTAAACATAGTTGATGAATTTTGCACCAGTAATGTAAACTCACTCTAGGAAGCAAAAACCATCTCCCTGGACACTAACTACGCTTCAATCCGGGAAGTCTTCCAAAACATGCCAAACCTTTCGCCAAAAGCAAATTTGGGTCTCCGATATTCATCATCAAGGCGGTGACCTGGTAAGGGGTATTTAGGAAAAGATCTAAACAGTGATTAAGAAATAAAAAAAAGAAAAAAAAGAAACCTTGCCATTATTCTCAAGATTTGTGTTTATTTTTGTTGTTCAATAATTGTTATTAATTGTTATTGTAGTGGAATCTTGGTGTTGTGCATTGTTGAATTTGAAGTAGTAAATCTGATCGCGATTCGGTTGCAATTTGGTGATTTTTGCAATTTGGTGATTTTCAATGTAAGTGCTTTATTTCCTTAATTTGAAAATCTACAATGAATTATTCATCTAAAATTACAATGAAGCAATTGAAATCTATGTTGCGCAGCTAGAATTTGCTTTCAATGACAATGATTAACGAAAGCCTAACAAGTGGATGCATATGAATAAATTTCTTTTAGTTTAATAATTGGGTTCAGTTTCCCTCAAACTATCCATTGGTTTCTTTCGTTGATTTTTTTTTTTTAGAAAATTATTATTATGACAATGGTGGTTATTGACCGTGGTTAAGCAATGATGATATAAAGCTATAATTGTAGAATGGATTATTGGGTTTCTAAAGATCAAACACTGGTAGTTGAGCTTTTGGTTGATTTTATTTTATTTTATTTTTTAAATTATACAAAGTAGTGATTGTGATAAACAGTGGAATTTATTCACGCTAATGTTTTAATTGACTCAATTGGCAATATAATTTAATAATAGTTATGTATGTGTATAATCACTAGACTTGTTCTGTTTGTTAGTGTTATTGTTTTATTTGTTAGTCAACTTATCCCATGTTTCAACATAGTTATTCTGCTTGATAATGTGCAAGAAATGTGGAAGGAAGGAAAAATCAATATTTTAGATCCCTTTTCGGAAGACAATGAATTCCAATGAGTGGCTTGTTCAAAATTTATTATTTATTTGGGAATTTTTTGATTGATTAGGTTATTTCTTGTTCAAAATTTTTGTGGGTAATTTATTATTCTCTATTGGGGTATTTTTGTTAGATTTCATTTTGTTGCACACTAAGATGAAGATATCACATAATGGGATCTTTTTCTATATGCTTTGTTAATTGTCTATTCGGATTGTTAAGTAACCTTGTTAATCTAAAAGTTTAAATAATAGATATTGGTTTCACTATTAATTTGAGTTTATAAAAAGGTCCATTTAGGTGCAACATGATTATATATTTATTACTTTGGAAATTAAATACCTTCTTTAATTTTATTTGTTTTAATTTTTTTATATCTAACAATTATCATATTTGTAGGTTTTAAATGGTTGTTGGTAAGAGGAAGCAGCATAAAGGTAATGAACAGAAATCTATTGAGATTACATCAAAGAAAACAAAGAAATCTGTTGGTGCTGGCTTAAAATATGGATTTCTAAATTATTTGTAAGTAACCAAATTTTAATATTGTAATCATTTGTTTATCCTTCTAATAGTTAAAAGTACACTATTATTTATTTATTTTTATTTAAATATACAGTAAAGATCAAGTGGATATTCTCAAAAATAATGACAGTGTTGTGAAGATTGGGCAAGATGTAAGTTTTATTAGTTATATTTATGATTTTTTTAATTTTTCCCCAATTTTTTAAGTTCTTAGTTTCTTTAATAATTTTTACTAAGACAATATTTTTATGCATTTGTCAATATGAATAATATGTTATTTAGTTCTCAGTCATTGTTTATTTTCTTTTATGGGAAATCTATGGGTGATAATTGGAGAAAACTTTTACCAGAGGAGAAATTGAAATATGTCCAATACAACAATACTGATGGTGAAAATGTGACTTCTAGTGATGTAGAAAACAATAAAAAATATAATATCTCAACTCGTTGTGCACCGGATCGTATCACTGATGTTGTTTCTACATTCTCTAATTGTCAAAAGGAAGCCATACATCAACTAGGACTAGGTAACCTTTTAAATATCAAGTGCGATAGATTGAATCGTGCATTATGTGGTTGGCTTATATCTCAATTCGATCCAACATCATGTAGCATTAATCTCCATGGTAGAGAGTTTGTCTTGAGTTCCATAACTTTTTCAAATATAATGGGCATTATCGATGGAGGAACACCATTTAGGTTTGATGGGTTAGATATTAATGTTGCAGCTTTACGATCCAATTATTGCTCTACTGGTAGAGGTATTTCAGTTAAAGATATAGAAGCACACTTACGTGATGTAACTATAGTTGATGATGATTTTAAGAGATATTTTGTATTGTTTGTTTTGGGTACATTACTTTGTTCGACATCATCGACTTATGTTAGTCCTGAATACCTACATATATTAGTCGATGTTAACAATGTGGATATGAGAAATTGGGCATTATTTTATAATATAATATAAAAAATATTATTATATTTACAATATATTTTTATAAATTTTTTAGAGCATGTTTGTTGACTGTATTGGCTTGCGTAAAGAGGTGGTACGGTATTAGTTTGGTTTTAAATTTTAACCCGTTTCTCTTGGGAAAGATTGTACTGGATAATGGAACGCATGGCAACGCGTAATTTGACAGAAATTTATGCAGTGCCTTGCCTTGGGTTTATAACGGGTTAAGAGGTATTGTGTATTAAATATTATTATATTTGCCAACACCTGACACAAATTTAATACAGTAATATAAATAAAGTCATAATTATTTAATTTTATTTAAATATAATCAATTAATTATTTAAAATTTATATTATTAATTGATTGATATATATTTAAATGATTAATTATATAAAAAAATTTCTATACAAATAGTTTTAAAACTTACTGCCAACCCAAGTTTTGTCTGAACCGTCATTTACACAAAGAACCCAATCAGCTGCTCTTCTACATTGCAAATGTCTTACAACAAATGGGCCATCTAAGCCCATGGGAAGAATTAAAGAACTGATTTCTTTACAATGTTTTTATTTAAGCAGCAGCTGCAGCACTGAATTTATTAAGAAGCTCCATAGGAAAAATAAAAATGTAAAAAAAAAAAAATGAATTCTTTCTTCCTCCTTCAGCTTTTAATTTCTTTTACTAGGTATTTTATCTATCATATAATAATAACAAGATTCATTTTCTAAAAATATGGACACCCATAAATTTAGAATCCATTTTGTATAATTTTTGAAATTCCAGTACTTCAATTATAATTATTATAATAATTCTTTTCTATATGGTTTTGTTCTAATCAAAAATATTTTTTCAAAAACACCATGAATCAATTAGTGCCTTCCCAATTAGTCGAGTTCTGCCACAAGGAATGCAGCTACGGTGCTTTTATACTAATTGCAAGGTCAGTCAGTGATATCAATAGATGTTGGCAATCTAAGAATGACTCGTGCTTCTTGGTAGATATATACTTGGATTCAGCCAAACAAAACAGAACCAGAAGTCAAGTCTCCTACTCTCCAAAGGCTTACACTGTCAATCCTCTAGTTTATAATAGATAGATGAAAGAACAAAATTAGGTTGATGTTTTAAGGAATGAGTTTCATTCTTCTTATTAGATAGACGAAAGAAACTGTAAAATAAACTGTAAGATTGAAAGTTGAGAAAGGACGAAATAATTTTTTCCCCTTATTACATTTCTATCCTCAACATGGGGCTTAATTACTAATTTTATTAATAGGGTGTAAATAACAACACTCTTTCTTTTATATGGCTATCTGTACAAGAAAAGTTTGATTGGATTTTGTGCCACAACAGATGATGGCAATTGTCCCCAGCCCAACGCCATGCGGGGAAAGCCTGGATTTGCAGTGATTGAGCCCGGGGGCAGGGATTGCTACTGTTATTTTGAAGAATTATTACGCCTGCATGCGCGCTTGAGAAGATTTGAACCTTGCAATTTGGATGAGTTTCCACTCCAAACCACTGCAGGCAGACACGCCTTTCGTTTGCCGGGCACGAATAATAATATGTAACCACTATATTACGGGTTATATTCCAGTACATCGATTTTATCATATAATTATTTTTAAAATTTTTGTAAATTTAGTGTAAAAGTTGTAAAACCTTATATAAAAATCGTAAATATGAAAGAAAAAAGTTGTAAATGAATAATTTTTTTATTTATCACTTTTATACAATGATTTACAACTTTTACACTAATTTATAAAAAATTGAAAATAGTTGTACAATTTTTTATTTACAACCTTTTTTTTACATTTATGAATTTTATACAAGGATTTACAACTTTTACACTAAATTTACAAAAATTTTAAAAACGGCTGCACTGGTACAATCGGTGCACCGTAGATAAAGCCCTATATTACATATTATTTAGAAAAAATTGAAGGGGTCATGGAAAACCAAGTAAACAAAGCTTTCTACTATTGCCAAACCATATCCTTATGACATTTTAAGCAACATTTTTTATTTTAAATCAGTTGAAAAATAAAAAAAAGAGTCGTGACAACCTAGGAAAAACCAAGGTTTTTTTTTCTTTTCAAGTGTGGGTGTTGCATCCCAACATCCACAAATACTTGCACCGAAACAAACTTGAAAAAATCCAGCGATTTAGTAAGGGGAAGGGAAGATTTTCTTCGTCCAGTGCGGTGCGGGTCCAAAAACACTAACCCCACACCCGCACTTGGAATTTGTCATTCCTAGCTTAAACATGTTGACAAAAATATATGACTTTAGTTATAATACATCGGTGCATTTATATATTCGATTATATAAAAGTTATAAATGAATATATATAAAAGTTACAAATGAATATATAAAACTTAAAAATAAATTGTAAGTGACATTTATAACTTTTATATCCATTTACAACTTTATATTTATAATAACTTTTTTATATTTGTTTAAAATTTTTATATACGCACTTACAACTTTTATATATATATATTTACAACTTTTATACAAAACATATATCACTTTTCTTTAGTTATTTTTAACACATAACATTATTTTTTGATTATTTTTTATTAATTTTTTTGTGAAAGTTTTTAGATAACTTGCCAAAACCGTGGCTAATAATGAATCAATAATGATTAGCTTATATTAATTTTCTCGAGAAATTTTTTAGATAACTGATCTTACCAAAACCACATGGCTAATAACGAATCAACATTTGTTAAGGATATGTTTTGAGAATTAGGTGGGGAGGAAGCCGATTCTTGTATTCATAGAGTCCCCATTTGGATAGTCCTCATTTAGAGTCTTACATTGATTGATTAAGGAAATGTCATAGGGCTTATAAATGAGAGGAGTTCCTCCACCTAATAGACTAATCTTTTGGGCTGGATACTTACTCCATATATGATGGCCCATTTATAGAATTGTTATACGTAGTGCGGAAGCATAACGCTGAGGACTATTAGATGTTAACATTTCAAAATTAACCCTTAAAAGAATTAGCACAAGCTTCTTATTTATCTCTCTTCACAGCCTTTATTCTCTTCCACAAGCGAAAAAAAATGCGAGTGAAGGACCATACACCTGCAAGAGCATTAATTTCTCTCAGCAATTCAAGACAACACTATCACGCAAGCAGCCAATTCTATTGGCCATCACACTTCATCTTTTAGCTCCTTCCCCTCTATTGGGCACATGCTGATCTTTTAATCAATTTTAACCTATGCGACAGTGGAATTAATACTTTTATGAATGCTTGGGCATGCCTTGTTGCTTTCAATGTGTTTCATCGTTTTAGTTGACTAAGAAGACTTGAATCTTTCATCTTTAATTTGCATGATATGAACTTTTGCCATATTTTTTTGAAAGGAGGAAATATTTTAATACAAATTTTTGACATAATTTATTGACACAATTTCTAGTAATTGATCTTACAAAATCTAATGGTTGAGATTGAAAGTCAACATGATACATTTAATGCTGCCAACTAATCAATCATCTCAACCATTGAATTTTGTAGATCAATGGCTAGAAAATTTTATTTAGTCCTGTGTCATAAGTCTTATATTAAAATATTTCCTCCCTTTCTTGAAATGTTTACAATCAATCAGTTCATCAATTTGTTTCTGCATATTTTCCCCAGTTGATGATATAAAATTTACCAAAGAGATCATGAAAATTCTAGATTAGGGGGTTGATGACTCCACATAAACATTGTATAAAAATATAATTACATTCGAAAAATGCCAACACCGTTCAAGATATAGATAATTAAATTTTGTTTAATTTATTCAAGATTACAATTATAATCTTTACTGTTATTATTTAACATTGATATTTTCTTCCTTCTCCATTATGTGCAATTTATGACTTAAAAAAGAAAAAGAACAACTGTGTGGATTATATACACCCTAAAACATATTTTCTACACATTAATTTTCTAAGCATACTTGGTATTAAGTTTGAGAAATTAGCTTTTATTTATCCCATTTTTATAATTCTAAAAATATGTAATAATATAAATTCAATAAATTAATAATTAATTTTATTTTATATCAAATTAACTTTTGACTAATTTTGTATAATTTTTTTTTATTAAATTAGTTATTTGTAAAACTTTGAAAATTAATAGGACATCATTCTAGTGGCGAGTGTATCTAGAACGATGGGTGTGAATTAGATTACATTTGTTTGTTTGTTTGTTTTTTGCACAACAGGTCCAAATAATCGCATTGTCAAAACTAAAAAAAATAGAAGAGGTATATATATTATAACAGAGATTTTGATACAAAATCTTAACACAAATCTAAATAGAAATTTGTAATCGTTAATCTCATTTGATCCAATAGTCAAGATCTAAAATAAAAAAGTTATTATTTAGTAATATCAAAATCATCAATTATTTGAACCGTTATTTTATGTGATATTGAAAACTGAAAATTTGTATTAAAAAATCTCATATGTATAGTTTTATACCTTTTTCTTTTAGGGATTAGCTACAATACATATCTTGTATTGGTAAATCCCATTTTTTGGGATAAAAATAATATTAAAATTAATAAAAGGGGTTATTTGAAATTAAATTATTTTACCTTTAAAAAAATTTAAAACAAGGTTACCCGGTTTGACCGGTTTTACAAAATATAGTCCTTTTTTTTACGCCTAAGATTGTTGAAATTGATATCATATCAAATCCTTAAAGATGTAAACATAGTTGATGAATTTTGCACCAGTAATGTAAACTCACTCTAGGAAGCAAAAACCATCTCCCTGGACACTAACTACGCTTCAATCCGGGAAGTCTTCCAAAACATGCCAAACCTTTCGCCAAAAGCAAATTTGGGTCTCCCATATTCATCATCAAGGCGGTGACCTGGTAAGGGGTATTTAGGAAAAGATCTAAACAGTGATTAAGAAATAGAAAAAAGAAAAAAAAAGAAACCTTGCCATTATTCTCAAGATTTGTGTTTATTTTTGTTGTTCAATAATTGTTATTAATTGTTATTGTAGTGGAATCTTGGTGTTGTGCATTGTTGAATTTGAAGTAGTAAATCTGGTCGCGATTCGGTTGCAATTTGGTGATTTTTGCAATTTGGTGATTTTCGGTGTAAGTGCTTTATTTCCTTAATCTGAAAATCTATAATGAATTATTCATCTAAAATTACAATGAAGCAATTGAAATCTATGTTGCGCAGCTAGAATTTGCTTTCAATGACAATGATTAACGAAAGCCTAACAAGTGGATGCATATGAATAAATTTCTTATAGTTTAATAATTGGGTTCAGTTTCCCTCAAATTATCCATTGGTTTCTTTCGTTGATTTTTTTTTTAGAAAATTATTATTATGACAGTGGTGGTTATTGACCGTGGTTAAGCAATGATGATATAAAGCTATAATTGTAGAATGGATTATTGGGTTTCTAAAGATCAAACACTGGTAGTTGAGCTTTTGGTTGATTTTATTTTATTTTATTTTTTAAATTATACAAAGTAGTGATTGTGATAAACAGTGGAATTTATTCACACTAATGTTTTAATTGACTCAATTGGCAATATAATTTAATAATAGTTATGTATGTGTATAATCACTAGACTTGTTCTGTTTGTTAGTGTTATTGTTTTATTTGTTAGTCAACTTATCCCATGTTTAACATAGTTATTCTGCTTGATAATGTGCAAGAAATGTGGAAGGAAGGAAAAATCAATATTTTAGATCCCTTTTCGGAAGACAATGAATTCCAATGAGTGGCTTGTTCAAAATTTATTATTTATTTGGGAATTTTTTGATTGATTAGGTTATTTCTTGTTCAAAATTTTTGTGGGTAATTTATTATTATTCTCTATTGGGGTATTTTTGTTAGATTTCATTTTGTTGCACACTAAGATGAAGATATCACATAATAAGATCTTTTTCTATATGCTTTGTTAATTGTCTATTCGGATTGTTAGGTAACCTTGTTAATCTAAAAGTTTAAATAATAGATATTGGTTTCACTATTAACTTTGAGTTTATAAAAAGGTCCATTTAGGTGCAACATGATTATATATTTATTACTTTGGAAATTAAATACCTTCTTTAATTTTATTTGTTTTAATTTTTTTATATCTAACAATTATCATATTTGTAGGTTTTAAATGGTTGTTGGTAAGAGGAAGCAGCATAAAGGTAATGAACAGAAATCTATTGAGATTACATCAAAGAAAACAAAGAAATCTGTTGGTGCTGGCTTAAAATATGGATTTCTAAATTATTTGTAAGTAACCAAATTTTAATATTGTAATCATTTGTTTATCCTTCTAATAGTTAAAAGTACACTATTATTTATTTATTTTTATTTAAATATACAGTAAAGATCAAGTGGATATTCTCAAAAATAATGACAGTGTTGTGAAGATTGGGCAAGATGTAAGTTTTATTAGTTATATTTATGATTTTTTTAAATTTTCCCCAATTTTTTAAGTTCTGAGTTTCTTTAATAATTTTTACTAAGACAATATTTTTATGCATTTGTCAATATGAAATAATATGTTATTTAGTTCTCAATCATTGTTTGTTTTCTTTTAGGTTAGGAAATCTATGGGTGATAATTGGAGAAAACTTTTACCAGAGGAGAAATTGAAATATGTCCAATACAACAATACTGATGGTGGAAATGTAACTTCTAGTGATGTAGAAAACAATAAAAAATATAATATCTCAACTCGTTGTGCACCGGATCGTATCACTGATGTTGTTTCTACATTCTCTAATTGTCAAAAGGAAGCCATACATCAACTAGGACTAGGTAACCTTTTAAATATCAAGTGCGATAGATTGAATCGTGCATTATGTGGTTGGCTTATATCTCAATTCGATCCAACATCATGTAGCATTAATCTCTATGGTAGAGAGTTTGTCTTGAGTTCCATAACTTTTTCAAATATAATGGGCATTATAGATGGAGGAACACCATTTAGGTTTGATGGGTTAGATACTAATGTTGCAGCTTTATGATCCAAATATTGCTCTACTGGTAGAGGCATTTCAGTTAAAGATATAGAAGCACACTTACGTGATGTAACTATAGTTGATGATGATTTTAAGAGATATTTTGTATTGTTTGTTTTGGGTACATTACTTTGTTCGACATCATCGACTTATGTTAGTCTTGAATACCTACATATATTAGTCGATGTTAACAATGTGGATATGAGAAATTGGGCATTTTGGTGTTTTAACTTTCTAGTTGAGGTTATCATGAGGTTTAAGGAAGGAAAAGTTGCATATGTTGGTGGCAAGGTTTTGTTCCTACAGGTATGTAAATAACTTCTATTACCATATTCCATTATTAAAAAAAATTTTATAATAATTGTATATTACATATATTTAATGTTTTCAATCAATTATGTAGATTTTTTACTTTCAAACGATTGCGTACAAGTCAGTAAATCTTGATCGAACTCTATCTCCTTTGTTATTATGGACAGACTCAAATATTAAGCAAATTATGTTATGGCTTAATCAGCATGGTGGAATAGGCAGTTCTGAGGTACTCAATACTTTTTCTTTTGTAATATCTAATTGGCATGGTTTTAATTACTAATTTTATTTTATTTCTATTTTTTTAAGGTCCCTGTGCAAGTTGAACGAGTCGATGTGATCTCAAAAATTGGACTTGATTTGGAGACACCAATTCATGATTATGACCATCAACAAAGTCCTTCGCAACATACTTCATTGATGCCCGATCCAAACAAACTCGGAATGCAGCATTACATCCTTGTCTAGTTATTGATCTAGGTTCACGGACGCTATCAGTTCTATCAATCCATTTTGACAGTCGAAACCCTTGTTTTGAACATACCCATCTTCTAATGGTGATTTGGTCTTGCTTGTTTTTTTAAGGGTATCTCTCCTTATACTAAATCCCCTGGCCTTGGAGTATTTAGAATAAAAAGACTCTGCCTCATCTATGGATTCGAACTCCATACCGACCACATCAGAATTTTTTAATTTATTAATGACATCACGAAAAGAAGAAATTTGAGATGTTGAGATATCCTTACTATTTGTTGGTTCACCTGAACTAAGTTGAACGTCAAAAATATGTTTTTCCACATTAGTGCTCTGTACAGGATCAAACTTAGGAGTGGAATCATCATTCAGATAAAAAACAGGAGTACCTTCAGTATACCCATAAGACGTATTTAAGATTATTTCTGCCAAAAAATAAATAAGAATATAATATATTTTTTTTCCAATACATTAGAACAAAAAACAAGCAATTGTGAAATAAAAAAAAAATTTAAAAACAACAAATACACATGATCATAAACTTATTAATGGAAATATAAATTATGAAGCGTTATCAAACAAAGTGAATAAAAAAAGGATTAAATGTCTCATTTGTTAGCTTCTACCCTGATCGATTGGATTTGCAAGGTACTAAAATTAAAAATTATTAAAGATTCAGACCTGCAGCTGCTTAAAACAAAACATAGTTATATACTGGTTGCCACCTAGTTTCATTTGATATACCAATACATTTCTTAACTCAATTTTTGGTTATTCAACCAATTTCATTAAAGTTATAACGAGGTGAAACTACAGTAACGACAAGCTATGAAATCATGAGTACAAATATCATAACTTGACTATTGTTAGTCCAAGCAAAAATCGCCTATTATTACTTCCAGCAAACATGACTACAAATAACATTACAAAGTTTTCAGATCTTCTCAAAATAATAAAAAATATAATAAACAAATAATTAATAAATAGTTTGACATTTTATCGAACAATTATTATTCATAGAAAAAGTAATTCAAACATGTCAATTTAATGAATCTAATTAAACTAGAATAACAAGACAATAAAATGAAAACTTACAATTACAAATTTAAAAATTAAAATTATATGTCAAGAAAATTAAAATACCTGGGAGCCTTCTTAAAATTAGATATCGAGGGTGCAAAAAATTTATTCAATATCATCAAAATCAATCAGGATAGACACCTGTAAGTACAGTTCAATATGATCAGATTTTGATGAAGGGATACAAAAGATTTGTTTAGAGTGAAGAATGAGGAAAATTTAGATTCATCAACATCCTAAGGAAAAAAAATGAAATTACGAAATAGTGAATTTAAAAAGACAGGCTTACGAAGCAAGATGAAATGCAGTTTAAAAATACAAAACGTCGGGAGTTTTGGAATTTCATAAGACCATAATGTTTACTTACATTATAAAACATATAACATAATTTTGTGAGGAGCCTAATTCATTATATTAACTCTTATTTACAACAACACTTGTGAGCTACAATAAAGCTAAATTAATTGCTAAAATTACCACTCTATCACATTGGCAATCTTTTATAAACTTTTCATTAAAATATTTTATTGTAAATCTGAATGCACATTATAATTTTTTTAAAATATTTTAATTTAAATCTTCACAAATATTCATAATTATTAAAAAGAAATAGTTTAACATTTTAATACTTTCACTACAATGTAATAACATAGATACATATATTATTGTCTTTTACATTTAAAACTATATATTTTTTTTGATCGATTAACACATAAAGTAATTGGTGGATTGTATTACCACTAAAATAATATTGTTCCTTGTAATATAAATTAGTAATATATGTTAATTTAAACTTATTATAAATGTCAATTTAATATTTAACAACAAATATAAATAGCATCAAAATTATAAATTAATTGTAATGATGACATTTAATTTATGTAATGTTATACAGAGCTAATTAAAAATTTTTTTTGACCACTTTAATTGAAAAATTATGTTAATCTCAGAAAAAAATACAAATAGCTCATAATTTATATTCATTAAACATCCTTTATTCTAAAATACTTAGAGTTATAAATTATTTTACAACTCAACTAAAATGTAATATCATCATAGACATAATTACATTACTGTATAACACTTTAACAAGTAAATTACCTATTTTTCATTGATAATTATATTTTAGATTAGAAGAAAACAATTACACCATTTAGTTGAACTTTCATAGATAGCTAGTAACCCATAACTTGAAAATTAATAGACATTACAACAATAATTTGCAAAAAAAAAATTTTTTTTTAATATTTAAAAATGGTGATAATAATTTTCTCGTCAACAAATTATAGGACACCTAAATCTAGTGAAATCAAAATTTTAAACTTGCAATCGAATAAGACATTAATAAGAAACGATGAACCTGTTAACTAGGATAAACTTGAAAAATCTAACTTTAACTTGTAACATTGAACATGAAAGTCGTAACAAAGTTAACCAAGATTGAAACAAGAAACATAAAAATCGCAAAGTGGCACCTGAAACTAGTAAAATCAAACTTTCAACTTGTAATCATACGTGGTCTTGTAACACAGAACAATTAACTTGTAATACCTAACGTTAAGTTGTAACATATAACATGAAAGTCGTAACAAAGTTAATCAAGATTGAAATAAGGAACATAAAAATTGCAACGTGACACATAAAACTAGTAAAATCAAACCTTCAACTTGCAATCATATGTGGACTTGTAATACGAAATGATGAACTTGTAAACTCCAAAGTTAACTTGTAAAATCAAACGTGAAAGTCGTAACAAAGTTAACCAAGAATGAAACAAGGAACATAAAAGTGATACTAAAACTAGTAAAATCAAACCTTCAACTTGTAATCCTAAGTGGACTTGTAACATAAAACGATGAACTTATAAAACCTAATGTTAAGTTGTAACATAGAACATGAAAGTCGTAACAAAGTTAACCAAGATTGAAACACAGAGCATAAAAATAGTAAAATCAAACCTTCAACTTGCAATCATATGTCGACCTGTAATACGAAACGATGAACTTGTAAAACCCAAAGTTAACTTGTAAAATCAAATATGAAAGTCGCAACAAGGTTATCGAAGATAGCAACAATGAACATAAAAGTTGTAACATGACACCTAAAACTAGTAAAACCAAACCTTCAACTTGTAATCATACGTGGACTTGTAACACAGAACGATAAACTTGTAAAACCTAACGTTAAGTTGTAATATAGAACATGAAAGTCGTAACAAAGTTTACCAAAATTTAAACAAGGAACATAAAAATTGCAACATGACAAATAAAATTAGTAAAATCAAACCTTCAACTTGCAATTATATGTGGACTTGTAATACGAAACGATGTACTTGTAAAACCCAAAGTTAACTTGTAAAATCAAACATGAAAGTTTCAACAATGATATCGAAGATGGTAACAACTATGAACATAAAAGTTGTAATATGACACCTAAAACTAGTAAAATCAAACCTTCAACTTGTAATTATACGTAGACTTGTAACAAAGAATGATGAACTTGTAAAATCTCATGTTAACTTATAAAATAAAACATGAAACTTGTAACAAGGCTAACCAATGTTGAAACGAGTCACATAAAAGTTGCAACATGATACCTAAAACTAGTAAAGTCATACCTCCAAATTGCAATTATATCAGGACTTGTAACACAGAACGATCAACTTGTAAAACCTGATCATTAACTTGTAAAATAAAACATCATACTCGTGACAAGTCAAAATAAAATACAATAGAAAGCATAAAACTATAACATGATATAATAATGTTGCTAAATCAATAAATTTTCTGTATTTTGTGATAGAATTAAAAGTAAATCATTAAATTAAAGTAACTTATAAAAAATTATATTTTTTTAAACTAATAGTTAATTATAAATTTTTTTTAAGAAGTTGTCTTATCTTTTTTATAATTCAATTACATGTTGAGCAAGTTTATATGTTTAGTATTTAATTATTTAATAAACTTTTATTAAAGTAATTAAAAAATAAAAAAATTTACAATTATTTTATAAAATAAAAGCATATAAATGCGTAACTTGATATCACAGGTTAAACTTTTATCTATTTATTTATCATATAGTCCTTCAATATGATATATATTTATTTTTATCCCAAAAAATAGGATGTACCGATACAAGAGATGTATTGTAGCTAATCCCTTTTAATTATATGTTATTCGTCCTTCAATTTAGTACTATCTCGTTCACACTTTAAAAGATTTTAGCAAAGGTTTTTTTTTTTTAATTTTTTCTCACAATATGTTGCATAGTACAATGTTAGTTTAATTGTAGCAAAAACAAAGACAATATATCAAGAATCAAGGCTCATGGTTAATCTATCTAAAGAGAAATAAATAATTATTTGATAAAACAAATTAACAGTGGGGAACTTTGCGAGAGCCATGAAGAACATAGCAAATTTCTTAAGCTATTATATGAATGGATTCAGTTATGGTATTGAATTCATAGCTGAATTATCAATGTGCAATTATTCAAACAAATCAGTTTACATAGCTATCAATGGAAATTAAGAAATTTACATTGAAGGCCCTAAAAAATGGTTGGATGGACAACCAAATCAATGTACAATCTAATCAACAATTTGCAAGTGGAACGATAACATCGACCGATGTCAAACCCTTTCACAGTGCAAGAACTCTTCAGAGGGCAATGAGTCACTCTTCAGTTATCATTAGTCACGTCCTTTGGCCTTAATCTTTGTTATCTGTCACAAGTGAAAACTTGCCATTGTTCATGTAAGACAACCCTATGATGCAAGACATGGGCTTGTTGCTTTCGATGTTTTTATCGTTTTAGCTGACTCAGACGACTTGAATCTTTCATCTTTAATTTCTATGATCCGATCTTTCGTCTTATCTTCTTGAAATGTTTCCAAGCAATCATCAGTTCACCTATTTGTGTCTCAATATTTTTTGCCGGTGTGACATAAAATTTTACCAACGACGCAAATGAAATTCCTTGTTTGAGGGTACATATGAATAATGAGTCCACAGAAACATTCCATAAAAATCTCAATACACTGCGAGATACCAACACGGCTAGGGATAATAAGATGGACTAAATGCATCCATAATAAACTCTCCATCTCCATTTCTAAATACACTTAATTAATAAAATTTTTGAAAATTAGATTTTATTTATCTAATTTCTGTAATTTCCAAACTAGTAACTAATTTTATTTTTAATTAAATAAAAACTTAAAAAAATAAAGAGATTTAGCAGGGGCTAAGGAAGATTTTCTTTGTCTGGTGTGGCTGTGGAAATGCTAAACCCGCACTCGTACCCGGATTTTGCTATTCCTAACTTAAACATCGTCGACAAAAACATATAGCGTTAGTTACAATACATTAGTGCATTGATGCATGATATAACTTTAGTTTTAGCTGCCTAAGAAGACTTGAATCTTCCATCTTTAATTTGCATGATATGATATTTTGTCATATTTTCTTGAAATGTTTCCAATCAATCAGTTCACCAATTTGTCTCTGCAATTTTTTCCCCAGTTGATGATATAAAATTTACCAAAGAGATCATGGAAATTCCAGATTAGGGGGTTGATGAGTCCACACAAACATTGTATAAAAATATATTACATTCGAACAATGCCAACACTGTGTAGGATATATATGATTAAATTTTGTTTAATTTATTCAAGATTACAATTATAATATTTACTTTTATTATTTAACATTGATATTTTCTTCTTTCTCCAATGTGTGCAATTTATGACTTAAAACAAAAAAACTGTGTGGATTATATGCACCCTAAAAAATATGTTCTACACATTAATTTTCTAAGCATACTCAGTATTAAATTTGAGAAATTAGATTGTATTTATCCAATTTTTATAATTCTAAAAATATGTTATAATATAAATTCAATAAATTAATAATTAATTATATTTTATATCAAATTAACTTTTGACTAATTTTGTAAAATTTTTTTTATTAAATTAATTATTTGTAAAACTTCGGAAATTAATAGGACATCATTCTAGTGGTGAGTGTATCTAAAAGGATGGGTGTGAATTAGATTACATTCTTTTTTAGATTTTTTTTTTTTTTTTTTTTGCAATTGATGCAAATAGTCTCATTGTCAAAACTAAAAAACAGAAGAGAGATATATGTTTTAACAGAGATTTTGATACAAAATTTTAACAAAAATCTAAATAAAAATTTGTAATCGTTGATCTCATTTGATCCAATAATTAGAATTTAAAATAAAAAGCTATATTTAGTAATATCAAAATTATTAATTATTTCAATCATTATTTTATGTGATATTGATAGCTGAAAATTTGTGTCAAAAAAACTCATCCGTATAGTGTTGTACATTTTTAATTACATATTATTCATCTTTCAATCTAGTGCTATCCCGCTCACACTTTAAAAAATTTTACCAGAAGTTTTTTTTTCCCGGTGATATGTTGCATACTACAATATTAGTTTAATTATAGCAAGAACAAAGACAATATAGCAAGAATCAAGGCTCATTGTTAATCTATCTAAAACGAAATAAATAATTAATTAATAAAACAAATTAACAGTGCGTAACTTTGAGATAGCCACGAAGAACATAGCAAATTTTTTAAGCTATTATATGAATGGATTCAGTTATGGCATTGAATTCGTAATTGAATTATCAATATGCAATCAATCAAACAAATCAATTTACATAGCTATCAATTTACATTGAAGGCCCTAAAAAATGGTTGGATGGACTTCCAAATCAATGCACAATCTAATCAACAATTTGCAAGTGGAATGATAACATCCGCTGATGTCAAACCCTTTCACAGTGCAAGAACTCTTCAGAGGGCAATGAGTCACTCTTTAGTTACCATTACTCACATCCTTTGGCGAGTTGAGCTACAGTGATGTGCTGAATCCATACAACAATTATTTATTTCGTATAAAAATCGTAAATAGATATATAAAAGTCGTAAACGAGTAAATAAAAATAGTGAACACAACTTTTATATAATTTTCATTTACAACTTTTTTATGCATAATTTTTATTTACTCGTTTACGATTTTTATTCAAAATAAACAGCAACTGTATGGATACAGCTGATGGACCCAAGCTATTTCCCATCCTTTGCTCTTAATCTTTGTTATCTGTCACAAGTGAAAACTTGCCAGTAAAAAACCATATACATGTAACAGTGTTTCTCTCAGCAATTATTGTTCATGTAAGACAACTCTATGATGCCAGACATGGCCTTGTTGCTTTCGATGTTCTTATCATTTTAGCCGACTCAGAAGACTTGGATCTTCCATCTTTAAATTATATGATCTGCTCTTTTCTCTTATTTTCTTGAAATGTTTCCAATCAATCGTCAGTTCACCTATTTGTTTCTGAATAATTTTACTAACGACACAACTGGAAATCCCTTGTTTGAGGGTACGTTGATGAATGACGAGTCCTCAAAAACATAAAAATCTCAACACACTCCAAGATGCCAACACGGGTAAGGATAATAAGATGGACCGAATACATCGTCAATAAACACTCCATCTCCATTTCTAAATACACTCTCTTACTAAAATTTTTGAAAATTAGATTTTATTTATCTAATTTCTATAATTTAAAAATTAATAATTAATTTTATTTTTTTAATTATATTAGTTATATATAAAGGAAAAAAAATTAAATTCTTGGTAATGAAAAATGAGAAATATAGGTGCTAAAATCCAAAAATTTTCAGTGGAAATATCCTTGCCTTTTAAATTGTTGGAACTAGTATGTATTTTTGATACATCTCCTGTAATAAACCAGAATAGGTATTTTTCAAAACCAGAAGATTTGAGCGACATTTCAAGCAGACCCTTGCTGGCCCTCATGTTGCGACTCTAACGGTGTTGAACTAGTAAGTAATTATTAGTTTGTATAAGTGTGTTTGTATAAAAAGTTTGTAACAAGTATTACTTATAAACATCTATAAATAATTAATGAGACAAAATCTACTATAAGGGGCTAATATTGTATCAAGGGCTAATTACAGACGATGAATACCACCATCATTAAGTTGAAGATACACATCATTCTCATCTCAAGTGTCATCTACTATGTCCCTGCAAAATAAGCCTCCGATTATCGGGAATTGCTTGGGTCTAGCTGTTGTATCTATATGGCAAATTTTAAATTTATATAAAAATTATAAATGAATGTATAAAAGTTGTCAACGAGCAAATAAAAGTTAAAAAGTTATAAATGAGTAAATAAAAGTTGTATAAAAATTGGAACACAAATTTTATTTATTCGTTTATGATTTTTATATATTTATTTACGATTTTTATACAATTTTGATTTTTATTAAATGGGCACAACAATTGTACCGTAGCTTGACTTTTGGCAATCAATTTTCTCAAATTATGTACCTAATTAAGGGGTATGGCTATGGTAATGTTGATGTACTAATACATCAATTTTTTAAATTTGTATAAAAGTTGTAAATGAATGTGTAAAAGTTATTAATCAGTGTGTAAAAATTGTAAATACAGATTTTCTTTAATGAATATATAAAAGTTATAAATGAGTTTGTAAAGTTACAAATTGGTGTGTGAAAATTATAAATGAATATATAAAAATCGTATTTACAACTTTTCTATACTTATTTATAATTTTTACATATTCATTGATAACATTTACACATTTATTTATAAGTTTTACATAATTTTGAAACTTGAAGTACTGGTACCCGAGCCAGACCCCTAGTTTAAGTCGAAGCAATGCAAGCACATGCAAGCACATGCAAGCACATGCAAGAATTGCATGAATACGATATTCAAAATCTTTACCAGCTAACATCTTGTCATACTGTTACAGGGTATAAAGAAGTTAGAGTAGAAAGACAAGACTAAAAACAGGGTTCAGAATTCTGAATTTGTGGGAGCCAAACGCGTAAAACTTATAGTTTCAGAGTTACAATTCCAATAAATTACCATAACATTTTAAAAACTTCTATAATATTTTTTGGGGGCACTATCTAATTGAAGTATATGCCCCATCCATCGAAAAGTTAAAACTAGCATCTTCTTCACTTCAATGTACATTTATTTCATCCAAAATATTGTTGTTTATAATTCCTTAGCAAAATTATGAGTTTATGTAAATAAGTTTGCAAGAGTGTATTAATATTCATATAAATATTG
Organism: Boswellia sacra; assembly: GCA_013180625.2. NCBI lineage: Eukaryota > Viridiplantae > Streptophyta > Magnoliopsida > Sapindales > Burseraceae > Boswellia > Boswellia sacra. Next base: position 315,685 of record SNVD02010934.1, on the reverse strand, counting down.
TAAGTGTTATTCAACTTACTTTGACCTCTTTTTTATTATTCCCAACCTTGAGAATGTTTTACCCTTTTTCCTTCATAATGGTTATTTGGAAATTCAAAATTTACGGGTTGATAATGGGCTGTCACCTGTCAAGTTTATTTTTCTTAATTCAATACTTATTTGTCACGTTCTTTCTCTTCAAATTGAGTGAAAATAAAAATAGTACTTACCATAGGGATGGATAAATGAATGTTCCTTTGATTATGGGAAATTTCAACATACAATTTATTGAATCATAAGTCAACATTAACTATTTAGATATTAAAACAATCTAAATTAAATCTAATTATCACAAGACATCATAATTTAATTGGAAAAATATCATTGGATAGATAAAAAATGAAAATAAATAAAGCAGAATAATATTATATCTACAACTTATTTACAATCAACTATTTATATACAACATAAATTGTCAAAATATCACTGGATGAGTAATTACCATTTCATTTCATTTAACCTCCTTTATTTATTTTTATTTTTTTATCTATCTAATAGTATTTTTTTCAACTCAAATTATATACAAAATTTGTTATAAATATAACATTACTCTTGAGATTTCTGATGTAGGATATGAATATTTCAATTTAGGATTATTAAAGTTATTTTTATCATTTGATTATTTCAGGGTTTAATTGAATTAAGACTTTAATATATAGAGATTTTGATCCTTTTTTGTCTTTTCTTAATTTGATTAAAATTTTAATATATTTAGATCATTATAAATTAATTATCTTAGTTATTTGAATTTTTAGGCTTGTTATGAATTGATTATTGAGAATAAAGAATTGTGTCTGGTTTCTTATTGAGAGATTATAGATTGAGTGTTGAGTGATAAGTGAGTGTGTTATTGGTGTCTATTTTGTTTTTATTATGGTTCCCCGTCAATTTTGTTGTTAAGGAAGAATCGAAATGGGATCTACGTATCCACCTACTTGGGCTCCATTAGTCTCGAATGGTTTAGGGTGATATTAATTACTTGCAAGACAAAGACCACTGTTGTCTTTCATTATTTTTCCCACCGATGTAAACATCAGCTGTACCGAAGTTTTTTCCCAAAATTAAGAAGCGAAATGTCACGGCCTTAATGTTTCATCGCTTAGACCGTGCGTCCTTAGACGCTCAATGAACCGAACTTGCCCCTAAGTAAGCTTTCGAACACTTAATAATGCCAAGCAAGATCAAGGGAAGGAAGAGAGAGTTAAAGAATGTACAATTGTTTTTACTTTATAAAGCAATTGTACAAGAGAGGTGTTACAAGGAAGTGTGTTAGACAAGCTCTCAAGGAGAGAACATCTACCTACAAATGAGTGCTCACCCCTATTTATAGAGGAGCAGCTCCTCAACGTGTGGCTATCAATGTGCCACTTGTCTACACCCTATTTGTTCTCTAGAAGGATCCTAAAATATTTACAAGCTTATCTTGTAGCCTAGAAATATCTACTAGACTCAAGACATATCTAGGAACCTTAGACAATAGAGAGCTCCGTGGTCTTCTAGAAGCTTTTGTAGTATTCCGCTCTTTTCCATCACCATCTGTAACTTTTTAGGGTCTTCTAGGGCCTCCTCATATCTTCCACAAGCTTCCGAAGCCATCCGGAGTATTCTAGAAGTGTCCAAAACATTCCGAAACGTTTTGGAACCCTTTAGAAACTTTCAGAATGTCACACCCAATTTATACGGCATTAAATTCCTTTCATTATAAGAATCTCAGAGCATTATATCACTTACCCCAAATTCTAACTCCTCGGGGGTCATCCGAGGAATTTTCTGGCACATGCGTGCAGGGCATGATATCCTCTCTCACCTAAGCTCCCGATGCCCTCGTCGCATCTTCGCGGAACTCGCGTATCTTATCTTTGAATTGCCATAAGGATTTCTCTGCTTCCCAACTTACCTCTGTATCAGGAAGTCCCTTCTATCTCACCAAATACTCGCGACTCGGAGGATAACCTTGTCGTCGTAGCACTCTTTCGGCCATGATGTGATTAACCTCCTTGTCGTAAACGACGGTAATGCCAATGGGCATCCTCTTAGGCTCACTTCTTAAAGCATCTCTCTTGTCTTCATGATATGGTTTTAAGCAACTCACATGAAAGCCAAGATGGAGCCTAAGTCTTGAAGGTAACTCAACCTTTTAGGCTACAGGACTTACCTTCTTTATAATTGGGAGTGGCCCCTCGTATCTCCGCATAAAGCCCTTTTGTACTAACCACGTCCATTTGTGTTGTTGGGGGAGTATCTTGATGAACACCAAGTCACGAACGTTGTACTCCACACGACGCCGCTTAATGTCTACCCACTTCTTCATCTTCTCAGTTGCCTTGTCCAAGTAAGCCCTCGCAATATCCGCTTGCGTATGCCAACTCTTAGCAACCTTGAAGGTGGACGAACTTCTTCCCGTGTAGCATGCCTCAAGTGTATATGGTATGAGAGCTTGTTGACCCATCTCCAACTCGAATGGACTTCGGTTGGTAGACTCACCCCTCTCTAAGTTATATGAGAACTGTGCCACATCTAGTAACTTGGCTCAATCCTCTTGGTTAGCTTTCACGAAGTGTCATAAGTATAGCTCCAAGAGCACATTCACTCTCTCAGTTTGCCCATCCATTTGTGGGTGAAAACTCGTAGAGAAGTGGAGTGTGGATCTTATGAATTTGAATAATTAGGTCCAAAACCTCCCAGTGAACCGTGGATCTCGGTCACTTACGATCGTTTTAGGCAACCCCCAATACTTCACCACATTCTTGAAGAATAACTTGGCAGTTTCTTCAACCATGCAATCCTTATGAGCTGAATGAAGATTGTGTATTTGAAAAACTAATCCACCATCACGATGATTGTGCCACAACCTTCGGATTTAGGAAGTCTAACAATGAAATCCATGGTAAGACTTTCCCATGGTCGTGTAGGTGTAGGCAAAGGCTCCAATAATCTTGCAAGACTTTGGTTCTCGATCTTATCTTATTGGCAAATAAGGCAAGTCTTAAAAAACTGCTTAATGTCATCTCGCATTTGAGGTCAATAGTACATTGCCTCAAGTAATGCCCGTGTACGCCTTTACCCCAGGTGACCAGCCCATCGTGTGTCGTGGCATTCCTTGATGATCCTTTTGGTCTTCCCTTCATGTGCTAAGAAAATTAATTATTGTGCCAAAGGGTCTTAGGACATACCTTGCTTGACGAGGCCAAGAATCTCTTCTTGGACCTTGCTTAGAGCAGCTAACTCGGCCTTCTTACTAAGCGCATCCGTCACAACATTGGCTCGTCCTTGCTTGTACTCCAAGATGTAGTCAAATTCTGCCAAGAAGTCTTGCCACCTTGCTTGCTTCGAACTTAGTTTCTTTTGGCTTTGGAAGTAACTTGTAGCCACATTGTCCGTCTTTATCACAAACTTGGATCCCAGCAAGTAATGTCTCTAAGTGCGCAAGCAGTGGATGATGGCGATTATTTCTTTCTCTTGCACAGTGTAGTGCCGCCCCGTTTTGTTTAGCTTTCGACCTTCAAAAGCAACTGGATGCCCATTTTGCATCAACGCGCCACCAATGGCAAAGTCAGAGGCATCCGTATGTACCTCAAATGGCACGTTATAATCCAGAAATGCAAGGACAGGTTCTTTCATCACTGCATCCTTTAGTGTTTCGAACACTTGTTGGCAATCATCCGTCCACTTCCAACTTCGATTCTTCTTCAATAAGTCAATGAGCATGTAAGCTTTTACTGAATACCCCAGTATGAACCGCCTATAGTAATTCACCAATCCAGGGAAAGATCTCAACTCGAAAACCTTCATAGGCGGCTCTTATTCTACGATGGCATGCACATTTCCTTAGTCTATGATAAATTTGCCATCTCGTATTCTATAACCAAGTAAGTCCACCTCGCATTTGGCGAATGAGGACTTCTCCCTCTTGACTTATAGTTCATTTTCACCAATAATTGAAAAACTGTCAGCAGGTGTTGCACATGTTTTTTGATAGTTTTTCAAGTGTGTAGTTATATACAACTATATCATCTAAGTACACTACCATGAATTGATCTAAGTATGGATGGAAGATTCGATTCATGAGAGTGCAAAATATTGCTGGTGCATTGGTGAGGCCAAAGGGCATGACGAGAAACTTGTATGTGCCATAGCGTGTTACACATGTAGTCTTTGGCTTATCACCTTCCGCAATCCGCACTTGACAATATCCTCACCTCAAGTCTAACTTGGAGAAGTATCTAGCGTGCCCTTATTGATCAAATAAATCTGCAATTAAAAGAATATGGCATTTATTTTTTATTGTTACCTTGTTGAGTGCTCGATAGTCGATGCATAATTGAAGCGATCCATCGGGCTTATGTTAAAACAACACCGGTGCTTTATAAGATGCTCTGGATTGTCTAATGTACCTAGCATCCAATAACTCCTTTAGTTGTCACCGCAGCTCCTCTAACTTAGGTGGCGACATTTGGTAAGGTGCCTTGGTAGGTGGTTGCGCCCGTGGTTCTAGATCAATTCGATGATCCACCTCCCTCTTAGGTATGAGTCTCTTAGGTAACTCCGAAAGCATCACGTCCTTGAACTCTTCAAGGACCTTCACAACCTCTTGTGGAATGCCCTCCCCCAAAGTGTCTCACTCTTCATCCATCTCCCGTATTGATGCCAAGTTTCCTCCCCATGTTTCACACCCTTAAAAAGTTGCATGGCAGAAAGGAGTTTGGGATAGGATGATGGCTTCACCATGGTAGGCACCATACACGGTCTTCCCTCGAGGACGCACACGATATTGAGCCGAGGAAGTGGCACTACATTGCATTGGCGAAGAAACTCTATCCCTAAAACAACATTGAAATCATCCAAAGGGATAACATAGAAGTTTACCTTACCGCTCAAAGTGCCTAGACGCGTTTCCACTTGGCACGCTACTCCTAGAAGCGGCTTTGCCTCGGAGTTTACTGTCTTCAACCATTTGTACTCCTTGTCTACCTTGAAGCCTATCCGTTTTGCCTCTTTCTTCTTAATGAAGTTGTGGGAAGTGCCTGTATCCACTAACGCAAGCGCTTTCTTCCCATTTATGCTCGCTTCAACATACATGAGGGATCGATCCTGTGGTTTGGCTGGAGTGGGATTGGCATTCAAGGCATTAAGGATTTGGAGGCTACCATCTGCGCTTGTTCTTGGGTCTCCCGCTCTTCAAGTATAGCATTGTGCGACTTTCGTTTCGGACGGTCCCTTGTCCAATACGGACTATCACATAGGAAGTAATTCATCCTTGGTTGGGTCTCTTTCTTTGGTTCCTTCCTCCACTCCTTACCCTTTTATGGTTTGCCTTTCCCCTCATTTGGAAAGATTAAGAGCTTTTCGCTCCCCCACCCTTACCATGATGGGTCTTGGAAGGCTTGGAGGACTCCACTTATCGGTACTCCATCAAGGTTTTCGCAATGGTTAGCGCGGATGAGATATCCTTCATGCCACGCCACTGTAACTCTTGAGAAGCCCACGGTTGGAGGCCATCCATGAAATTAAAGAGGAGATCTGTCTCGCTCATGTCGTTAATCTACAGCATGAGTGCGTAGAACGTCTCGACGCACTCTACAATTGAGCGGGTGTGCCTCAATTCCTTCATCCTTTTTCGAGCATCGTGCGCCACATTCTCCGAATAGAGTTGGCGCTTCAACTCCTTCTTCAAGTCATCCCATGTGTTAATGACACACATTCTAGCTTGCACTTTTGCATACTTGCGATGCCACCAACTTGCCGCGAGATCGGTAAGGTAAAGCGTAGTAGTGTTCACCCTACTTTTCTCATCGAGCAAGTTCAGCGTATCGAAGTAGCGCTCTATATGCCATAGGAAGTTGTCCAATTCATTGGCGTCCTTCTTCCCCGAGTATTCCTTAGGTTTTGGGGCATCAACCCTCAGAATACTGAGCATAGGTGGCATTATCACAACGCCACTAGCCAACGACCTTTTGCACAAGGCCACCTCAGCTTTTGTGTCTTCCAACCCTTTACTTAGCTCGTCCATCCGAGTTTTTATTTTAGCCAAGACCTCTAACAACCTTGCTTGGAAGGCATGTACCTCTTGGCGTAGCGCTTCGGTGGCGGCCTCGAAACTTTGCATGAATTCCTTGAACTCATTACCTTGGCTTTCCATTTTGCCATTGAGCTCATCCATGCCTTGCTCCACGCCTTGTACTAGCTTGTCTAGCCTCTCTTGCATATCAGCCATGGCTAGCTCCACCTTGACTAACCAAAGCGCTCACCACATCACGAGATTTCTCTTGGCCACGAGGCTTCTTGCCGGCGGTGGGGGTGGTTTCATACCGACGTGACTCCTTAGTCATAGTCACCTCTGATGCCATACCTCCTACCCTTCTTGCTCTTAATCACACAAAAACTTGGCTTAGCAAACCTTTGCTCTGATACCAACTGTCACGGCCTTAATGTTTCACCGCTTAGACCGTGCGGTCTTAGGCGCTCAATGAGCCGAACTTGCATCTAAGTAAGCCTTCGATCACTTGACAACGCCAAGCAAGATCAAGGGAAGCAAGAGAGAGTTAAGGAGTGTACAATTGTTATTACTTTATAAAGCAATTGTACAAGAGAGGTGTTATAAGGAAGTGTGTTGGATAAGCTCTCAAGGAGAGAACATCTGCCTACAAATAAGTGCTCACCCTTATTTATAGAGGAGCACCTCCTCAATGTGTGGCTATCAGTGCGCCACTTGTCTATACCCTATTTGTTCTTTAGAAGGATCCTAAGATATTTAAAAGCTTATCTTGTAGCCTAGAAATATCTACTAGACTTAAGACATATCTAGAGAACCCTAAACACTAGAGAGCTCCATGATCTTCTAAAAGCTTTCATAGTCTTCCGCTCTTTTTCCATCACCATCTGTAACCTTCCGGAGTCTCCGAGGGCCTCCTCAAGTCTTCCGCATGCTTTCGAAGCCTTCCTAAGTCTTCTAGAAGTGTCTGAAACATTTCGGAACCTCTTGGAACCTTTTGGAAACTTTCGGAATGCCACGCCTAATTTATGTGCAATTAAATTCATCTCGTTATAAGAATCTCATAACACTATATCACTTACCCTAAATTTTAACTCCTCAGAGGTCATCCGAGTAATTTTCGGGCCCATACGTGTGGGGTATGATAGAAAGCTGCAAGTCACCCTCGGGACATTGCAAGCGAGAAACGCGATCCAACACTCTCCACATGGGCCGAGGGCTGAGTGCTGAATATTCAGCATTTCACGCTTAGAAAGTCATTAAAAGTCTTTGATTTCTGCAAAAATGATGCCACATGGTGAGATTTTTTTGATGACGTGGTCAAGAGAGCCCTCAAGGGACAAGGTCGAGTAACAAGTTACAGGGGTAACAAAATGTTACAAGCCATTGAGCGATTTTGAAAGCTACCAGGGTTGATTTTGAAGGTGAAACTATGACTGAAGGGCTGAATTTTACAAAAACAGATCATAGCGCAAAGATAACCTGAGACGACACAGTTTTACCTTGTAACTAGTAAAGTTATTTTTGGCAACATCACTTTTATCTTAATACAACGATAGAGATAAGCCAGCTACACCATACACTGCGCAAGACCAATAGCGGACTTAGCAGTGGCAGCAATGGCAAGAGAATCAGACTACGGAGCTTTCGTGGAGAAATTTATTCTCCAACCAAGCCCTTCACCTCATCAACTTCCTTTAAACGGCCTTACTTTTGCAATCAAAGACATGTAGGTCCCTCTCCCTCCATGCAAATGTTGTTATATTATCGCCTTTTCTTGTAACGAGTATATGAGTATAATTCTTGTTTTCACACTTGTTCTAAGGTTCATGTGATCGTTTCAGTTACTAGGTTTAGCGCCATATTGCATAGAATAGAAGATTGTATGATGTTTTCTTATGGAATCAGACTCTATTACTATTATATGCTGGGTAATATTTATACCGATTTCAGCTCTTGTTGAGTGTGAATGTGATTGTGCTGTGCTTGTGTGTGAACTTTACATCAATTGCAGCTACTATTTATCTTTAATTCTTTATTGCCTTGAAGATTCTGATACTGTGTGTGCAAAAATTCGTTGACTCATTCTGCTTTTTTGTATATTTGTTTTATGTGTTGAAATTTGGGAGTAGATTTGATGTGGATGGGTATATTACTGGATTTGGAAATCCCGATTGGGCTAGGACGCATTCTGCTGCTACATCCACGGCTCCCGCTGTTTTGGCTGTCTTAAGAGGAGGTGCCACATGTATTGGTAAAACGGTTATGGATGAAATGGCATACAGGTTAGCATTTTAAACCAATTTATTGCTTTTCAACTTCTCTGCAATTCTGTTTTGTAGGATAATGTACCCTTCAGTGTGTTTTCTTGGCATTTTATTGAACCATCTTTTGTTTTTCCGTTTATATAGTAGTCAGCAAGGGTATAAATTAAGTCAATTCATATTCCGTCAATGCACTAGTTGTACATCTTTCCATTTTAATTTGTTAAATCAATCATTAAAACAATCAATACTCTTATCATTGCAGTATAACTGGAGAAAATAAACATTATGGGACACCCACAAATCCTTGTGCACCAGACCGAGCACCTGGAGGATCTTCTAGTGGATCTGCTGTTGCAGTGGGTGCAGAGGTTGTTGATTTTTCCTTAGGTCAGTGTTTCTTTCTTGAACAGCCCTTATGTTTCTTGGCTTGTCCTTGACTAGTTTATAAGTAAGAAGTTCTCTACATTATAGGAACTGACACGGGAGGAAGTGTGAGAGTCCCTGCATACTATTGTGGAATTTTTGGGTTTCGGCCATCGCATGGTTGTGTTTCTACTGCCGGAGTGATTCCTATGGCTCAGAGTTTTGATACTGTGGGTGAGGAACTGATGCCTGACAAACCTGTTTCAGATATACGGTGCATACCATCTTACTAGTTTTCAACCTTACTGCAGAATTGATAACAATTCCTTCTGAATTACTTTTTAAGTCTTAAAAGGTTTATGTCATAACTTCAATGATAATAATAGAAATGATGTTTTACCTATTAGACTGGACCAACGAGTTACTATCTATAAATTTGATGTAGGTTTGGATTGTTATCTTTTTTTTTCTTTTTTTTTTTTTGTGATGTATATTGTATGGTTAATCCATAGATATTTGAAGGACTTGATAAATGAGGCATTTGACACCAAGTTCTGTCTAGGATGGTTTGCTAGGGATCCTACAATTTTGAAGCGAGTTGGGCATGTTCTGTTGGAGTTGCCTGAGGTGCATCTGGTCAGACCTAGTCAGATGATCCTTGCCGAAGATTGCTTACAACTTTCAAGCATTCCAAGTGATCGCATAACACAAGTTCTTGTTAGATCAGTTGAAAAATTATTTGGGGGTGAGTAAATTTACTGTATGATTCCATTACCAGTCAATGAACTATGGAATTTATTAACTACATGCATATGATATGAATTCTGTTAACTCAGTGGCTTTCCAAGGCCCATGTTCTCTCTCTCTCTCTCTCTCTCTCTCTCTCTCTCTCTCTCTCTCTCTCTGTTTTTTTTTGGGGTGGGGGTTGGGGGGGGGGGGGTTTGGTGGGGTGGGGGGGCGGTGGTGGGTGGTGTGGGTTGTGTGTGGTTGGTCTATTAGGCTCCTTAGAAATGTACATCTAATGCAGAGTGGCAGTGTTTAATAGCTTAAAAGACGATATTGTTTATATCAGTTTGTTTTCTTTTTGGTGAGATTTCACACTTGTGGATTGGTGAATGCAGGTAACGTTTTGAAGAATGTAAACCTTGGGGATTATGCCAAGGAAAAAGTTCCAAGCCTGAAGCATTTCATAATTGAAGGAAACAATGACTAAGAGTATGGTATACCATCCTTGGCTGCCCTTTCAAGTGCCAGGGATTTGCTGCAAAGGTGCAAAGCATCAATACAATTTTCTTGGATTGTTAATTGATTTAGTTGACCTGAGAGATTGTTTTATCAAGATTTAACTATTAAATTTCACTGCTATTTGAAGTGCAGGTATGAATTCAAGAATAACCATGGCAAATGGGTGACTACAGTCGAACCTGATTTAGGTCCAGGAATATCAGAACGGGTATGGGGAGCTATTAGAACGCCAGCGGAAAACATTGATGTCTGTCAATCCATCAGGACTGAATTACGTGCCTCACTTACTGATCTTCTTGGGGTACTCTTTCTCTTTCTATCTCTCTTCAAGTGCTCCACAATCAAAGAGGTTTTGTTCTTTGAAGCTTTGTTAATCCCATTCTTTAATTAACTTGGCTTGGAATCACATAGTTGTTTTTTATGGATATTCTTGTAGTAAAACTGAACTTGCAAAGAAAAATTTATGATCCAGTTTGCCGAAGGGTAAACCTTGTTTGTCTTTTTAGGCTAGAGATATATGCTTGTTTAATTTATACAAACCTCCAATCTGGACTCCACAAATTTGGGAGCATCTATCAAAGGTACAATGAGACATTAGTATAATATGCCATTATAAACTGATGAAAACATTGTTCATTTAAGACTATAGTTTCTGCGCTGAAACATTTTAAATTCTGATGCAAGTCTACATGATTCAAGTTTTTCGATAGTCATTTAGACTTTTACCTTTGTTCTCTGGAAGCCAATTTGTTTTGAAGAACTTACAGATTTACTGTAAGCAAATAACCTACACATCTTGCTGCAAGAAATTCAAACTGGTGTCCCTCTAATTTTGCATCCATGATCGGCTTGAAGTGACAAAACTGGAGTTCTGTTTGCTCTGATCAATATACTGTAGCTTGTTTAACAATTGCTTATCTGAATTATCAGGATTGTGGTATCCTTGTTATCCCTACAGTGCCAGGTCCTCCACCAAAACTACAAACGGATACAACCGAAGTAGAAGTTAACCGTATAGGGGCTTTTAACTTGCTCTCTATTGCTGGACTATCTGGATTCTGTCAGGTTGTTTCAGTCAACATGCTTTGGTTCTATAAAATATTACTATTTTTTCTGACCTTTATTTTATTTTATTTTTATTTTTTCGGTGGATTGGTTCTATCTGCAGGTGAGCATACCACTAGGTATGTATGAGAATCTTCCTGTGGCAGTTTCCTTATTGGCAAAACATGGCTCAGATGGGTTCTTGCTTAACCTTGTCGAGGCTCTTCATGACACACTCAGCAAAGAAATTTCAAACTGCTGAGTGAATGAGTTAGTAAACTTAATGTGCTTTTTCTGATAATTCTCTGTAAGTTTCTATTCACTCTTAACATAAAAAATGGGCATAGAGTCTCTTCTATTTGCACTTTTCTGTCTCATAACACCAACTTCTCAAACACATCTTTCTTCAGGTGCTTTTGAGCTGTATAAATTTGCAGAATAGTGTAAGTATCACTAAATAAACTTGTTGGGGGCCGGCATTCTCTGCAGTTCCTTCATCAGTTGAGGGGGTTATGCTTCTTCTATTAGAAAAATAATTAGAATTCAAGATCTTAAAATCGTATGGCGCTGTAAATAATGTAGATTTATGAATTAGTTTGTGGAATATGCAGGAAAATGAGTGGTGTTGATTATGTGTAATGTTTTTAACTATAAAATATGTGTTACTTAAGAACATTTCATTATCTCTGGCTGTTGGCTATGGTATCGACGACTCTTTGATACTTTTCTTTGTTTCATTATCGTTAATCATTTACATGTGACTCAACATTGATTTTTCAATGTAAAAGGAAAGTATTATTGATTTTTAAAAAGGAAAACATTGACTTATTATGTAAATTAATATATAGTACTTCTAAATATTATGTACGAACTTTTACTTTATATTCAAATCTATATAATAATACTTGTCCTTGTCTATCTGTCCGTCATCATGAATTTCTTTTTTTTTTTAATATACATGTTTGTGATTTAATTATTTTATACTGTGTCATTTTGTATGCAAAGTTTTTTATTCCAGAATCTTATGTTTGCAATTGTGATTATACTTGGAAAATGATGTTTGAGATAAAATCATTTTAAATAATAAATTTAAAAATTACATGAAAATGAATGAATATACGGTAATTTAGTTGTTTATATTTAAAATGTGAAAAACTCGGTGGCCAGGGCAAAGTTATGTAAGGCTAATTAATTAATTAATTATACTTATATTCAAAGGCGTTGTAAATCATTTTTCTGTTGGTGACAAATTCCCGAATCCATTTGAAATGGGGCTTCTATGTTTAATTAAAAGTTATGAATTAACTATTTATAAATTAATTTATTTACAATCAATTTTTTCTTTTTTACCTTTTAAGATGCAAAATCCCTAATTAATTCTTTAAATTCAAGCTTTTCATCAAGATTTTGAATTTTTTCATTCGTTTCGTTTCCTTTTTTTTTTTTCATTCGTTTCATTTAGTATTTAATTATCATTATCGTTAATATTATCTTTCTCTTTAATAGATTCTAATTATATTTGTTTGTTTTTTTTTTTTTTGTAACCGAGGTGTCCGGGCCAGCTTACGCGCACCACGACTAATCCTCAGAGGAGACTAGCGCAACCACAACCCACTGTCACGGTCTCCCACTTAAATCATGGAGGAGGCCATTGTGGAGACTCGAACCCAGGACTTCACTATTGGTGCTGTACCAACTCCATCCTGGCCCGCTTCACCACTTGAACCAACCCATTGTGGGTTAATTATATTTGTTGCTTTTTCTTATTTACTAAATTTTCACCAACTTCTTTTTTAATGATTTAACAAATTTTTTAAGATATCCTTTTCTATGATTCAATTAATTATTAAAAATTTCTTTTTTTTCTTAAGCTTTTCATATGCAAATTCATATTTTCTAATAGCTATTTTTAAGATTAATTATTAATTGAAGCAAACAAAAAAACTGACAGTTTGGAGACTCAAACACTAGAGACCCGCACTACAAAATAATAGTTTCTATAGTTCTCTAAGAATTATAAACAAATATGAATAAATAAATAATATAGACAAATCTAAAATTAATTAAATCAAACAAATCCAAAATAAGTACAAACAAATAACAAATAAAAATAATTAAAAAATATGAATAAATTAATGATATGACTAACCAGCTACAATTGAGTAAAACAAATAAATACAAATTATGTACAAATAAATAACAATCAACAATAATTATAAACAATTATTATTAAATTAATAATATGAATAACTTTCTAAACTTAATTAAAACATAGAACATGAAATGATAGAACTTGAAAAAATTGAAATGAAGTTGGCAAGGAAACATGTAGGTGCTAAAAAATTAAATGAAAATTGGTGAAGGAGAACCGGAAAAGAAGGTCGTACACAGAGATAGAGTCAGAGAAAAGAAATATTAGACTGAGTGATGAAGTTAGAAGAGAAAGAGAAGAATGGTTAGAATAATAGATTTATATTGGCCAATGGACCTATTAATAAATTAAATAATAAAAATTAAAAATTTTGTTATGATTGTATTGATGGTTATTTATATTAAATTTTAAAATAAAATTATTAAAAAAATTTACACCAAGTCTCTCAAGATTTTGATGCCTAAGCAACTTTTACAATAAATAAAATTATGAAAAAAGTTTTACATGTAGTCTCATTTCCAGATTTTGGGGCCTAAATAGTCTTTAAAATAAATCAATTTTTTTTGGTGTCCTAAGTAATTACCTCAGTTGCCTGGGGGTTGAGCCGGGTCCAGAGAGCGATGTTTGATTATGTATCTAGTGATCATGTAAGCAATAATCAGAGGATTCGAGGGAATGGATTTCGTCATATTTTAACAATTGGTTATCGACAATATGACGTTCGGAATGTTACGCAATGTCCTCTCTGTCTGGTTTGCTGACTGAATATCCCTCATAATTTGGCAAGTATTGGAATGAGATAGTATCCGAAGAGACAAGCCAACAACGTAACTTTCCAGCATGAAATGAAGTCAATGCACGCACAACACTTTTTCTGTGTTATGCTTCTTCCAGCTCTAAATGTTCTGACATTTTTCAGCTAGAAAACCACGCACTAAAGCTCTCATTCCAGTTCCGGGCTTCCAACTTCTAGGTATTATGGCAAACGTTTTCTCCACTGATGCTCTTTTGCAGTTTTCAGCGAGTGAAATTGGTGGATTCTTAATAAACTCATATGATATTATAATATGATTGTGACATTATTGACCTTAATTAATGTTATTAACTTCCGAATTTTACAGTGTTGTGTCAGGCACTTGATTGAATTTCTAAGGGTTTGAGTCTTCAAGTATTTCTTATATAGAGTTAGTTATCATGAACTTAAATTTTTAATTATACTAATTATTAACCATTGATTCATTGTAATATAATGGTTGAAAGTTGATGAGTTGACATTAAAAATAATTTCTTCTTAACTTGTCACTCATATTCATTTGATAGTAATAAAACAATGACCAATAATTAGTGTCAAAAAATTAAGTTAAAATTTAATTAAGTTTATATAGCTTGACTCTTTATTATAGATTAAGTTCAAAACATATATCAAGAAACGAACATTTTATAATTAAGAAAATAAAAATAATGTTATTAATCTTAAAAATATGTAAAAGAAAAAGAGAATAAAGGGTAATAGAAAAAATACTACTCAAAAAGATTAGAAGAGTCCAAAATTTGAAATTAACTTGGCTATGTAAGCGCAAGAAAAAGTGAGAATATAAAATTCATAAAAAGAGTGAAGTACCTTCATTTGCATGGGCTATTAATCATGAATTTAATAGGAAATTGATTCATATGAAGAATCATTATTTAAGCAGGAATATAACTTAAAAATAATATTCAATTAATTAAATTATAATAAAAATAAAAAGTTCGTGATTCTTATATAAATTTGGTTTCATAAAAGATAAGGGAAAGTTGAAATAGGAAAATCCTAAACTATATAATTATACTATAATAATATATTTAAAAAATTAATGACTTTATTAGGTGGGGATTAGGCCCCTTCAGGCTAAAACACAGTTCGTACTTTCGCAAATTTACTCCTTACATAATTAATTATGAGCTACAATAGTTTGTATAAAAACGTTTATGAGAACATTATTATTATATATAATTAGTTTTTTACTCCCAATCTTTAAATTTGTTGGTAAGCGATTAGCAAACACATATTATATAAATAATCGTTTGTTCCTCTCAAAAGTTATTTTTTTCCATTAAATTTATAATGGATAATCTCAACAGGATACATTTTATATTATTATTATTATTTTATAAGCATTCACGGTGTGTATAATGAATCTCATCTTATTACAGTCATGTTATAAAAAGTTTCCCTCACTATCTAAGTATTTATCTAAAAATATTGACTTTTGCTTCGAAAATCATTTTCCAACATGATCGAAAACAAACAAAGCATCCTGCCTTAAAATTTCAATCTGATGCTACATTAATCTTATCTATAAGAGCTTAAACTTTCAAACTTTTGCTTTTCATTTCGCAAATCAGAACCTGCTAGCCATAATTTATATTTATCCTGATCAAGTAAAGGGGCTACGTTTTTTTTTAACGGTCAATTTTGTCAACTTCCCTTATTTAATCCTATCCAGCGCGATTAACAAATAGGAAAGTTGTTGCTAATATTGTAAGCTAAAAGGTCCAAATGAATTTGACCACAACACAGGACGGATCAGTAAATATGACAACCATAAACACTGACAGGCGATAGCAGAATTCTAGTTCAGCTGGGTGCGCAATAGGGGCTTGAATGTGCATGGTTAGCCCAAAAGCTAATAATTTTTGCTGGTTGTTTACTTACAGCAAGTGCTTCAGGGAAATACAGATATATGATGGTAAGAGTTTACCGCTACAAGAAAAATCGGATACAGCAACACACGTTTGGCAACATGCAGTTATGTTCGTTGCTAAATGAGGCTTTTTGCAACGTGCATTTTTTTTGTGTTGCAAAAAGTTTCTGAATTTACCTTTTAGCAACGTGCAAGCTTTGCACGTTGCGAAAAACCTCATTCAGCAACGTGCATTTTCTGCACGTTGCTAAAACTATAAGATTCAGCAACATCCTTGCTTGCACGTTGGCAAATTTCTTATTTTAATTTTTTATATTTTTATATTTATTTAATTTTTAGTTTACTAAAATTAAATTTTTTGAACATTAAAAATTTAACTAATATTAGAATTTGAAAACTTTAAATTTTTTTGGACACTAAATATAGATATAGTTAGAAATAAGATTTTTGAATATAAAGAACTCAACTAATTTTAAAAATTTAAGCAATAAAATTTTAAAATTTTAAGTATTTTTTAATATTAAATATAGATATATTAGATTTAAAATTTTTGAACATAAAAATTTAACTAATAGTAGGATTTTAAATGTTTAATTTTTAATAATAAATATTTTATTAAAAATAATATAATTTTATGAAAAAATAAAGATATATCATAAGTTATAATATTTAGTTAATAAATTATAACTAATAAAAAAATAAATTACTCCTCTGTAAAATTCCATAAGGTCCACCCCAATCTATTGACAAGTACACAATTTAAGCCCATTTTTTTAACAAGTTTGAAGATAATATATCTTCAAACTAAAATCATAAATACATGCACAAGTATGGACATCAATTCACTTGCCATTTGCTTCAACCTGCAAATACAAGGCCGTTATAGTTAAATATGATGCAAAAAAGGCAAAAAAATAAAGTTAAAACAAGCAACCTGCCAAAACGCTCGACAAAACTCGATGCGCTCAATAGAGTTTGACACGACTCGACATGTAAGTGTCGAGTGTCGGATGATCGATGTCTTCAAAAATAGATTGATATTGAGTGTCGGTTGTGAATCTCGACACGACTCGACATGTAAGTGTCGAGTGTCAGATGCATCATCCGACACTCGATGTCCTCGAAAATAGATAGACTAATATCAAGTGTCAGTTGTGAATCTCGACACGACTCGACATGTAAGTGTCGAGTGTCGAATGATACATCCGACATTATATATCTTCGAAAATAGACTGATTTCGAGTGTCAGTTTTGAATATCAACAGGACATCCGACACTTGACACTTAAATGTCCAGTCTTGTCGAGCTATATCGAGCGCGTCAAGTTTGTCGAGTGTTTTGGCAGGTTGCTTGTTTTAGCTTTGTTTTTTTGCCTTTTTGCATCATATTTAACTATACAGTCCAGCCCTCATCTCCTAAGCGACGGGTAGACCTAAAAATCCTAAGCCATCCATCTTCACCATCTCCGATTCTCCTCCACTGCTAAACGTTTACATTTTTATAATTACACTTCGTAATATTTACGTATTTTACAATCTCGTCCCGCTATAATATTTACATATTTGTAAATAACTCCATTCTCAATTTTTCATCATATTATTTATAATTATGATCATTTTTTTAACAATAATAAAAACAATATATCTTCAAACTAAAATCAAAATGGTTGTGTATTATCATTTGATTTTATTAGTAATAATATTACATACTCTATTAGAAATAATGTTAAAAGTGTTGCTTGTAAACTAATTAAATGACAAATTTTCAAATAGTTGATAAAACAATTAAATAATTTTTCAATATCATGTTGATTTAATTTCAATATAATAATAGTAATAATATGATTGGCATATTCATGTACCAATTAGTTAACATTATCAATATTTATGAAACATTAATAATTTAATTAATTAATTTAAATTACGATAAATCATATCTTTAAGGTTATAAGATTATTTTTATCATTTTTCTATTTACATATTTAGAAAATAATATATTGATTATATTAAAGGTATACATTTTAAAAATAATCTTGTTAATATTGCAATAATTTAATTAGTATTTAGTAATCTATATCAAGATTGTAATATTGTATATATTATACAAATTTAATTACTATAAAATACAAATATTTAATTACCATTAATTACCATTTGATTTTATTAGTAATAATGTTATATACTCTATTAGAAATAATGTTAAAAGTGTATTATTAATTGTAAACTAGTTAATTGACATTGTCGAGATGTGTCGGATATCAGACACTCAACATGTTGGCTGAAAGTGAAAACAATTTGTCGAGTGTCGGATACATCATCGAAGAGTTTACAGTGTCGGATTCTTTATTTGACACTCGAGATGTGTTGGATAGCCGACACTCGACATGTTGGATGAAAGTGAAAACAATTTGTCGAGTGTCAAATTCGAATGTCGAATACATCATCCGAAGAGTTTACAGTGTCAGATTCTTCATTCGACACTCAACAAAGTTTTCTCTTTCGTCCGACATGTCGAGTGTCGACTATCCGACACATCTCAAGTGTCGGATGAAGAATCCTCCCTCATTTCAAAATTACTTAATAAACATAAAATTTCACTCTTGAATATTTAAAATTAGGTGTTTGAAGAGAATAATAGTTTACTGTTGGTGGAAAAAAAATTTGATGATATAACGTTAGAATATTTTGACATTAGGTATATTTATGACTGATAATATCTTTTTTAGTCATTTATATCTTAAAAATTTTTTTACTATATTTTTTAATTAAAGAGGGGCTTAAAGAGAGATTATGGGGGTAAAATAACAACACTCCAAACCTAAACTCTTTTAAGCCTGATCCTAGGACTAGCCCATTATATGATATTATTAATTTTTAATATATTATTTATTAAATCTTGTTTTTACAAAATTATTTGTTTGATGAATATTATCTTTCTCCTATCTCTCTTAAAAGATAACTATCTTCAACAATTATCTTTGAGATAATTGTATTTAATTTATTTACAAATTATAATTATCCTTTTAATTATCTTTTATCATTATTATCTTATTTTGATCTCTTTTATTTGAATTATAAATTATCCTAAATAATTATCCTTATGATAATTACTTTTATTTATACTTATCAGTTTTATAATAAACCTTATAATTTTATCATTATCTTTTGTATTTCAAATATAATTAATTATCTTGATCAATTATTAAGATAATTTATTATATTTATCTTTATTCAAATATTTTATTTATTGTCATGCAACGACAGTATCTCAGAGTCCGTAGCCTAAGCAGTGGTGGTGCAATGGCAGAATTTAAGAGGCAAACGATGGCTAACAGACGGCAATTGTGGGATTGGACGCTTGACAGTAGTGAACTAGGCTAGAGGCTGTGATGACTACTAGTGCAATAACGGCAGAATCCCTGGTGTAGCTAGCAATAACGATGCTGCGAGGGTGGTGGGGATGTTTGTTAGCTAGCTAGGGTTTCAAAATTAGTCAAATTGGGGCCAGGGTTCTGTTGGTAGAATAGTCAAATTGGGGCTAGGGTTTCAAAATTAGTCAAATTGGGGCTAGGGTTCCAATGACATTATGACACATGTACATAAAATAATTTTTTTAAATAATTCTATCGGGTCAGGTCCATGTTGGATTATAAGATTTATATTTGATGTCTACTAGAATCTCATCAAATCTTCATATTCCTACTCGATTTCGAGTCGCCAACATACAACCGACCAGACCCGACGTAGGTAAGGTAGAAATGGTTGTTTCGGGTCAGATAAAAATGCCCACCCCTAATTTATTGAACAAATAGCGTTTCCAATTGGAGCTTGTTCAATAATTTATTATAAAATGTAAGGAGCGTTTCCTAAGCGATGCTTATAATTGGAGCTTATCCCAATGGTTTATTGTATAAGGAGCATTTCCTAATTCGAGTTTGTCCAATGATTTATTATAAAATGTAAGGAGTGTTTCCTACACTAAGATTATAATTGGAACTTATCCAATGGTTTATTGTATAAGGAACGTTTCCTAATTAGAGTTTGTCCAATGATTTATTACAAAGTGTAAGGAGTGTTTCCTATACTATGATTATAATTGGAGCTTATCTAATGTTTTATTATATAATGAGCTTTTCCTAATTGTAGCTTGTCTAATGATTTATTATAAAGTCTAAAGAGCATTTTCTACACTATAATTATAATTGAAGCTTATCCAATAGTTTATTATAAAGTGTGAGGAGCGTTTCTTACACTATGATTGGAGCTTATCCAATAATTTATTATAAAGTACAAGGAGCATTTTCTACACTATATTTGAAATTAGAGCTTTTCTAATGATTTATTATAAAAATAGAGCATCTCTCCTACATTGTATTCTATCAATAAAGAGCATCTTAAAAGAGCTTCTCCCACAATGTTAAAAAATAATGTATAGAGCTTTTCTTCCATTATATTTTATAAATGAAGAGTATTGTGGAGGAATGTCTCCCATAATTTGAAACCGAAATATATTAAGCGTCTCCTACTTTTAGAAGGAAAAGATCATTACTACTTGACTATAACTTGAGCTCAATTTTGTAATTGTTCAATAGCTTGATCACATGTGCGCTCTAATGTCCCTTGAGCCTGATCAAGTGTGTGCTAAACAACCTAATCATGTGCGCTCTTTCATAATTATTTGGCTAATTATGATCTTATTTGCATAATTTTCTTTAAAAAAATACATGTTTATTGAACCACCAGTTTTTCATGAATTATTTAATTTCAACTCTTATAATATACAAGCTTTGGTACAAGTGCAACTACACTTATTATCACAAGGTATGGTTATTCAATTTTAATTTGATTTCTCTTTGAGGTTCAATTAAAAGTTTATAGAATGTACATTTTGATATGAATTGATTTATATTGGAGAACATATTTCCTTTGTCAAGAATGTACATTTTGATATGAATTGATTTACATTGGAAAACATATTTCCTTTATCAATGTATTAACATGTGCATCAATGAAATGCAAAAAGTAGTTTAGAATTTTGCTACATAAAATAAAAGATATATCTATTTGCGAAGTAAAGCTCAATTATTTAAAACATCCAAGATTAGGCCTACCTGAACGATTTTAAATCAGAACTGTATTTTAAATTGATAAGATATAGCTAGTGGACTGACTTGTCTCTTTACATCTTTTAAATATTAGTTTGATAACTATATCTTTCCTTTTTATTTTAAATACTATTGTTATTATCTACTAGACCAGTTAGACTTAGGCTAATGACTCCTAGACCAGTTGGCCTTAGGGCATTAGGTGTTAGGACACATCTACGAGCTTAACGACTTAGGTTGTCGATGCTTTATTTCTGTTTAGAAAATTGTGGATAGTGCAATGTTCAATCCTTTTAAGCTTTCTCCTTAATCCATGTCATGAGCTTTAGGCCAGCAGCTCTTAAACCAGTTGGCCTTAGGGTATTAGGTGTTGAGGCACTCGTTAGGCTTAATTGCTCGAATTAAGGAGGCTACAAAACCAAACTTATTCATAATTGCTTCTTTTTTTTCCTTTCACTTCTCTCTCTTTCTCTCTCTCTTTAACTTTCCCCTTCCTTTTGTTGTCATCTTAAACAAAACAAAAGAACTCAAATATTGCAACATTTCATTTTGCAACCCACAATCATGCATCAAGGTATGTGTGTGTATGAAGAAAGATTCATAAATACTTGCTTAATGAGTACATGAGCAAATAGTTTGTTATGTGATAAGGTTGTGAGAGTTTATAGATTTGAATAATTCAAAGTAAAGTGAATAAGACATCCTCATTATAAAATTAAAAAATCAAAACTAAATAATATCAAGTTAGTTAAAATGAGTTTTCAAAAGTGCAAAATCAAAATAAAATGACAAATTAGTTAGAGTGGGCTTCAAGAGTTCCAAATGGCCCTCTTTACTCTGTAATTCCTGACCCAAAATGCGTCTCAAAAGTAATTGAACTCCTTACATTGCACTATAAATCTAATTACTAACTCGTTTTTTTTTTTAAATTGTAAAAAGAAAATATAAGACAGACTTATGTCTACTATCCGTCCCTTCCTTCCTCCCCCCCCACCCCAAACCAAATGAAATATTGTCATCAATGTTTAAATATAGATAGATAAAATATATGAGACATTACCTAAAGCTTCAGTTATTCAAAAGAGATGACCTGAAAGACACGTATAATAAAATGCTACAAATAAAAGATAAGAAAAAATTATAAACGAAGCGTCAGATCCAATTTGCACATTTTGTTTTGTCCCCTTGACCAATTAATTTGAGTTACTAGGTCAAGTTCATACTCAACTACTTATAATTTGTCAAGTAATTCATTAGCAATAATAGCAAAAATAAGGATCTGTCGCGCCAAATATAGGATAAAATTTTGTTCTACAACTACATCAATAAAACATAGCAAAGGATCAAAGAAATTTTTAACATTCAACAAACCTATGGGTTTTTTATGGAGATTCAGTTCGGCCCAAGAGGCGATTTGAAAAATTCCTTCAAAAGTATCAAAGCCACCTGATAAAACAATAAAGGCATCCAAATTGATAAGCATATATGTCATGTGTTCATGCATAGAGGAGACTTGTAACCCCTAGCCAACTGTTTTTTCAATGATGCTTTTTACAGTTAAAGCTCTAGAAATAACACCTAAAACTTGACTGCCTCCTAAGAGTGTAGCTGTTGACACACAACCCATTAATCCGGGCTACTTTCCCCGTAAACCACATGAATCTTTTTTTTTAGCTAAAAACCTACCAAGATAATTTGCTACTTCTACAAACTCTTCACTTTTTTCAAGTTAGGTAGCTCAGCTGTTTGTTGAAAAAGTTTGATAATAAAACATAGAAATTTAAAAAGAAAAGATAGAAATAAGACAACATAAATGCATAAGTCAATCGAAAGATATAAATTCAAAAATTATAGCACACATGCATATGGACATGTAGTTGTGACTGTGGCTCACATCTTCCTCTGGTTTTACATCCAGAAACAACTTATACACCTATTATGAGTTAAAGATATGCTTCCCATCTAGTTTTCTTATAAACTGACAAACAGGGTCGTTTCGAGTCAGATTCTCGAGACTATAACATGCATGCTTTTCTCGATATTGTGTCCATAATTTCAAAATTTTATGCTGCACAATTCCACAAGAATGCATTTCAAAAGATAGTTGGATATTATCCAAAGATTCCTTACCCAATCCATTCTTGATGAATTGTAGCTTATCCTCTCGATTGTTAGACAAAAATCCTAAGGAGCGGCAACGTTGGTTACAAGTCTATCTTGCACATTTGCGAAAAAATTGTAACATTTTTGCTCTTCGCTTTTTGGCATAAGAGCTTTTTCCCAACCTGGTATATGAGAAACAAGATCATCTGAAAATTCACAAGAAAATTGAATCTTGGCTTCAATTAACCATCTTACATCAATAAGAATACCCTTGCGCATCACATCTTTAGTCTTTTTGTACGAGTTTTGTAAATTTTAAGCAAATCATTTGAAGAAGAGAGGAAAGACATTTGTGCAAATTCAAGAGAATGGTATCCATGTGAAGAAAATGAGAGAGAAGAAAACTAAATGAGTACAGGGTGAGCAACAGTTTTTAGGGAACTGAAAAACCGACTTTAAAAGTGACGAAGTACTGTATCCGCCACTTAACCGGAAAAAATCAATCCTTAAAAAGGATCGATTAAAGCAATGGACTCTTTATTTTGATCAAAATTTTTAAAGAATGGTTTTAACCATTGTCCATTAACTTTAAAAACATTACTATTCTTTGGATTTTCAATTTCAACAGCTCCATGAGAGAAAACATTTCTAACAATGAAAGGTCCAGTCCAACGAGATCGAAGTTTACCAGGAAATAAATGCAATCTTGAATTATACAAAAGAACTTTTTATGCAGGTTTTAGAGATTTCTAGCAACGAATTTGTCATGAAAAACGTTCATTTTTTCTTTGTAGATTTTAGAATTTTCATAAGCCTCATTCCTGATTTCTTCAAGTTTACTCAATTGGAGTTTACGTAACTTGTAAGCATCATCCAAATATGTGTTAAATGTTCTAATGGCCCAATAAGCTTTATGCTCAATTTCCATAGGCAAGTGACCAGGTTTTTCATAAAATAATCTATAAGGAGACATACCCAATGATGTTTTGAAAGCAGTTCAGTAAGCCTAAAGTGCATCATTTAAGTCTTAAAGACTAATATTTACTGTTTAGTTTAACCGTTTTTTATAAGATATGTTTATCTCTCTATTAGGTAATTCAACTTGTCCACTTGTTTGCGGGTGATAAGGTGTAGAAACTTTATGGGTTATTTCATATTTCTTCATTAGAGTTTCAAATGGTTTGTTACAAAAATATGTACCCTCATCACTAACAATGACTCGAGGAATTCCAAATCCATACATGATATTTTCTTTCAAGAATTTGATAACTGTTTTGTGATCATTGTTTCGACATGGAATTGCCTCGACCCATTTTAAAACATAGTCTACTGCAACAAGAACGTACACAAAACCAAATGATGGTGGGAAAGGTCCCATAAAATCAATACCTCAACAATCAATAATTTCAACAACAAGAATGAGATTCAAACGCATCATGTTTCGTTTTGAAATGGATCCCAATTTTTAATAATTTTCGCAAGTTTTGCAAAATACATGTGCATCTTTAAATAAGGTGGGTTAATAAAATCCACATTACAAGATTTTAGCCGCTCTTTTTTTTTTTTTTTATAAAAGTGTTATCCACATGCTTCAGAATGATAAAAATTAATGACACTACTTACCTCATTGTTGGGTATGGATCTTCTAATTATTTGGTCCGGATAATATTTGAATAGATATGGATCATCCCAATAAAAATTTTTCACCTCGGTCAAAAACTTTCTTTGGTCTTGAGCATTCTAATGAGGTGGCATTTCTTTTGTTGTAAGAAAATTTACAATGTTAACAAACCAAGGTACTGCAGCAACGGAGAATAAAAATTCATTAGGAAAAGAGTTATTGATAGGTGAAATTTCAATTAATGTCTCTGTCTTTAATCTTGACAGATTATCTTCAACGATATTTTCGGCTCCTTTCTTATCCTTTATTGTGATTTTGAATTCTTGGAGCAATAAGATGCACCGCATTAATCTAGGTTTTGCATCCTATTTAGACATTAAATATCTCACAACTGCATGGTCAATGTAAACAATTGTTGGAGAACCAATTAAATAAGATCAAAATTTGTCAAATGCAAATACTAATGCAAGTAGTTCTTTTACAGTTATGATGTAATTCATTTGTGTATCATTTAAAGTTCTACTTGCATAGTATATCAAATAAGGCTTAATTTCTTTTCTTTGTCCTAAGACAACACCAATAGCATAGTCACTTGCATCACACATCAATTCAAAAGGTAAGGACCAATCAGGAGATTACATAATTGGAGCAGTTGTTAAAAGTCCAATTAACTTATCCAAAGCATTTAACATTCTTGAGTCCATTCAAAAAAAATGTCTTTTATTAAGAGATTACAAAGAGGTTTAGATATAGCACTGAAATTTCTTATGAACCTCTTATAAAATCTAGCATACCCTAAGAATAAACAGACCTTTTTGACAATTTTTGGTAGAGGCAAATGGGAAATTAGTTCCACTTTTGCTTTATCCACTTCAATTCCCTTGGAAGACACCACATGACCTAAGACAATTCTTGAGGTAACCATATAATGACATTTTTTTCTAATTTAAAATAAGACCTTTTTGTTCACACTGTTTAAGACTTTTTCTAAGTTTTCAAGACAATTATCAAAAGAATTTTCAAAGACACTTAAATCATCCATAAAAACTTCTAAACAATGCTCAACCATGTCACTGAAAGTGCTTAACATGCATCTTTGAAAAGTAGCTAAAGCATTACAAAGCACAAAAGGCATTCTTCTAAATGCAAAAGTGCCGAAAGAGCAAGTGAATGTGATCTTTTCTTGGTCTTCAAGTGCAATAGAAATTTGATAATAGCCTGAGTATCCATCGAGAAAGCAGTAGTAGGAGTGCCCTGCTACTCTTTCTAAAATTTGGTCAAAGAATGGTAAGGGAAGATGGTCTTTTCTAGCGATAGCATTTAATTTTCTATAGTCAATGCACATCCTCCAACTAGATAAGACTTGAATGGGTAATGATTCAACCTTTTCATTTTTGACTATTGTAATACCAGATTTCTTAGGTACTACTTAAGTGGGGCTTACCCACTTACTATCACTACAAGAAAATGGGCTTTTTACCGCGGGCTAAAACCGCGGTAAAAAGCCTTCTACGGCGGGCATACGGCGGTTTAAGCCCGCCGTATAAAATGGCGCCGTAAAAATTCATTTTACTTTTTACCGCGGTTTTGGCCCGCGGTAAAAAGTGTTTTACCGCGGGCTTAATGCCCGCCGTAAACATTTGTGGTCTGGTGAAATTCTTTTACCGCGGGCGGAAGGCCTGCAGTTAAAAGTATTTACCGCGGTTTTTTGGCCCGCTATAAAAAGTCATAATTATTTACCGCGGGCTCTTAGCCCGCCGTAAAAAGTCTACCAGGCCATTATCCGCAGCCGATTGGCCCGAAGTAAAAAAGAGCTCTACTCCTGAAGAGCCTTTTGTAATTTTAATGAAATCCGAGCCTGTAACCATATTTTCAATCTATTTTTATCTAATTAATTTAAAAAATTCATCAAATGAAAACATGAACCAATAAAATAATATTCCCATAAAAAATAAGAGTACAATATAAAAGTATATTTACATACACATAAATTAATAAGTTATACATTCACATACAACATAAGAGTACCTAATTTATTTGCAATCTCAACAATAATTGAAGTCTAGAAGTATAAAATATGCAATCTCAAAGCCTTCACATTGCTGTATTCAACACCTTGTTTCGGCCCAAGGATCTTCTTGATACTTCCAATTCACTATTATTTGTCACTTGATTGCTGCTGGCTTCCCTCACATTCAGCAATTTACCTCTCAGGGGGAAAACACCATACCGGTCTATTAAGAAACTGTAAGAGCCCTAGAAACAAAGCCACCAAATTGAAAAAATCAAACTCATGATCCTTACAAACTAGAAAAGTTACTTCTCTGCTCAAACAAAAATAATGTATAAGCTGTATAACAAACACAAAAATAGTAAAACACAAAAATAATGTTTAATCATATTTATCCTAGATGTGCATTTGGTTTCAGTTGGTCCCTTTTAAGAAAACAAGAAAAGGAGTAACAAAACAGAACATACTCAAAAGGACCAAAATGAAGGAAAGAATCACCAACCGAAAAGCATTTATAACTAATAAGGCTTTTCCTTCTACATTTGAAAAACATTTGCAACATGTGGCCAGCTAACAGATTGGAGTCCAAGCAAAAAATTAATTGCAAGTTTAAAAAATATTCAAATGTAGGAAAGTAAGCAAAGTGTTGATAAACAGAAGATCTCATAGCTTGGTGGCTAAATCCATGAAAAAACAACATGCTTCAGAGACCCAAGCAACATAAAATCTTGCAACAGATTAAAATATGACAAGCATCCAACATAGGCGACCTGGGAAATGAACCAAATTTGTTTTCTCTGAAGCTGCTCTAAAATGTAGGATACGGAGATGCTGGTAAATGAAATTGCTAATAGGATCTGCTTGTTTTCTCAACCTCAGCCTCAATCTGCTTGCATCAGATTTGGTTATTTTACTATCTAGTGATACTATGGAAATTTAATGCAATGCAAATGCTACATGATACTTGCTGAATGGAAAGACTAAGTTTCTATAGCCACTACATGATATATTTATTGTTGAATGGAGAGACTGAATGGAAGCAGCTTTATTGCATCATTATTCATATTCCAACATCGAATCACCAATTGAAGAATTTATTGCATCATAACCAATCATGCGCAAATGACATAAAGTAACATTTCTCAATTTACTTTCATCATTAAAAGATAAATAACTTAATTTGCATAGCTAGAACACTTAATTTGCACGTAAAGAATATTAAATAACTTACACTACATATAGAGCATGAATTGACACATTAGTTTAATACAGAACCCATTGGACAGCTCTTGGCAGGTTTGGATTGTTCCAAATCAATTGCCCAACATGATTTCAGATTGGGTGGAAATAAACCTGTTTACCATTCCTTTTTCTCTTAAATGGGAACCAGAAATTAGCAATATCAGTATTGTTTCCACTGGAGATAGTAAGCAACAGTGAGGTCTCCCGAAACAATTTCAAGAAAAGTATTCAAAATAAAGCAGATGGACAAACAACATACAGCTGATCAGAACTTATGTCAACAGAGGATCAAAATGAGACGATTGCCCAAGTATATAAGAATATTAATGCTACCTGCAGGTAAGATATATAAAATAGTTTGGAAAGTATTTGAACCAATTAAGCGTTTCTTTCACTCTTAGATCCTGTTCTAGGAAATTAAATGGAGGCAACCACATTCAACAATTCAATCAATTTAAAATATGATCTGAAGGCTATTTCCCACCAAAATTATTCAAGTCTTTTTGTGGACTGTAGTGCTTGAAAAAATCAATACAATTCAAGTTATGCAGATTAAGAGATTTCAAAGTGCGAAGTGACCTCTATCGAGGTTTCATATAGCAAGAATGAAATAGCAAAATCTTTGAGGGTAAAAGAACGATTCTTTGGGACAAATTCAAAATTTTTGGCATCTCTTTTGACTTCAGTCACTAAAATACTCTTTCAGAATACATCTTTCTTCTCTATTAACCAAGGAGGAAGGATTGCTGGTTTGATTAAGTTCTTGTGGTACTTTTCAGAATCACTAGAGTAACTCCCTTATCTTTTGTGCTTTCTGTTTAATTGGATTAAGTTAGACTTTAAACTGATCTCTTCTTCGGTGTACAGAGCAAGTACTAAGTTAGTGATCAGCTCAGCTTAAAATTTGGATATATATTTCTAGTCTACTTTGTACAATTCAACTAAATATCTTTTGAATTTTTTACTAACTGACTCCCACAAACCAACTCAATGCTTGAGCTTGACTTCATCTTTCGAGCTCCGAGTCTTTTGACTTGAGTTGTTTTTCTTGACCAACCTCTAGTCAAAAGGAACCCATGTACCAAAACAGTTGAAGGCAAGTGGGTGAACACACACGTTCACTATCCAATTCCAATACAAGCACTGACACAAAAAAACAAATCAAAAAGCAAAATTTGGGAAACCAAACGAAGAGAAGAAACTTTGATACCAAAATCCCACCTCAATCCCATTACACCAAAAGAGCAATCAATCAAACACAGAGTGATTCTATTGAAATACACAAAGCTACTACACCACAAACAAGCATTAGCAATTCAAAATCCAGTCTTTCAACCGAATTAAACAGCTTTAATCACATTCAATCAGTTCAATCTCAACACAAACCATTAAAAAAAAATCAATTATTCAATCCCGATTAGAAATTCATGAAATTAACGATTAGAAATTCAAAAGAGCAATCAATCACACACAGAGTGATGCTATTGAAATACACAAAGCTACTACACCACAAACAAGCATTAGCAATTCAAAATCCAGTCTTTCAACCGAATTAAACAGCTTTAATCACATTCAACCAGTTCAATCTCAACACAAACCATTAAAAAAAAATCAATTATTCAATCCCGATTAGAAATTCATGAAATTAACGATTAGAAATTCAAAATCCCGATTGAATTTAACTGATTTGATGAAATGTGAGATGTGAGATGAATTGATAAAGATACAGAGAGAGAGAGAGAGAGAGAGAGAGAGAGAGAGAGAGAGAGCGAGAGAGAGAGCAACAGAGAGTGAGAGATACCTGTAAATGTGAGATGAAGATGGAGACGACAGAGATCGATTGAGTCGTCGACAGAGACGGAGACAGAGCTAGCAATCGCGAAGGGTAGAGACTAGAGAGGGTGACTGAGCGGCGACGGAGACAGAGGCAGCGACACCGATGGAGGCAGACGGAGACGAGAGAGAGTGGCTGAGCGATGACGGAGACAGAGGCAGCGACACCGATGGAGGCAGACGGAGACGACAGAGAGTGATGAGCGCCGATCCAGATTGAGAGAGCGACAGCGACGGAGACAATTACAGGGACCAGAGAGACAGACGAGATTAGACGATAGAGAGGATTAGGGATTGCAAAATTAGGGATTGCGAGAGGAGGGAAATTAGGGATTGCGAAAGGAGGGAAATTAGGGATTGCGAGATTAGGGATTGCGAGAGGAGGGAAATTAGAGGGGGAAATTAGGAATTAGACGACTAGGAGGGAAAGGCAGATTTCCAAAAATTTTACTGCGGTTCACAGAACCACCGTAAAGTTATTGGTTTTTTACTTCGGGCCTAATGGCCCGCAGTAAAGTTTTTTTTTACTTCACTTTTTCAGGCCCGCCGTTGATAGGTGCAGTAAAAGACAACTTTTCCTGTAGTGTATCAGACATAAGATAGATAATTTTCACATGAAGTAGTTTAAGAACTTCAGCTCTAATGACCTCTTTCATGTGGGGATTTAATCTCCTTTGAGGTTGTTGGGATGTTTTGACATTTTCTTCTAAATGTATTCTATATGTACAAATCAAAGTTTTAATGCCTTTTATGTCTTTTAAAGTCCACCCAATTGTATTTTTATGTCTTTTAAATACTTTTATCGACTTACCTTGTTGCTCGCTTATAAAGGATGACAAAATTACCACCAGATATGTCTGATTCTCCCTAAGATATGCGTATTTTAATCTTTTAGGTAAGGGCTTCAGTTCTAACTTGGGAGCTTCCTCTTCCTTTCATTCAGTTGTCCAAATTCTTCGAATCGTGGTTTCGAGCTGTTGTTTTCCATCGCCTGTGTACAATCCAATAAAGAACCCATATTAGAAAGATCAGGCTCTAGTTGCATGCTTGATTCCAATGAATTGATTAAACAAGTTTCCAAAGGGTAAACAAAAAAAACTCCCTTTTTGGATGTGGTCTTCCACAATAGTTTTTATCATATTAGCCTCCTCAATTTCATTGTCTTCTTCATACGGTTGTTTGCACATATTAAAAACATTAAGTTCCAATGTCATGTTCCCAAATGATAGCTTTATGACTCCATTTTTGCAATTAATCAAATCATTAGAGTTAGCTAAAAATGGACGCCCTAAAATAACAGGAATTGAATTACATACTTCCACTGCTTGTGTATCCAAGACGATAAAATCCACTGGATAAATGAATTTATCAACTTGAACTAACACATCTTCTACAACTCCTCTTGGCACTTTAATTGATCTATTAACAAGCAAAAGCATCACAAAAGTCGGTTTTAACTCACCTCGATTGAGTTTCTAAAAAGCCGAGTATGGAAGCAAATTCAGACTAGCACCAAGATCAAGTAAAGCTTGTTCAAATTTATGGTCTCCAATAATACATAAAATTATAGGAGAACCTGGGTCCTTATATTTCACTATATTATTGTTTTGAAGAATAGCACTTACTTGCTTGATCATATCTAACAATGGAATGTTGACCTTTAACTGTTTGAAAATTTCAAAGATTTTAGAATTGTGAGTTGGTTTCTTTTGTGTAGCTAATGCTTGAGAAAATGGAGGCAAGTGGGGATTTGGTTCCTTCTTTGCTAGGTGTTGGTTTGGTAACCTCTTCCTGATCTTTAGAGATCGATTCATCTTCTTTCTCGTAAGGTTTTGGAATGTGTTTTCAACAACCTTACCATTGCGAAGGGTCATGACCGATTTGGCTTGATCTACATAATGGTTACTTGAACTCCCCATATTTGAGTTAGATTGATCTTTGGGGTTTTGTAATGTTTGAGAAGGAAGTTTCCCTTTTTCTTGAATGCTAAATATGGATACAAATTTTGCAAGAGTGCCTGACAAATTTGCTAATGTTTAAGTAGTTTGACTATCGAAAGTCTCTTGCTTTGTAATGAACGAATACGATATTACTTCAAGGTCCTTCCTAGGAGGAGAAACATATGCATGATCATGGGAATTTGAGAAATTTTGCTTTGTTTGAAAAGGGACTTGTGAAGATTATGCATGATTGTCATTTTTTCAACTAAAATTCGGATGATTTCTCCAACCAGGATTGTAAGTTTGTGAATATAGATTATGATTTGGCTTTTTTAAAGTGTTCAAGGCATTGGCTTATTCATGGAGACATTCCCTAAAAATAGGCAAAGTTGGGCACTCATCAGTAGAATGGTCATTAACATTACAAATATGACAGACAATTTCTTGTATATAATTCAATTAACCACTTTTTTTCATTTCTAAAGCCTCAATTTTTCTAACTAGGGATGCATATTTGGCTTGAAGGTCATGGTCTTTCCTAAGGTTATATATGCCTCTATTGGATATCGAGGGTACGACTTTGCTTGGTAACTCATAGGTGCCAGTAATGTCCCAATTTTGGGCTTTCTCTGCTAATAAATCTAGGTAGTCAATTGCTTTCTCAAGTGATCTTTATAGTCAAATTGTCCATTATACATTAGCTCTACTAGTTGCATGTTTTAAGGTGTTAACCCCTCATAGAAGTGTGTAACTATTCTCTAAGTTTGAAAACCAAGGTGAGGACAGGTATTAAGTAATTCTTTATACCTATCCCAACATTGGTAAAAGGTTTCTCCTTGTTTTTGAGTGAAAGTGGTGATTTGTCTTTTAAGAGAACTTATCCCGTGGGTAGGAATTTTTTTTTTTTCAAAAATTGTTGTTTCATCTCATCCCATGAACTAATGGAACTTGACCTTAAATTTTGTAACCATGTTCTAGCTTTATCTTTAAAAAAGAAAAAGAAAAAACCTTTAATCTAATGGTGTTTATACTACAATTTGGGTCACTCTAGGAGTTATACACCTCTTCAAAGATTTTTAAGTGTGAATATGGGTTCTTCATATCAAGGCCATAAAAGGTGGGTAAAAGTCCAATAAAACTCAGTTTAAAATTGAAATGGATTGTATCGCGAGGAGAAACTACACACGGTGGTACACTGGTTCTTACTGGATTCATGCAATCTCTGAGGTTTCTTGGTTGGTTTTGGTCAATTTATTGAGAACAATTGTCCCCTTCATCTGTGAACCTTTCCACTTGATTATCGGCCATGTTTTCTAGGAAAGATAAGGTTTTTCTAACAATTCTACCACTAGATGTTCGTGACCAAATTTTCAGACAAATTTGAAAGAGGGAAGAAAAGAAAAGATGAACACACGACAAAGAAAAAAAATTAAGATCTAAAATGAGAAAAGAGAATACTTATAATTTTGCACGCCAAATTTTACCCTCCTCGGCAACGGTGCCAAAAACTTAACACATCCGAAAATGATTATCTCCCAAGTATAGGAGTGTCAAAGTAATAAACTCGACAAGACCAAGGTCGATCCACGAGGAAAGGGATTTAGTGGTACAAATTGAAAGATGAGAAATATGATTTGAATAATTCATATAAATAACAAGATGATATTAACAAATCAAGTAAAGATGGTAGGCGGTACATTCGACCATTCAAATATAAAATAAAAATAAAAGATGGTAAAACCCCCTATCGAAATAGGAGGTAAAACCTACTATAGCAAATGAAAGAAAAAAGTTCATGAACAATAAATAAGAATACTTAAAATACATAAGTAAGAGGAATTAACATAATAATAATAGAAGCTAAGGTTAGGGGATCTGCCTTTGATATATCAAATAAGGATAAATAACCCAATTATAACTCAATTGGAATCCACACATCAATGAGATTCCAATCGGAAGATATGTTATTTAAGCCAATTTTAGTTATATAAATTATATTTGTTTCGTTACCAATATTTATACCACTTCTTCTAAATAGGTTCAAGCATCAAATGTACCAATTACTATATGTCTATAGCAAATCAAGGTTCCTAACTAGACTTGTGTCGGTAAGGAAGAACCATACAATATCTAGAAAGGATCCAAGCATTTGATGTGCCAAAGATTGTCTACAATAGATCAAGACCTCCACTTTACGAGTGGTTTCAAGATTAATTAGAGAAATAAATATAAATCATATAAAATAAATAACAAAAGCTTATGATTATTAAGCACACATCACAGGGTTAGAAAATCTTTGGTCTCATATCAAGAGTTTCACCCTTTCACCTTAACAAAAGAAAATTTAGCAAGACATCATGAAAGAAAGAAAACAAATTGCAAGAAAAAGAAAAATTATTAATAACATTAAGAAAACAAAACACAAGAAAGAAAAACACAATAATAAGAGATCTCAGCTAAAGCTAAGATGCCCTAATGGGTCAAAATGCACCTCTATTTATAAATACAGTCGAGGGCAAACTTGTTAAATTACAAAGGGACAATTGTAAAATATTATATTGACAATTTGGATCATCATATGCATCAAATTTGACCACCGATTCGGCATCGAAATATTTAGAATTTTGATCACATGTCTTCATGAAAGTTGTAAATATTTCTCTTTGATTTCTAGAACATCTTGATTCATACGATTTGGATGCGTATATCAAGAGATATAGTCAAACTACGGAGGCATGGTCAGACTGGACTGAAAACTGCAGATGAGTTCACTGCAAGCCCATTTTCTGTCTATTAAAAACCTGAATGTCATGATGCTTACGAGATATAATGTTGTAGATAATTTAATCAACTTTCCAACAAATCAAGATTTGCACCATTCTGATTTATAAATATAAAGTTATGCACATTTTACTGAACCTGTAACAAAAACTGAAATTAAAATGAAGTTAATTAATTTAAAAGATGCAAAGACTACAAATCTACTTAAGTTGAGAAATTTAATGATACTATTAATGCAATATAAGGAATTAAGCTCTTATTAAGCATACATATTTAAGTGTTGAGGTAAACTAGATGAAGTAATTTATATATTTTTTATGTCATTTCAACCATTGATCTTGGTCAACTTTCAATATTTAACTTTGGGATCACAAACAGAAGGGTAGGCTACTTGTAATTAATTCATCAAGATCCGGACTAATGACTTCTTTGGTCATTTAAATTAACCATTAATATGCTTGACCAACTTTGATTTTAAATTGAAAACCGCATGCAAGTTAAATAAACCACTCGCAGCCTAACCAATATTTCAGAATGAGGATAAATTAATCCAGATAAATATAGGCAAAAAAAATTTCCTTCTATTATTTTTATCACAAATTCTGACACAATAGAGCATAGAAATTGTAGAAAATGTATCATAATTAAAATTAAGTTATTCAATTACTTGGCAATGCATTATACTTCTCATCTTATACTGTTAATTTCGAGGCTTCTTTGTTTGTTATATATAAAGAATGTTTGTATATATTTAGGTTTTTAATAATAAATATGATTTGGATCTTATTATATACTATAAAATGTGTTATATATTATTCTCATATTTATATATTTCAGGATCTAATTAATAACGACACTAACATCTTAACGGATTTATTAGACATACAATTATTTCCACTAGAAAAAAAAGATAAAGAATAAAATTAATATTGTCTAGAAGAATAAGCCTGTATAGCTTTATGCATATTAAATATGTGTGTGTGTGTGTGTAAAGCAATTAGACGCACATTTATTAGGTCATGAGAAAAGACTTAAAATTTTGATGAGAATTACTTTTTTTCTTTTTAAGTACTTCGTTGACCTAGAATTAATAGATTTGACATATCAAAATGTGAACTTAATTATTATATATGCATGAGGTTACATATATAGCATCCATTATTTTTCTTAAAATTAAGTAGAAATTAATTTCTTGGTTACGGGAGGTTTTACAATCTATAGAGAGGAAGATTGTTAGAAGATTGATGTGCGATGAAATTTAAAGGAAGTTTTCACAATTTTTATAACTATGAAGAAAGGGTTTGGTACTTCTAAGAGATTGATATAGACAAAATAAGTGCAAGGCGGGGATGATTATATGAAAATTGAGAATTAAAATATGTATAGGAATATATAGATCTATAGATAGCTACGCAAAAGAATGCTTGTTCTAAATGTGAACTTTTTGCAATATAAAGCAAATCAAAAGAAAGATCACGATGGCAGTTTTCTATTTAATAATTTTTCAATTCTAAATTTATGATCTGAGTATCAATTTAACGGTTAGGATTTGTAGCAAATTAGTAATGCAATTAACTAGTTGAGAATTTATAGAATTGTGTGAGTAAAATATAACATAACAATCTATTCAAGCTAGCTTTACATTTAACATAATTAGCAGTTACATGTATTTGATTTATTGACAAATAAAAATTGACTTAACAAGTTTCAAGGACATATAAGATTAATCCAAACACAAATAGTGAAATTTAACAAAAACCTAAAAAAATGGTCAAATATTCGACGTCTAAATTAAATTAATTTTTTAAGAGTAGACTTATATAGCACTATGTATTACTTATTAAAAAATTTATAAGTTTTTTTTTCTCTTAATGCCAAATATATATCTTTTTTATTAATTTTAGTAACAATTAATTACAAATTTAAGTTTCTTAGATAAAATAAAGTTATAATATGATTGTTGTTGTTAAGAAATGTTCCTTTTCTTTTTCTTCAAATAGCATTGCATTAGCAAGTTGATTTAACCAATTTAATGATGGCTCAAGTTAGATTAAGTTAATAAGTTTAATTCATAACATTTTTTCTATTTATCTGTAATTAAGTGAAATTGATCACATGCCACTCTTTAACTACTTTATGGTTTCGCCTCTCTTATAAAAAATTGGTTTTTCTTGAATGTAATTAAATTGGAGTTACATGGACCCAAATTTAAATTAATGATTGTTATCATTGTATTCTAAGAGAAAATTTCTTGTTCCATTGCAGTCTATATATAAGTGAAAAAATGATCAAAAAAATGATTCTTTATCATAAAGAATGAACATTAGTTCAACTTTTATCTTCTTATATATATATATATATATATATATGTGTGTGTGTGTGTGTGTGTGTGTGTGTGTGGTAACAACATAATTTTTGATTGATTCAATGGAGTCATCTACATCCACTCATTCTAAATAGGCTACCTCCGTCAATCATTCTAGACCAATATGATACCAAAACCTCAAGAGTGATCATAGCATTCATATTCATGTATAAATAAAAACAATCGATCCCACTTCATGAAATAATTAAAAGGTCAATTCTAGCTAATATTAAAATAAAAGGCAAACATGAGTGTTTTCAACACAAATTTTCTTTTGCTTCTGTTAGTGGTAACAATATCTCCAGTATTTTCACAATTTTACTTTGTAAAAGAGACTGTCATCATTCACAATGATATAGATAATGGAGTAAGCCTCGGCGTTCATTGTAAATCCGGCGATGATGATTTAGGTGTACATATGCTTCCTCCCCAAGGTTCTTATTCGTTCTCGTTCAAACCTCATCCTTGGAGGAATACATTATATCATTGCGGTTTTAAATGGGGTAAAGAATTCCATAGATTCGATATTTTCAAACATGATAGAGATTATGATAAATGTACCCAATGTAATTGGAGTATAAGGCCAACTGGTCCATGCTTTGTGGGGAAATCTGAGGAAGATGAGAAATGCTTTCCATGGAATTAATAATATTATCATCAAGCTAGCTACTGCTCTAATTCCACGTCGATGGTGTTTCTTTATGAAAAATAAGGTTATTATTAGCACAATTGGGAAGGTCTTGATGAATCAATTATTATATAGTTATATTAGTTAAAAGAACGTGGATATCTTGATGTGAATTAGGTGTTAATATCCAAAAAGTTCAATAATTGGATTTTAACACCTAATTTTATTTTAGGCTTGTGTTAGCACATAAACTTCTAAATTATCCTTTGCCAATGTAATTGCTTTGTCTTTGTTCACTTGTTTTAATTTTATTGTCCTCAATGTAGGACTTGGCTTTAGCTTGTATTATGTACATAATACGTAATGCAATAGTGATGAAATAATATTCGATATTATTAATATATTATTCTTTATATTAGAGGCCTAAATATTAAAGTCAGGCTTATACATATAATCTTAAACTTTTGAAAAAGTGAAAAAGTTAACATCCTTAATCTGTCCACCCTGATCAAACACAAATATTATATTCAAAACTTTTCAAATTAAGCTCAAACCTAATTAATTATCTCCATATATTCTTAAAATTTTCATTATATTAACTAAATTCCAATTTAAAATTTTGTATTTGTTGACTCAAATTTTAATATTGGGTGTTTCTTAGCTTATGTTTCGAGTCATATGTGATTATTTAACACAGTATCATAACTAAAGATTTCTATAACATCATCAATAATCAGTCTTAATTTTTTGGCTTAGCAATTAGGAGGCATGCATATGGTCCACTCATACTCACTCTAGGGTGTCTTCATTGATTTATGATTCTAACTGATATATAGAACAACAAGATCTTAGAATCAGTGAATGTTACGCTCATTATAATACATATAAACTTAATTAATGAAATGACAACATCCTTCTTTTCTTTAATAATTCTGAAATTAGATCCAAATCCTAATAATTTAAAAAAAAAACACAAAGCACAGATAATTAG
Organism: Boswellia sacra; assembly: GCA_013180625.2. NCBI lineage: Eukaryota > Viridiplantae > Streptophyta > Magnoliopsida > Sapindales > Burseraceae > Boswellia > Boswellia sacra. The sequence goes on along the minus strand of SNVD02010934.1, from coordinate 277,280 downwards.
TTCCCTTAACAGTCATTTCTTAATTACCTTGCGCGGCTCTTACATTAATATATCAAGCATCCGAGGGGCTTTACCTACCTAAGAAAAAGAGTATCAAAATTATCTTCACTATGCAATTTAAATCTAGCCACGATGATCTCCAGAAACATGTGCCTTCTCTTCAAAGGCTTCTACCAGCTTTCATTTGACAAAAACAAAATTAATTAAAGCATGTGATATGATGGATAATAAAGTATTATCATATTGAGTAATACTATTCTTATAAATTATCTATATAAACTTTTTTATCTAAACTGATATATCATGATTCGATTAGAGGAGTAAATTTCAAATTTTAATTTCATTAATTAATGTAGATGATGTGGCAATCATTAAATAATATCACATAGGTTTATATGGACGAGTTTGTATGAATAGTTTATAATAGTAACATCACTCTATTAAGTTAATTAGTAGACAAATTTTACATCCTATCATTAATTTAAATGATAATTTTTTAATTAAAAGAAAAAGTACTTGTAACGCTTGTCACCAGTACTAATTAAATCAAATAATAAAAGCCTCTTTATGAAACTTGTCTCATGCATTGCCTTACCCCTTAAGCCCAAGCATCAGTTTCCTTGATTGTGACACAGGGTAAAGAAAGTCTAATAACTCGTGTTATACAAAATCTACACAGAATTGTAACAAGTAATAATGTGATAAGTAGAGTATCGTTCCCAGGAGGACTACGTTACTAACTATCAAACCGTATTTAACTCTAATTTTATTTGAACAATGAAAACTAAATGGCAATTCAAATCAACTGAATAAACTAAATAACTGAAGTAAATTGAGCAAATAAATAAACGTAAACAACACTTAATAAATTGAAAAAAATCCAATGAATAAAGATCTAGGATATTAGACTTCACCTAAGTTATCCACTCTAATCTTTTAATTCAATAAAATCAATGTTTATTCACTTGTTGCCAACCAATTTCACTAATGTATTTTTTATTATTTTTCAAGCAACAATAATGTATATCTATAGGGAAAATCACATCTCTATCTCATCTAACAACCTATAAACACCCATTAAGCACAAGAAATTGCACATGGTTGCACAAATCATAATCATATCTCTATCTCATGTCAATTTATGGAAAATTAATCAATGACTAATATAAATCAACTTCTCAATCTAAATTATACCTTAAATCATGCAAAAGGTGATCAAACTTTCACAAGCATTAAGCATATAATTAATATTCACTCAATAAAGATTGAATAAACATCAAGATATAGAAGTAAAAATAATTAGAGTATCAAACTTGGCTACATCCTAACCCTAGAAAAGAAAACTAGTTCATAATGAATGAAAACAAAATAAAAATCATAGTTGTATACATAAAAACAAGGAGAAAAGAAAGAAAACTGGAAGTTGATAAAGAAATCTTGCTCCTAGCCGTCCTCTTAGGCCTCCTTGGCCTCTTAGAACCCCCAAACATGTTCTGTGCGGTCTAATTTATAGGTGTATGGTTTTAGGACTCCAAAATAGGAGAAAATCGTGATTTCAAGTTGTTGTTGTGTAGCAGAGCAAAGAAAATCGTGCAGGGGCGCAATCTTTCTGCCTTATATGCTCTGGTTCAGCTTTTCGGAATTTCTACTCTATGGTGCCTTTACTCTTTCGACCATAACTTCTAGTACAAAACTCGGATTTACGAACTGTAAAATTCTACATAAACTTGACATCCACTGCTTTCCAATGGTATATGGATCATATTCTGGTTCTTTAAAAAGTAATACAATTAATTCTGAGAATTTGCATGTCTGATAGAGGCAAAATTTGAACATTTTTTATTTGAATTTACTCTAACTGCTTTCATTTGCTTTCTACAATCAAATAAACTGAAAACAAAACAAAATAAACATGAAAAGAACACATTTAACTTGAAAACAAACTAATTAATTAAGAAAGAGGTATAAAAAAGTATATAATTCTTGAGTTATCAACTCGCCCAAGAATGGTTTACTTGCATGAAAATAAAACTTAAACACGTGGAAGCATTTTTCTTAGCCAACAAATTTATTGGAAAAGTTTACTTATTAGTCTGCCAATTTTGACTAATATCTGCATGGGTTTCCTGACCTTCTGCTTAAGATGCGCCTGTTTCCCTGCGTATTTAATTAACCAAGAGTGTATCTAACAATCAAGTATTATTGGATTATTTCCAAGACCAGTTTGAAAGATTTTTAATTATTCAAGACAGCTGTAAATCAAGTGGGGGTTTTCGGTTTACTAGATATATGTTTTGATGGCTCTAGATATCACAAATCGGAGTCGGGGCTGCAAAGAAAATATTCCTTGACAGACACAGCTAGCGTCCGACGAATTGCTTGTGTACATTGCTCTGCGATAATATGTCATAAATATTGGGATATTGATAATAATATATAAGTACTTAAAAATTATTAGCTATTAATTAAAACATGGGTTACTTTCATTTAATATATGTTCTCGTATTTTATCTTAGTAACAAAATAAAAATGAATTTAAAAAAAATAATCATCAACAAAACGCAAGATATATATATTATTCAATAATATTCACTAATCAATAAGAGGGTATTAATTGTATAGGATCTTTCACTTCAATCGTCCAACGCCCATTAGCCAAACTAGCAGATCAGCTATCCTTCTCCGCTTGGTTATCCTTGCATTAATGTGCTCTGCTAGCCCGCAATACTGCTGAAACTTCATGGGCATGGCATCATGATTCATGAACCTGCCACCACTTCTTGTGGGCCCAGTCACTAGCATATCGACGGCTATCCACCATATCCCAGTTGCAGTCATCGTTCTTATTATAAGACTGCCAAGGCTTCAACGGACCTACGTAATGTATCGCATATAGATTGTCAGGGAGTTGACGTTGGACGTTGGCAGGATTGGCGAACACCTTGAGACGATTTAGCTTTGAGGGCAACCGGTGCCACCATGTAAAGATTTCATTGAGAAAACCTAGATCGCCTCCATTATATGAAGCTACCTTGAATCTTTTCAGCATTAGATGATCAAACATACATAAAGATGGCTCGATCACCATAACCCCAGAGTTGAATAACACCTGGTCATTTCCCGCAGCCGATAATTGTGGGTAATAGAAGAACTTATCAATGTTCATCAGGACTAAAACATCTGAGTCCATAAAAATTACTTCATCATATTCAATCAGTTGCCACACACGTAGCTTGCTGTAGTTCCACTCATTTTACGCATCTTTTTGGGCGTAGGGGCTGCGGATAGGTGAGATGCACTTCGTCTTCCATCCGGCAGCTCGCAGTCCTCTTGGTGACTTAAGGATTTATCATGAAGTAAAACCAGGTCCTTGGTAGAATTGCTTTGGATTATGCTTTGCGCCAAGGCAATTGCACCGCACACGGGCCACTCTTTGTTGTATGTGCTGCAATTCAGTGTTGGGATTACTTTTGATTGTGGCATGGAATATCTCCATGCATCTTTGCCTGCAAATAAAATATATAAAAAAAATTTGTGATTAGCGCTTCTGTTCTTGAATACAAAGTTTTCATTTTATATATATAAAGAGATATTTTAATATAAAGTTTTAACACAATTTTCTATGTTTTGATTTTATCGAACCCAATAGTTGGGATTGAAAAGCAAATTTTGCACATAAATAAAAGATGTTCAAATTTCATTATTATATATTTGATATCATTAAGTTAAGAATATATCTTCTTTCAATTTGAAAGCTTAATAAAAAAATTGCTTTTTATTAATTATTTCTGTACCACAATTAATATAGATGGTACGTAAATATTTTTTGGTTTGAAAGATACAGGATCTCATTCCTTTTTAGTACCAAATAAAACTATTTTTCTATTTAGTAATTTCCAGAATAATCATTAGCTATATATATAACAAACAAATTATGATGAAGCTAAAACCCACCTGCCTCTGCGTAAGCTGCAGGAGCAATCTGGCATGACCCAACACGCATCATCACCTTCTGCTTCAATCTTCTCATCTCAGGCTTATACACAAAGTAATCCCCTACAAGCATCAAAAGATCATTACACCTAAATATCTCTAGCATCGGCTCACAAGACCCTCCAAACACAACGTACACCGTTCGATCAACATCAGGCTTCACCAACCAACTCTGCACAACAAGATTATAGCCACCACCAGGTTTACCTGTAACCTAAACAAGTCCCTAATCCCCTTCCTCTCATCTTCTCCTTCGCCTCCACATGGAACCCTCGCCACTATAACGTCAAGGTGACAGACCCAACCCAATTATCACTATTCATAAAATCCCGGGCTTCTATCAAAATAATGATTAAGTAGAGTTTTGATAAAAATTAAACTGAAAACAAAATATTAAATTTATTAAAATATTTTTAAACAAAACAAATCATTACAAAATCTTTAATAATATATTTTAACGCATACTTTTATATATAAATAAGTAAAATATGAAATGAAAAATTCGATAGAGTTTCCTCTATTTTTCGGATTTACCACAACTTGCAATTTATAAAGGAAACACTTCTAATGTTTCCAATATAGTCTCAAACTACTTTTGAAAACCCCATCACAAAATAAGTTTACTTGCAACACACTTGTATGAACTAATCTCGGTTGGGCCTTAGACCCTCTTTGAACCAAAATCAAATATAGAAAGCCAAATAATAATAATAATAATAATAATAATAATAATAATAATAATAATAAAAATAAAAAGTTTAGTTGGCTTATTAAACAAACATATGCGTAACATCTAAAAATAAATTTATACATGTGAGCAAAAGATCAAAAGTGTCTGTGGTTGTGTAGTAAATCCTATACACGAGAAAATACTCAGCACCAAATCTAGCAACAACCTGGGTGAGGGAAAAGTTTTAAAAAGAAAGAAAAAAAGGTGAGCAAAAAGCCCAGTGAGTGAAATGAATTTTAGTAAATTCGTAAATATGTTGTAATAATGTAAAACATAATAAATTCGTGAATATTTTTATATAAAAATTTACAAATCATTATTTTCAATGAACATATCATAAAGGAGAATAATAATTATAGTTTTAACTCAAGAACAATTTCATATTTCAAATTATTAGAAAATTTTTAATAAAATCCATACCAAATAAGTACTAACGGGTAATCTATTATACCTGATGCACGCAAACAGAGGAAGACGATCTCATATCACATCACCTTGCCAACAAACTTGTCACCCAACAATCTTACATGTATTATATGCAATGCATAAAATCAATCCATATCTCACGGGGAGGGGAAAATCTGTCGTAACCGGTGACATATTCGCCTAGACAGAAGGGGACGATCCAACAACAGTGGAGAAGGGTTAGGGATTGCAAAATCCGGGTGCGGGTGCGGGTTTTGCGTTTCCGCACCCGCACCGGATTTAAAATTCCCTCCCCGGTCCCTAGAAAATCCCCGGATTTTTTCGGGTTTTTCCAGATGCGGGTATTTGCGGGTTTTGAGATTGCGCATACCGCACCCGCACCCGAAAAAAAACCGGGATTTTCCCGGATTTTTTCTCACTTTTTTCTTCACCCAGAAAAAACCTGGATTTCCCCTGATTTTTTCCCACTTTTTTCTTAATTTTTTTTTCATAAATACTTCGAGTTATGCGGGTGGGGGTACGGGTGCGGGTACGGGTGCGGGTGCGGGTGCGAGGTTTATTGGCAATACCACACCCGGATTTTTTCCCCGCAAAATCCGGGTTTTTTTCACCCGAATTTTCTGGGGAAAATTCGGGTACCCAGATTACCTGGGTTTTTTTGCCATCCCTAGGAAGGGTACTTATATGGTAGTTTCTTTTCTCTAAGACAATTAATTTTACTCAATTCCAAAATAAATAATAATTCCAATAACATATAAAAGTTTCACATAATTATCTATAAATTTTGAAATCTCTTCAAAAATTTGTGATTCATATAATTCCTCATAATTTCACAATTTTCTATGTGCTCACATTCACAATTTCCATAACTTTTGGCTCAAAATAAAATAAGTGAATTTTCTTCTTTTTAATTCAACAAATCAACAGAGAAATAATTTCTATTTCCTAAAATCATCCATAATTTAAATTTGTCATACTAAAATATAAAACACATAAACATAAAAAATTTACTGTCAAATAATTGAATTTTAATAAAATTTCTACTCACTGAATTAGGGATTGGTCTTGGTTAGCTTCACGATGTGCTAATTGATCAACAATTGCATTTCTCTCTATAATAACGAAATTTAAATATTCTATTAAATACATTAATTCAAGAATTAATAATTAAACATAAAGAAAACTTAAAATCTAAATAAATAAAACACAATTATATTATGGACCGATTACACAATCCACTTACTCTATTTTTCTTACTTCTCCGTATTCCTTTCTTTCTTCAATTTTCAACTGCCTTTATCTTCTTTCCTTTTTCTTCTCCACTAAATCACTCTCTGTCCCTTTTGCAAAGCACTGAAAAGTTTTTCATAACTCTCTCTCCTTAATTATGAAATTACCACTTCACAATTTCCTAAGCTTCCTTCATGTATAACAAATTCGATTTGTACTACGGCTTCAACCCTCTCTCTTCCTCCAGCCTTTTTCTTCTTTTTCTCCTTCTCTTTTATTTTCTCCCTCTCTATCTCTCGAGTCTTCTTTCCCCTCTCCTTTCATGTTCGTGTATATATATATATATATAAATGCTTGGATAAGAATCAAGCATTAACTTATTACTTAATTTAATTTTAATTGAAATTTATTTTTCAAAGACAAAAAGCATATAATTAATGTCTTGTCCCCCACCACGTGAATCAATAAACTTTTATAAAGCAATTTTTTTCAAATGAAGATTTTATTATTTTCTTCCTTCATCCTATCCTTTAAAGCGTGTCCTACAAGTTTAGAGCAAAGTCCTGGATAAAACTTAATGTAATTAATAACATTTAATGCAATTGCCTCCCACTTTTCAATTTAAGCCCACGTAAACCCTATCTTTGCCTTCTTCTTCTTCTTCTTCTTCTTTTTTTTTTTTAATTTTTTGAAGCAAATTTTATCTTAAAATTATTATTATTATTACTTTTAACAAAACCAATGGCCTGGACTTTTAGATAAAATTCATCTAACTCAAGGAACTCACTTGGCCCAACACTAATCTATCAATAATAAATAAAATATATAAGCTATTTAGCCCATGGGTTATTACACAAGGTCTCTGTAATCCTCGAGCCTCCTTGGCATTGGAATCTCAGTACACGTCGGTGGACCTCATTTCTGATCTTCGCCAATCCATTCCGGGAAATAATCATCCCATTTTCGATCCTCAGCCACACGATCAAAGCGTACGTGAACTATCTCAGCAGCCAGTCCATGCATGTCATGGATATAATCGTTCTCTCTATCACCATTATTTTACATTTACTAAAGCAGCCTTAATCTTCCTGCCCGCTAAGTGGCTTTTAATAAGCTGGAGTAATTTGGGCTTGATTGTGATCTCTAGATATTGGTTTCGTAGTCTGGGGGCGTCAATAAAATGGTTTTGGTCAGGCGGCTTGAAAGAGAAAACCATGACCAGAAGGGAGATTGAGAGAAGAATTAGAGAGAAAATGAAGGGTACTTTGTTATTGCGATGTGTCGGCTTAGAGTATGATGAAGCCATTTGATGAGTTTTCATTTCAGGTCGTTGAATGTGTGCATATATATATATATATATATATATATATTTAGGATCTTGTCTTGAAATAATAAATCAAAGTTTACATACTCGTGTAAGAGTAGTACATCATTAACGTCTTTATTATAAAAAGTTGACCAACAATTGAATGAATCTTACGGAGTAAATACGAATCAAAACGGAAATTTTTATTTTTTCTGTTATTATTATTAGTTTGTTTGTGATGTGTATCTAGATCACTTTTTTTTAATTAAATTAATAAAAATGAAATAAACAAAACAATAACTGAATAGAATTAAATTTACATAATTCATAAATGGAGCAATATCAATAAGTATTCCATTTCTAATCAATAACATCCACAAACTTGCATTAAAATTATCATGTAAAGTTTCGGATTAAAAAGAAAAAAGACTAACAGACGGGAGTAATATCAATCTTTCATACCAAAAATTAACATTTCAATTCAAAATCTTTAAATTAATTAATCAAAATTAACTAAAATATAAAATTAAAAAAATTATGAGGCATCCAAAAATATCTAAGCCACCCATGACACCGTCCCAAAACCACTAACGGCTAAGGGTGCACATGGTTCGGTTTGAAAATTTTGGCCCATGATCGGGTTTTTGAAGTATAAAACCCGAGGTGTAACGCGAATGGTCGGGTCGGGTTGGACGTGGCCCAATTCACATATTTTTAAAATTTATTTCATGTTGCAAATGGTCGGGTCGAGTCGATATAAGATGCAAAAAAAAGACCAATAAGAGATTGACACATGACAAATTTTATTTACCTAAAAGAATTTCTCATCAGGTCGGGTTTTATCAAGTCAGATGGATCAAACCTGATTTCAAACCCGATTGCAGGAAAACTTGATTTAAATAACCTGATTTCGGGCTTTTTAAAGCGCTAACCCGCCTTTAACCCGATCGGGTCGGATCGGGTCGGATAATTTTGAACACTCCTACTCACACGGAGCAACCCAAAACCACTTATGCCACCAATCCAATCTCAACACTATTAACTGAAACAAAAATCAATGAAAAGAATAGATTAAATTAGAAAAGAACACAAGCAAAATCGGTAGCTCTACCACCCCTTGCTCCAGCCACCACCACCACCCAGTCCACCCCCTAAAAAATCCTATCACCAACCACCACCACCACCACCCACAGTCTTAGTGATCACATCACGGGATCTGTCAAAGAGCACGGCTTGCCCACCCCTGTGGACATTGCAGAGGATTGAATTGAGGATGGTGGCAGGCTCACAAATAGTCAAATTTAAAAAAATATGACTACCTCCACCCTCCACCCACTAAAAGAAAAATGGTCAAATCGATGTCTAAATTAAATTAATTTTTTAAAAGTAAGACTGATACAGCACAATTTATTACTTTTCAAAAATTTTATAAGTTCTTTTTTCTCTTAATACTAAATATATATCTTTTTTTTATTAATTTTAGTAACAATTAATTACAAATTTAAATTTTCTTATATAAAATAAAGTATAATATGATTCCTTTGTTGTTAAGAAAACTTCCACTTTTTTTTCCGGAATAATATTGCATTAGCAAGTTGATTTAACCAATTTAATGATGGGTCAAGTTAGGTTAAGTTAATGAGTTTAATTCATAACATTTTTGTTATTTATCTGTAATTAAGTGAAACTAATCACATGCCACTTTTTAACTACTTTATGGTTTTGGCCTTCTTGTAAAAAGTTGGTTTTTATTGAATGTAATTAAATTGGAGTTATACATATATACTCAAATTTAAATTAATGATTTCTTACATTGTATTCTAACAGAAAATTTCTTGTTCCATTGCAGTCTATATATAAGTGACAAAATGACCAAAAAATATGATTCTTTATCATAAAGAATGAACATTAATTCAAATTTTATATTATTCTTAAACACACAACACACACGCGCGCACACACACAAGTATATTTATGGTAAAAACACAAATTTTGATCTGTTCAACGGAGTCATCTACATCCACTCGTCCTAAATAGGCTACCTCCGTCAATCATTCTAGACCAATATGATACCAAACCTCAAGAATAATTATAGCATTCATATTCATGTATAAATAAAAACAGTTCATCCCACTTTGTGAAATAATTAAAAGATCAATTCCAACTAATATTTAAAAAAAAAAAAAAAGCAAACATGAGCGTTTTCAACATAAATTTTCTTCTGTTTCTGTTGGTGGTAACAATATCTCCAGCATTTTCACAGTTTTACTTTGTCGAAGAGACTGTCATCATTCACAATGATATAGGCAATGGAGTAAGCCTCGACGTTCATTGTAAATCGGGCGACGATGATCTAGGTGTACATGTGCTTCCTCCTCAAGGTTCTTATTCGTTCTCGTTCAAACCTCATCCTTGGAGGAATACATTATATCATTGCGGTTTTAAATGGGGTAATGAATTCCATCGATTTGATATTTTCAAACATGATAGGGATTATGATACATGTACCAAATGTAATTGGAGTATAAGGCCAACCGGTCCATGCTTTATGGGGAAATCTAAGGAAGATGAGAAGTGCTTTCCATGGAATTAATAATATTATCATCAAGCTAGCTACTGCCCCCATTCCACATCGATCGTGTTTTTTAATGAAAAATAAGGTTATTATTAGCACAATTGGTGAGGTTTTGAAGAATAAATTATTATATAGTTACATTAGTTAAAAAAACGTGGATATATTGATGTGAATTAGGTGTTAATATCTAAACAGTTCAATAACTGGATTTTAATGCCTACTTTTATTATAGGCTTGTGTTAGCACATAATCTTCTAAATTGTCCTCTACAAATGTACTTGCTTTGTCTCTGTTCATTTGTTTTAATTTTAATGTCCTCAATGTAGGACTTGGCTTTAGCTTGTATTCAGTATATAATATGTAATGCAATAGTGATGAAATAATATTCAATATTATTAAAATATTGTTCTTTATATTAGAGGCTTAAATATTAAAGTTAAGCTTATACTTACAATCTTAAACTTTTGAAAAAGTAACAAAGTTAACATCCTTAACCTGTTCACTGTGATCAAACACAAATATTATGTTCAAAACTTTTCAGATTAAGTTCTAACCTAATTAATTATCTTCATATATTCTTAAAAATTTTCATTATATTGACTAAATTCCAATTTAAAATTTTGTATTTGTTAGACTCAAATATTAATATTGAGTGTTTCATAGCTTAAGTCTTTGAGCCTTTTGTGATTATTTAATACAGTATCATAACTAAAGATTTCTACGATATCAGAGGCGGATATATTTTGTGGCCAGGGAGGGTGCTGGCCCCAGAAAAGTTTGAAAATTTCAGTAAACTTACTTGTATTTTTATTGAATTATACTTTTTTTGCCTTCTATTGGCCCCTGCAGTTTTTTATTTTAATCAACGGGCTCCTCCAAACATTTAAGTCTGGATCCGCCCGTGTATGATATCATCAATATTCAATCCCAATTTGTTGGCTTAGCAATTAGGAGGCAAGCATATGATTCACTCATACTCATTTTAGGGTGACCTCATCGATCTATGATTCTAAACCAATATATAGAACAAAGGGATCTTAGGATCGATGAATGTTACGCTCATTATAATATGTATAAACTTAATTAATGAATGAACAATATCGTTCTTTTCTTTAATAATTCTGAAATTAGATCCAAATCCTAATACTTTTACCCAAAAAAAAAAAAGTTAATCACAGCAAAGATAATTAGTTCCGTTAAAAGACATTTCTTAATTACCTTGTGTGGCTCTTGCATTAATATGTCAAGCATATCAGGGGTTTCACCCGCCAAAGAAAAAGAGTGTCAAAATTATCTTCACTGTACAATTTGAATCCGGCCACCCACGATGATCTCCAGAAACATATCCTTCCTCTTGAAAGGCTCCTATTAGCTATCATTCGACAAAACAAAATTAATTAATTAAAGTATGATGGATAGTAAAGAATTATCATGTTAATTAGCATTCAAATTTTATATCCTATCACATTACTTTTAAATAAAATGATAATGTCTTAATATATCGTAACGCTTGTCACTAATATTAATTAAATCAAATAATAAAAGCCTCTTTATTAAACTTGTCTCATGCATTGCCTTAACCCTTTAGCCCAAGCATCAGATTCCTTCACGGGGACGCTGGGCAAAGCAAGTTTAATAACTCGTCCAACAACGTTTGCTTGCATGAAAATATAACTTAAACACGTGGAAGCATTTTCTTAGCCAACAAATTTATTAGAAAAGTTTACTTATTAGTCTGCCAAATTTGACTTGTCCACATGGATTTCCTCACGTTCTGCTTATGCGCCTGTTTCCCTCTTATTTAATTAACCAAGGGTAAATCTAACTATCAAATATTATTAGATTATTTCCATGACCGGTTTGAAAGATTTTTAATTATTCAAGACAGCTGTAAATCAAGTTTACTAGATATATGGATTATATATGTCTGAGGGCTAGTAATAAAAAAAGGATTATTGCCTATTAATTAATGACAAATATTAAAACAAGGGTTAATCTCATTTAATATATATTATCCTATTTTTTCTTAGTAACAATATAAAAATGAAATTTAAAAAAAAAATCATCAACAAAAACCCAAGATATATACTATTCATTAATCAATAAGATGGAATTAATTGTGCAGGATCTTTCACTTCAATCTTCCAATGCTCATTAGCCATACTAGCAGATCAGCTATCCCTCTCCACTTCGTTACTCTTGCATTCATGTGCACTGTTAGCCTGCAATACTGCTGCAACTTCATGGGCATGGCATCATAAACCTGCCACCACTTGTTGTGGGCCGAGTCACTAGCATATCTGTGGCTATCCGCCATATCCCAGTTGCAGTCATAGTCCTTATTAGAACACTGCCAGGGCTTCAACCCTAGGTAATGTATCGCATATAGATTTTCTGCAGGGAGTTGATGTTTGACGTTGGCAGGATTGGCAAATACCTTGAGACCATTTAGCTTTGAGGGCAACCTACGCCACCATGTAAAGATTTCATTAAGAAAACCATGATCGCCTCCATTATATGAACCTTGAATCTTTTCAACATTAGATGATCAAACAGACATAAAGACGGCTCGATCACCATAACCCCAGAGTTGAATAACATCTGGTCATTTCCTGCAGCCGATAATTGTGGGTAATTGAAGAACTTATCAATGTTCTTCAGGACTAAAATATCTGAGTCTATAAAAATTACTTTATCATATTCAATCAGTTGCCACACACGTAGCTTGCTGTAGTTCCACTCATTGTACGCATCTTTTTCGGCGAAGGGGCTGCGGATACGTGATATCCACTTGGTCTTCCATCCGGCAGCTCGCAGTCCTCTTGGTGACTTTTCACTTAAGGATTTATCATGAAGTAGAACCAGGTCTTTGGTAGAATTGCTTTGGATTATGCTTTGTGCCAAGGCAATTGCACCGCACACATAATCTTCTGAGGAATGGAGGACTGTTACATAGGCCTCTCTTTGTTTGGTATGTGCTGTAATTCAGTGTTGGTGTTAGTTTTGATTGTGGCATGGAATATCTCCATGCCTCTTTGCCTGCAAATCAAAAAAGAAAAACATTTGTATGGTTAGGGCTCATGTTCTTGAGAAACATATTTAGAAAATTAATACACACACATATGTATGTATATTACAACCCTTTAGTTGGATCTAAAGCAAAAAAGAATAGAAATAAACTTCTTTTCAGTTAGGGAAGTAAAGTACTTTACGGCCACAGTTACTCATGCTATATATCGTAAGTTACGCGTATCACTTGAAATAATATATTTTTAAGCTACTTGTAAATGGAAGATGATCGAATTTCCTAATATATATTTGATATCATTAAGATTAAACAAAAAAAAATCTCGTTTCAAGTTTCAATTTGAAACTTAATTAAAATAATTGCTTTTTTTATTTCCGCAACGAAATTAATAGAGAGGGTAAATATTTTTTGGTTTGAAAGATACAGGATCTCATTCTTTTCAAGCAACAAATAAAACTATTTTTCTAGTTAGTAATTTCCAAACTAATCATTGGCTATATGCAACAAAAAATTTATGATGAGGCTAAAACAGATCACCTGTCTCTGCGTAAGCTGCAGGAGAAATCTGGCACGATCCAACAGGCATCATCACCTTCTGCTTCAATCTTCTCATTTCAGGCTTATACACCCAGTAATCCCCTACGTGCATCAAAAGATCATCACACCTGAATATCTCCAGCATCGGCTCACAAGCCCCCCAAGCACAACGTACACCGTTCGATCAACATCAGGCTTCACCAGCCCACTCTGCACAGCAAGATTAGCTACAACCAGGTTGACCTGTAACCTAAACAAGTCCCTTATCCCTTTTCTCTCATCTTCTCCTCTTCCACATGGAACTCTCGCCACTATCACGTCAAGGTCACTGTAATCCTCCAGCCTTCTCGGCATTGGAATCTCAGGACACGTCGGTGGACCCCATTTCTGATCTTCGTCAATCCACTCCGGGAAATAATCATCCCATTTTCGATCCTCAGCCACGCGATCAAAACTTACGTGTAGTATCTCAGCAGCCAGTCCATGCATGTCATGGATATAATCGTTCTCTCTATCACCATTATTTACATTAACTAAAGCAACCTTAATCTTCCTGCCCGCTAAGTGGCTTTTAATAAGCTGGAGCAATTTGGGCTTGATTGTGATCTCTAGATGTTGATTTTGCAGTCTGGGGGCGTCAATGAAATGGTTTTGTTCAGGCGGCTTGAAAGAGAAAACCAGAATCAGAAGGGAGATTGAGAGAAGAATTAGAGAGAAAATGAAGAGCACTTCATTTTTGCGATGTGTCGGTTTAGAGTATAATGAAGCCATTTGATGAGTTTTTATTTCAGGTCGTTGAATGCGTGCATATATATATATATATAATGTTGCTGAAATATTGCCTCCTCTACTTTGCCTTGGTATGGTACCAAGGACTGTACTTATAGTCAGCTTTAAGGATTCGGATAAATGAATTTGAGGACCACGCTTGTTAACCATACTGACCACTGAAGCCTTGTCGCCTGAGCAACCCGAGAATATTTTGTTAAATTTACCATCTACCGTTTTCTTAAACACGAAATTACGAGCCTCACATACCTTAATAGTTTCAAATTATTTTTTAGAGAAGAATTGAATTTGTGACCAATTAGTTTTTAATTCCATGGAGAAAATTTGAATTTGACCGTACAGTAGATCACGTTTTTAAAAAAAATGATGAATTACTATAACATCAAAGCCTTATTGGCCTACCCCGATAATTCTCACGGTTGCAAGATGCAAAGACCATGGCCTTTACACATGAGGGATGATATTAGAAATTTAATATTAATGTTGAGCTTACAACTACAAACTTAAAATTTTAGAAAAGTAGTGAATTTAATACATTTTCTCCCCAACATATAAATCGTCATCCCTTTTAATGTTGATGTATAAGAAAATTAATTAATCTAAGGTAATTGCAAATCTGAGTATTGTTTTTATCACAAATACTGCCACAAAAGAAAATAAAATCCTTAGAAAATGCATCACAAAATCAAACTATTCAATTACTTGGCAATGCATTACACCATAATTTAGATCAGTTCTTGTTTCCACGCAGAAGAATCAGACATATCAGATCCAAACCAAATCTCAGCTTGATCTTTCAAAGGTTTAATGTAATTTATGACTAGGACTTTGACTTCTTCCCTTTGGCTTCAGCGACTGGTTTCGTTTTGAAAGGAAGGAAGGTTTTCCCACCCATGAAAGGTTGCAAGGCTTCTGGCACCTCAACACCATCTTCCTTCTGGTAGTTCTCGAGGATACAGCAAATGGTCCTCTCTGTAGCTTTGAGTGTGGAGTCCAACAAGTGGACATATTGCTTTGTCTGCTCATTGCTCTGCAAATGTGCAAAATCACAAAATGAAGATCATAAATTTGAATGAATTCCAGCCATATATAAAGACCATAGAGTTTTAGTTCTATAACATAACGAAATCTAACTAAGAGACTTTCATGGGGATAACATACAGATAACGTGTTTGTTTAATTAAAAAGGTGTAAAAGCATCATAATTACTTTTCTATTGTTTTGGCCATAAATAAGAAGTAAACAGGACCTACCTTTTTCTGCCCAAACCGAATCTCTAATCTTCTCGACTGATAATCTGTGCAGCTTGAACACGACACCAGCTCTCTATATGTTTGAGATGCAGGAAACCATGCTTCCAAATCATACTTCTTTGCAGCGGCATCATTTAAAGCACCAGAAACTATGGCCACAACTTGATAAGGGATATTTAGCTGCAGCTCCAAAAAATATTCAATTAGAGCCAAAAAACTTGTGATAATTGGATCCATAAATATAACTTTCATACCCCAAAAATCCCTGGACCCTTCCGTTGTTCATTGTGCTCTAGGCTAAGGACTACTTTCACATCTTACAAGCTAAGAAAGTTGTGGGATATATACCCAAAGTAGGTGGCCCCAGGGGAATCTGAATTCCTTGACCTCAAGAATAAGACCAAGTGGTTCTTACTATCATCTAATCATTGGGGTTGGATTATTGGATAATTGATCTGCTATCTATAAGCAGCCTGTATATCTCAACAGGTTTCCAACATAGTCTTTGTTCAGTTGTTGAAACAGTGACTACCTTCTTTCCACCTTCGCATCATGTGGATCTAGCTTTCAACAATATAGAACACGTTATCAGAGATATCAAAGGGGACTCTTGGTCAATTTTAGGACTCTTGCTCAATTTTATAAGTACATTCACAGATGCACAGAATATAATAAAATATTTAACCAAAAGCAAAGGTATAAACAAGACAAAGAAATTTTCAAAAGCAAATTCATGCATGGAGAAAGAAATAAGAAGTCTGTGTACCATCTTGTAGAATTCTTCAGAGTTTTTTATCATTTCTTCGTGCATGTCCCATGAGTCATTGCCATTTGGACTGGTGATGCAGAATTGCTCCACTTTCTCAAACTGATGAACTCGGAAAATTCCAAGAGTATCCCGTCCGTGTGAACCAGCTTCTTTGCGAAAGCACGATGAATATCCGGCATATCTGGTAAATAAAATATAATACCCATAAGCAAACACCTATTACTTAGCTACAAGGGCAATATTCCAACAAGGACAACGTTCTGACAAAATGAATACCTTATTGGTAGATCAGAAGGATGGATCCCAATCATCTATATGATAAGCACAAAGTGGCTGTTCAGCTGTAGCAATAAGATATTTATCATCCCCCTCACCTGTAACCTGTCAACACCAACAACAAATCAGCTCTATGCTCAAAGTCTAGAAATCCCAAGTTATGGATTGTCTTCAATGGAAGACAGATTATTATCTAATAAGCAGATCAGCTTTAAAAATCAATATAAAGAATGAGCTCTTTTGAATATGTATTAAAGATAAACCCAACGGACAAAACAATAAAAAAGAAATCTACATTGGTAAACAAATTAAGCTATAGTTATAAAAAGTTCTAAATAATATAAAATTTTACCTTGTAAAGTTCTTCATCAAATTGTGCCAATTGAGCACACTTGGCCATGATCTCTTTTCTCATGAAAAATGGAGTTTGTAATGATGTATATCCTCTTTTCTCCAAAAAGTCAAGACCAAAATTAATCAGAGCTTGATTAAGCCTTACACCATCTCCTTTCAGGTAGAAACCTCTACCTCCAGCTATATCAGCACCTATTCCAAAGCATTAGATCAACAGACAGGTTAACATAATAATAGATAGAAATAGACACAAGAAAACTAGGAAATCAATAATTTCCTAATTTTCTGCCACCCCTTGCTCCAGCCACCACCACCACCCAGTCCACCCCCTAAAAAATCCTATCACCAACCACCACCACCACCACCACCACCACCCACAGTCTTATTGATCACATCACGGGATCTGTCAAAGAGGACAGCTTGCTCAACCCTGTGGACATTGCAGAGGATTGAATTGAGGATGGTGGCAGGCTCACAAATGGTCAAATTTAAAAAAATATGACTACCTCCACCCTCAACCCCCTAAAAGAAAAATGGTCAAATCGATGTCTAAATTAAATTAATTTTTTAAGAGTAAGACTGATACAGCACAATTTATTACTTTTAAAAAAATTTTATAAGTTCTTTTTTCTCTTAATTCTAAATATATATCTTTTTCTAATTGATTTTAGTAACAACTAATTACAAATTTAAATTTTCTCATATAAAATAAAGTTATCATATGAATCCTTTGTTGTTAAGAAATCTTCCACTTTTTTTTTACGGAATAATATTGCATTAGCAAGTTGATTTAACCAATTTAATGATGGGTCAAGTTAGGTCAAGTTAATGAGTTTAATTCATAACATTTTTGTTATTTATCTGTAATTAAGTGAAACTAATCACATGCCACTTTTTAACTACTTTATGGTTTTGGCTTTCTTGTAAAAAGTTAGTTTTTATTGAATGTAATTAAATTGGAGTTATACATACTCAAATTTAAATTAATGATTTCTTACATTGTATTCTAATAGAAAATTTCTTGTTCCATTGCTGTCTATATATAAGTGACAAAATGACCAAAAATATGATTCTGTATCATAAAGAATGAACATTAATTCAAATTTTATATTATTCTTAAACACACAACACACACGCGCGCGCGCACACAAACACACACATATATATATATGGTAACAACACAAATTTTGATCGATTCAACGGAGTCATCTACATCCACTCATCCTAAATAGGCTACCTCCGTCAATCATTCTAGACCAATATGATACCAAACCTCAAGAATAATTATAGCATTCATATTCATGTATAAATAAAAACAATTCATCCCACTTCGTGAAATAATTAAAAGATCAATTCCAGCTAATATTAAAAAGAAAAAAAGCAAACATGAGCGTTTTCAACATAAATTTTCTTCTGTTTCTGTTGGTGGTAACAATATCTTCAGCATTTTCACAGTTTTACTTTGTCGAAGAGACTGTCATCATTCACAATGATATAGGAAATGGAGTAAGCCTCGATGTCCATTGTAAATCGGGCGACGATGATCTAGGTGTGCATGTGCTCCCTCCTCAAGGTTCTTATTCGTTCTCGTTCAAACCTCATCCTTGGAGGAATACATTATATCATTGCGGTTTTAAATGGGGTAACGAATTCCATCGATTTGATATCTTCAAACATGATAGGGATTATGATAAATGTACCAAATGTAATTGGAGTATAAGGCCAACCGGTCCATGCTTTATGGGGAAATCTAAGGAAGATGAGAAGTGCTTTCCATGGAATTAATAATATTATCATCAAGCTAGCTATTGCCCCCATTCCACATCGATCATGTTTTTTAATGAAAAATAAGGTTATTATTAGCACGATTGGTGAGGTTTTGATGAATAAATTCTTATATAGTTATATTAGTTAAAAAAACGTGGATATATTGATGTGCATTAGGTGTTAATATCTAAGCAGTTCAATAACTGGATTTTAATGCCTACTTTTATTATAGGCTTGTGTTAGCACATAATCTTCTAAATTGTCCTCTACAAATGTACTTGCCTTGTCTCTGTTCATTTGTTTTAATTTTAATGTCCTCAATGTAGGACTTGGCTTTAGCTTGTATTCAGTATATATATAATATGTAATGCAATAGTGATGAAATAATATTCAATATTATTAAAATATTGTTTATATTAGAGGCTTAAATATTAAAGTTAAGCTTATACTTACAATCTTAAACGTTTGAAAAAGTAACAAAGTTAACATCCTTAACCTGTTCACTGTGATCAAACACAAATATTATGTTCAAAACTTTTCAGATTAAGTTCTAACCTAATTAATGATCTTCATATATTCTTAAAAATTTTCATTATATTGACTAAATTCCAATTTAAAATTTTGTATTTGTTAGACTCAAATATTAATATTGGGTGTTTCATAGCTTAAGTTTTTGAGCCTTTTGTGATTATTTAATACAGTATCATAACTAAAGATTTCTACGATATCAGAGGCGGATATATTTTGTGGCCAGGAGGGTGCTGGCCCCAGAAAAGTTTGAAAATTTCAGGGATTCCATTGTAAACCTACTTGCATTTTAACTGAATTATACTTTTTTTGCCTTCTATTGGCCCCTGCAGTTTTTTTTCTTTTTTGTTCAATGGGCTCCTCCAAACATTTAAGTCGGGATCCGCCCGTGTATGATATCATCAATATTCAGTCTCAATTTTTTGGCTTAGCAATTAGGAGGCAAGCATATGATTCACTCATACTCATTCTAGGGTGACCTCATCGATCTATGATTCTAAATCAATATATAGAACAAAGGGATCTTAGGATCGATGAATGTTACGCTCATTATAATATGTATAAACTTAATTAATGAATGAATAATATCATTCTTTTCTTTAATAATTCTGAAATTAGATCCAAATCCTAATACTTTTACCCCCAAAAAAAAAGGTAATCACAGCAAAGATAATTAGTTCCCTTAACAGACATTTCTTAATTACCTTGTGTGGCTCTTGCATTAATATGTCAAGCATATGAGGGGTTTTACCTACCAAAGAAAAAGAGTGTCAAAATCATCTCCAGAAACATATATCCTTCCTCTTGAAAGGCTCCTATTAGCTTTCATTCGACAAAACAAAATTAATTAAAGTATGATGGATAGTAAAGATTTATCATGTTAATTAGAATACAAATTTTATATCCTATCACATTGCTTTTAAATAAAACGATAATGTCTTAATATATCGTAACGCTTGTCAATAATATTAATTAAATCAAATAATAAAAGCCTCTTTATTAAACTTGTCTCATGCATTGCCTTAACCCTTTAGCCCAAGCATCAGTTTCCTTCACGGGGACGCTGGGCAAAGCAAGTTTAATAACTCGTCCAACAACGTTTGCTTGCATGAAAATATAACTTAAACACGTGGAAGCATTTTCTTAGCCAACAAATTTATTAGAAAAGTTTACTTATTAGTCTGCCAAATTTGACTTGTCCACATGGATTTCCTCACGTTCTGCTTATGCGCCTGTTTCCCTCTTATTTAATTAACCAAGGGTAAATCTAACTATCAAATATTATTAGATTATTTCCATGACCGGTTTGAAAGATTTTTAATTATTCAAGACAGCTGTAAATCAAGTTTACTAGATATATGGATTATATATGTCTGAGGGCTAGTAATAAAAAAAGGATTATTACCTATTAATTAATGACAAATATTAAAACAAGGGTTAATCTCATTTAATATATATTGTCCTATTTTTTCTTATTGACAATATAAAAATGAAATTTAAAAAAAAAAATCATCAACAAAAACCCAAGATATATACTATTCATTAATCAATAAGATGGAATTAATTGTGCAGGATCTTTCACTTCGATCTTCCAATGCTCATTAGCCATACTAGCAGATCAGCTATCCCTCTCCACTTCGTTACTCTTGCATTCATGTGCACTGTTAGCCTGCAATACTGCTGCAACTTCATGGGCATGGCATCATAAACCTGCCACCACTTGTTGTGGGCCGAGTCACTAGCATATCTGTGGCTATCCGCCATATCCCAGTTGCAGTCATAGTCCTTATTAGAACACTGCCAGGGCTTCAACCCTAGGTAATGTATCGCATATAGATTTTCTGCAGGGAGTTGATGTTTGACGTTGGCAGGATTGGCGAATACCTTGAGACCATTTAGCTTTGAGGGCAACCTATGCCACCATGTAAAGATTTCATTAAGAAAACCTTGATCGCCTCCATTATATGAAGCCACCTTGAATCTTTTCAGCATTAGATGATCAAACATACATAAAGACGGCTCGATCACCATAACCCCAGAGTTGAATAACATCTGGTCATTTCCTGCAGCCGATAATTGTGGGTAATTGAAGAACTTATCAATGTTCTTCAGGACTAAAACATCGGAGTCTATAAAAATTATTTTGTCATATTCAATCAGTTGCCACACACGTAGCTTACTGTAGTTCCACTCATTGTACACATCTTTTTCGGCGAAGGGGCTGCGGATACGTGATATCCACTTGGTCTTCCATCCGGCAGCTCGCAGCCCTCTTAGTGACTTTTCACTTAAGGATTTATCATGAAGTAGAACCAGGTCTTTGGTAGAATTGCTTTGGATTATGCTTTGTGCCAAGGCAATTGCACCGCACACATAATCTTCTGAGGAATGGAGGACTGTTACATAGGCCTCTCTTTGTTGGTATGTGCTGTAATTCAGTGTTGGTATTAGTTTTGATTGTGGCATGGAATATCTCCATGCCACTTTGCTTGCAAATCTAAAAAGAAAAACATTTATATGGTTAGGGCTCCTGTTCTTGAGCGACATATTCAGAAAATAGATATATATATATATATATATATATATATATATATATTACAACCCTTTAATTGGATCTAAAGCAAAAAAGAATCTAAATTTCTTTTAGGTTAGAGAAGGAAAGTACTTACAGCCACATTTATTCCTGCTATATATCGTATGTTGCACGTATTACTTGAAATAATATATTTTGAGGCTACTTGTAAGTGGAAGATGATCGAGTTTCATCATATATATTTGATATCATTAAGTAAAAAAAAAAAAAAATCTTCTTTCAATTTGAAAACTTAATTAAAATAATGGCACTTTTTATTTCTGCAACGAAATTAATAGAGATGGTAAATATTTTTTGGTTTGAAAGATACAGGATCTCATTCCTTTCAATTAACAAATAAAACTATTTTTCTATTTAGTAATTTCCAAACTAATCATTAGCTATTTGCAACAAAAAATTTATGATGAGGCTGAAACTGATCACCTGTCTCTGCGTAAGCTGCAGGAGCAATCTGGCACGATCCAACAGGCATCATCACCTTCTGCTTCAATCTTCTTATCTCAGGCTTATACACGCAGTAATCCCCTACGTGCATCAAAAGATCATCAGACCTGAATATCTCCAGCATAGGCTCACAAGACCCGCCAAACACAACGTACACCGTTCGATCAACATCAGGCTTCACCAACCCACTCTGCACAGCAACATTAGCTACCACCAGGTTGACCTGTAACCTAAACAAGTCCCTAATCCCCTTCCTCTCATCTTCTCCTTCTCCTCCACATGGAACTTTCGCCACTATCACGTCAAGATCGCTGTAATCCTCCAGCCTTCTCGGCATTGGAATCTCAGGACACGTCGGTGGACCCCATTTCTGATCTTCGTCAATCCCCTCCGGGAAATAATCATCCGATTTTCGATCCTCAGCCACACGATCAAAACGTACGTGAACTATCTCAGCAGCCAGTCCATGCATGTCATGGATATAATCGTTCTCTCTATCACCATTATTTTACATTTACTAAAGCAGCCTTAATCTTCGTGCCCGCTAAGTGGCTTTTAATAAGCTGGAGCAATTTGGGCTTGATTGTGATCTCTGGATATTGGTTTCGTAGTCTGGGGGCGTCAATGAAATGGTTTTGGTCAGGCGGCTTGAAAGAGAAAACCAGGATCAAAAGGGAGATTGAGAGAAGAATTAGAGAGAAAATGAAGAGTACTTTATTATTGCTATATGTCGGCTTAGAGTATGATGAAGCCATTTGATGAGTTTTCATTTCAGATCGTTGAATGTGTGCATATATATATATATGATCTTGTTTTGAAATAATAAATCAAAGTTTACATACTAAGGCCCGTTTGTTTTGAGCTCCGAAGTCTGAATCTAAAAAAAATTTCAGATGTTTGAAAATTTTGGCCGTTTGTTTTAAGTCTTAATCACTTGTTTTCAGACATATATGTCTGAATAAAAAAAAAGTTAAAAAATATCACTTTTTTAATCCAAAACATCTGAACATAATAAAATACCTTTATTACCCTTATATATAAAACCTTCATTACGAGGTCATCATGATATTAGTTTTAAGAGTTTGATTTATCTTCAACTCTCGGCTTCCAGGGCCGTCCATGTGAGAAATGGCCCACCGAGAATTATTGCTCTCGGTTCTGATTTCATCACTTTTTTTAAACGAATATAGAGAAAGATTCACAGATTACAACTTTTTTTTTAAATTTCTTTTCAAGATAAAAATAGATTAATTGCTTCTGAGAAATCAATATAGAAATATTTTTATATATTATGAAAAACTTTAATACATTGATAATTTATAACACAATTGATTTAAAAAGTATAATATTAACTATTTAAATGAAAAGGAATTTTGATTTAATTTTTAAAGGATTATAATAAATATAATATTAACTATTCAAATGAAAAAGAATTTTTATTTGATTTTAGTAAATATTCATTTTTTAAAGGTTTGTAAGAAAATAATATTAATTGTTTAAATGAAAAAAATTTGATTTGATTTTATTAACTATTTAATTTTTAAAGAATTGTAATAAATATAGCATAAACATTTTACATTTCAACAAAGGTAAAAAAGTCACATTAAAGTTAAAATACTTCCTTACCACTTTTTTTAAGTGGTATATAAAAGACCAAACAAACATCTTATTAAGTGGTATAAATTAAGTCCTAAAAAGTGTTTAGATCTAAAAAGTGTTAAGTGATTTAAACAAATACCACCTAAGTGTAAGAGTAGTACATCATTAATGTCTTTATTATAAAAAGTTAGACCAACAATTTAACGAATCTTGACAGAGTACATACGAATCAAAACAGAAATTTTTATTTTTTCTATTATTATTATTAGTTTGTTTGTGATGTATATCTAGGTCACTTTTTATTAATTAAATTAATAAAAATGAAATAAATAAAACAATAACTGAATGAAATTAAATTTACATAATTCATAAATGGAGCAATATTAATAAGTATTCCATTTCTAATCAATAACATCTACAAACTTGCATTAAAATTATCATGTAAAATTTTGATTGAAAAGAAAAAAAGACTAACAGACTGGAGTAATATCAAACTTTCATACCAAAAATTAACATTTCAATTCAAAATCTTTAAATTAATTAATCAAAATTAACTAAAATATAAAATTAAAAAAATTATGAGGCATCCAAAAATATCCAAGCCACCCATGACGGCGTCCCAAAACCACTCACGGCGCAACCCAAAGCCACTTATGCCACCAACCCAATCTCAACACTATTAACTGAAACAAAAATCAATGAAAAGAATAGATTAAATTAGAAAAGAACACAAGCAAAATCGGTAGCTCTACCACCCCTTGCTCCGGCCACCACTACCACCCAGTCCACCCCCTAAAAAATCCTATCACCAACCACCACCACCACCACCCACAGTCTTATTGATCACATCACGGGATCTGTCAAAGAGCACGGCTTGCTCACCCCTGTGGACATTGCAGAGGATTGAATTGACGATAGCGGCAGGCACACAAATAGTCACATTTAAAAAAATATGACTACCTCCACCCTCCACCCCCTAAAAGAAAAACGGTCAAATAATCGGTGTCTAAATTAAATTAATTTTTTAAGAGTAAGACTGATACAGCACAATTTATTACTTTTTAAAAATTTTATCAGTTCTTTTCTTCTCTTAATACTAAATATATATCTTTTTTATTAATTTTAGTAACAATTAATTACAAATTTAAATTTTCTTATATAAAATAAAGTTATGATATGATTCCTTTGTTGTTAAGAAATCTTCCACTTTTTTTTTTCTGGAATAATATTGCATTAGCAAGTTGATTTAACCAATTTAATGATGGGTCAAGTTAGGTTAAGTTAATGAGTTTAATTCATAAGGTTTTTGTTATTTATCTGTAATTAAGTGAAACTAATCACATGCCACTTTTTAACTACTTTATGGTTTTGGCTTTCATGTAAAAAGTTGGTTTTTATTGAATGTAATTAAATTGGAGTTATACATACTCAAATTTAAATTAATGATTTCTTACATTGTATTCTAATAGAAAATTTCTTGTTCCATTGCAGTCTATATATAAGAGTCTATATATAAGCGACGAAATGACCAAAAATATGATTCTTTATCATAAAGAATGAACATTAATTCAAATTTTATATTATTCTTAAACACACAACACACACGCGCGTGCACACACAAGTATATTTATGGTAAAAACACAAATTTTGATCTGTTCAACGGAGTCATCTACATCCACTCGTCCTAAATAGGCTACCTCCGTCAATCATTCTAGACCAATATGATACCAAACCTCAAGAATAATTCTAGCATTCATATTCATGTATAAATAAAAACAATTCATCACACTTCGTGAAATAATTAAAAGATCAATTCCAGCTAATATTAAAAAAAAAAAAAAGCAAACATGAGCGTTTTCAACATAAATTTTCTTCTGTTTCTGTTGGTGGTAACAATATCTCCAGCATTTTCACAGTTTTACTTTGTCGAAGAGACTGTCATCATTCACAATGATATAGGTAATGGAGTAAGCCTCGACGTTCATTGTAAATCGGGCGACGATGATCTAGGTGTACATGTGCTCCCTCCTCAAGGTTCTTATTCGTTCTCGTTCAAACCTCATCCTTGGAGGAATACATTATATCATTGCGGTTTTAAATGGGGTAATGAATTCCATCGATTTGATATTTTCAAACATGATAGGGATTATGATAAATGTACCAAATGTAATTGGAGTATAAGGCCAAGCGGTCCATGCTTTATGGGGAAGTCTAAGGAAGATGAGAAGTGCTTTCCATGGAATTAATAATATTATCATCAAGCTAGCTACTGCCCCCATTCCCCATCGATCGTGTTTTTTAATGAAAAATAAGGTTATTATTAGCACAATTGGTGAGGTTTTGATGAATAAATTCTTATATAGTTATATTAGTTAAAATGATGTGAATTAGGTGTTAATATCTAAACAGTTCAATAACTGGATTTTAATGTCTACGTTTATTATAGGCTTGTGTTAGCACATAATCTTCTAAATTGTCCACTACAAATGTACTTGCTTTGTCTTTGTTCATTTGTTTTAATTTTAATGTCCTCAATGTAGGACTTGGTCTTTAGCTTGTATTCAGTATATAATATG
This sequence comes from Boswellia sacra, assembly GCA_013180625.2. Classification (NCBI taxonomy): domain Eukaryota; kingdom Viridiplantae; phylum Streptophyta; class Magnoliopsida; order Sapindales; family Burseraceae; genus Boswellia; species Boswellia sacra. The sequence goes on along the minus strand of SNVD02010934.1, from coordinate 250,507 downwards.
TATTGCAATAGTGATGAAATAATATTCAATATTATTAAAATATTGTTCTTTATATTAGAGGCTTAAATATTAAAGTTAAGCTTATACTTACAATCTTAAACTTTTGAAAAAGTTACAAAGTTAACATCCTTAACCTGTTCACTGTGATCAAACACAAATATTATGTTCAAAACTTTTCAGATTAAGTTCTACCCTAATTAATTATCTTTATATATTCTTAAAAATTTTCATTGTATTGACTAAATTCCAATTTAAAATTTTGTATTTGTTAGACTCAAATATTAATATTGGGTGTTTCATAGCTTAAGTTTTTGAGCCTTTTGTGATTATTTAAAATAGTATCATATCTAAAGATTTCTACGATATCAGAGGCGGATATATTTGGTGGCCAGGGAGGGTGTTGGCCCCAGCAAAGTTTGATAATTTCAGGGATTCCATTGTAAAATTACTTGTATTTTAACTGAATTATACTTTTTTTGCTTTGTGTTGGCCCCTGCAGTTTTTTATTTTGTTCAACGGGCTCCTCCAAACATTTAAGTCTGGATCCGCCCGTGTATGATATCATCAATATTCAGTCTCAATTTTTTGGCTTAGCAATTAGAAGGCATGCATATGATTCACTCATACTCATTCTAGGGTGACCTCATCGATCTATGATTCTAAACCAATATATAGAACAAAGGGATCTTAGGATCGATGAATGTTACGCTCATTATAATATGTATAAACTTAATTAGACATACAATTATTTCCACTATAAAAAAAAAGATAAAGAATAAAATTAATATCGTTTAGAAGAATACACCTCCGTGGCTTTAAGCATATTAAATATGCGCGCGCGCGTGTAAAGCAATTAGACACACAATTATTATGTCATGAGAAATAACTTAAAATTTTGATTTGAATTACTTTTTTTCTTTTTAAGTACTTCGTTGACCTAGAATTAATAGATTTGACATATCAAAATGTGAACTTAATTATTATATATGCATAAGGTTATATATATAGCATCCATTATTTTTCTTAAAATTAAGTACAAATTAATTTCTTGGTTATGGGAGGTTTTACAATCTATAGAGACGACGATTGTTAGAAGATTGATGTGCGATGAAATTTAAAGAAAGTCTTCACAAGTTTTAAAACTATGAAGAAAGGGTTTGGTACTTCTAAGCGATTGATATAGACAAAATAAGTGCAAGGCGGGGATGATTATTTGAAAATTTAGAATTAATATATGTATAGGAATATATAGATATATAGACAGCTAGGCAAAAGAATGCTTGTTCTAATTATGAACCTTTTGAAATATAAAGCAAATTAAAAGAAAGATCACGATGGTGGTTTTCTATTTAATAATTTTTCAATTCTAAATTCATGATCCGACTATCAATTTAACAGTTGGGATTTGTAGCAAATTAGTAATGCGATTAACTAGTTGAGAATTTATAGAATTGTGTGAGTAAAAATAACATAACAATCTATTCAAGCTAGCTTTACATTTAACATAACAAGTAGTTACATGTATTCGATTTATTGACAAATAAAAATTGACTTAACAAGTTTGAGTGACATGTAAGATTAATCCGGACACAAATAGTCAAATTTAACAAAAATATGACAACCCAAACCCTCCACCCCCTAAAAGAAAAACGGTCAAATCGATGTCTAAATTAAATTAATTTTTTAAGAGTAAGACTGATACAGCACTATTTATTACATTTTAAAAATTTTATAAGTTCTTTTTTCTCTTAATTCTAAATATATATCTTTTTTTAATTAATTTTAGCAACAACTAATTACAAATTTGAATTTCTTATATAAAATAAAGTTATAATATGATTCCTTTGTTGTTAAGAAATCTTCCACTTTTTTTTTTCCGGAATAATATTGCATTAGCAAGTTGATTTAACCAATTTAATGATGGGTCAAGTTGGGTCAAGTTAATGAGTTTAATACATAACATTTTTGCTATTTATCTGTAATTAAGTGAAACTAATCACATGCCACTTTTTAACTACTTTATGGTTTTGCCTTTCTTGTAAAAGTTGGTTTTTATTGAATGTAATTAAATTGGAGTTATATAGACTCAAATTTAAATTAATGATTTTTTACATTGTATTCTAATAGAAAATTTCTTGTTCCATTGCAATCTATATATAAGTGACAAAATGACAAAAAATATGATTCTTTATCATAAAGAATGAACATTAATTCAAATTTTATATTATTCTTACACACGCGCGCACACACACACACACATATATATATACATGGTAACAACAAAATTTTTGATCGATTCAACGGAGTCATCTACATCCACTTATCCTAAATAGGCTACCTCTGTCAATCATTCTAGACCAATATGATACCAAAACCTCAAGGATAACTATAGCATTCATATTCATGTATAAATAAAAACAATTCATCCCACTTCGTGAAATAATTAAAAGATCAATTCCAGCTATTATTAAAAAAAAAAGTAAACATGAGCGTTTTTAGCACAATTTTCTTCTGTTTCTGTTGGTGGTAACAGTATCTCCAGTATTTTCACAGTTTTACTTTGTCGAAGAGACTATCATCATTCACAATGATATAGGTAATGGAGTAAGCCTCGGCGTTCATTGTAAATCTGGCTACGATGATCTAGGTGTACATGTGCTCCCTCCTCAAGGTTCTTATTCGTTCTCTTTCAAACCTCATCCTTGGAGGAATACATTATATCATTGTGGTTTTAAATGGGGCAATGAATTCCATCGATTTGATATTTTCAAACATGATAGGGATTATGATAAATGTACCAAATGTAATTGGAGTATAAGGCCAAGCGGTCCATGCTTTATGGGGAAATCTAAAGAAGATGAGAAGTGCTCTCCATGGAATTAATAATATTATCATCAAGCTAGCTACTGCCCCCATTCCACATCGATTGTGTTTTTTAATGAAAAATAAGGTTATTATTAGCATAATTGGTGAGGTTTTGATGAATAAATTATTATATAGTTATATTGGTTTAAAAAACATGGATATATTGATGTGAATTTGGTGTTAATATCTAAACAGTTCAATAATTGGATTTTAATGCCTACTTTTATTATAGGCTTGTGTTAGCACATAATCTTCTAAATTATCCTCTACAAATGTACTTGCCTTGTCTCTGTTCATTTGTTTTAATTTTAATGTCCTCAATGTAGGACTTGGCTTTAGCTTGTATTCAGTATATAATATGTAATGCAATAGTGATGAAATAATATTCAATATTATTAAAATATTGTTCTTTATATTAGAGGCTTAAATATTAAAGTTAAGCTTATACTTAACAATCTTAAACTTTTGAAAAAGTAACAAAGTTAACATCCTTAACCTGTTCACTGTGATCAAACACAAATATTACATTCAAAACTTTTCAGATTAAGTTCTAACCTAATTAATTATCTTCATATATTCTTAAAAATTTTCATTATATTGACTAAATTTCAATTTAAAATTTTGTATTTGTTAGACTCAAATATTAATATTGGGTGTTTCATGGCTTAAGTTTTTGAGCCTTTTGTGATTATTTAATACAGTATCATAACTAAAGATTTCTACGATACCAGAGGCGGATATATTTGGTGGCCAGGGAGGGTGCTGGCACCAGAAAAGTTTGAAATTTTCATGGATTCCATTGTAAACTTACTCGTATTTTAACTGAATTATACTTTTTTTGCCTTCTATTGGCCCCTGCAGTTTTTTATTTTGTTCAACGGGCTCCTCCAAACATTTAAGTCTGGATCCGCCCGTGTATGGTATCATCAATATTCAGTCTCAATTTTTTGGCTTAGCAATTAGGAGGCAAACATATGATTCACTCATACTCATTCTAGGGTGACCTCATCGATCTATGATTCTAAACTAATATATAGAACAAAGGGATTCTTAGAATCGATAAATGTTACGCTCATTATAATATATATAAACTTAATTAATGAATGAACAATATCATGCTTTTCTTTAATAATTCTGAAATCAGATCCAAATCCTAATACTTTTACCCAAAAAAAAAGGTAATCACAGCAAAGATAATTAGTTCCCTTAAAAGACATTTCTTAATTACCTCGTGTGGCTCTTGCATTAATATGCCAAGCATATGAGGGGTTTCACCTACCAAAGAAAAAGAGTGTCAAAATTATCTTCACTATACAATTTAAATCCGGCCACCCACGATTGTCACAACCCATACTGGACATACAGAAAGTAACATTTTATGCAGTCATTTAAATGTGAACTCTAATATTTCTTTCAAAAATTAATATAAGTATAACCCAAATAGAGTTCCTAATGACAACCATTGCATTTATGTACATTCAAAAAATCAAAAGAAGTTCTACAGTATGGCTATGCTAATATAGAGCAGCGGTCTATGGTTGCCAAGGGAACTCTGTCAATAATGCCAAAAGTCCTCCATCCCTATCTCAATCTATTGATCACCTGAGGCACACAACAACTTTTATGAGTAAAACTCAGTAAGTAAGCTAAGCGAATATACAGCAATAAACAATAACAATAGAATTCAATCCACAGTATGAAACTATCCATTTCTAACTGCACAAGCATTATCTAAATTGTAAAGAAAAGAAATGCTTCGAGTTCACTTCGGTTACATTTGCGCTCCCGCGCCAATTTACTTTCTAAACCTCTATAGGTCGATTCAGCCTCACATAAGTGAGTTCACATTTCTCTACTCATCGCTTTTTTTATGTCCAATCACAATCATATCATGAGGAAGCTTCCACAGTATCAATTACAGTCACCTAGGGGAAAAGGCTCTCTAATCAAGGTAGGACTTTTCATTTCACAGTCAGTTCCCATATAATAGCTCAAGGCTAGTCTGACAATCCGGGTGATACCGGGCCCATGCTACCGAATCTCGTCTAGAGAAACACATGGTCCAGACCTCCCCTCAAGCCATGGGAGTACGGAATGCTCAAGGCTAGTTTGACAATCCGGGTGATACCGAGCCCATGCTACCGAATCTCATCTAGAGAAACACATGGTCCAGACCTCCCCTCAAGCCATGGAACAGTACAAATAGTACAGTTAGATGCCTACACTTGAAATAGCTCGAGGCTAGTCTGACAATCCGGGTGATACCGGGCCCATGCTACCGAATCTCATCTAGAGAAACACATGGTCCAGACCTCCCCTCAAGCCATGAGAGCTAAACTTCCTAGGTCTGGGCATGCCAATCACGTTTCATCATTCACAATCAGTCACATAAAAGAAGCTCTATATTAGGCTTCCAAAACAATCACAATATTTCACATTCAAGTATCAAGTTGCTAGCATTTAATAGTATTACAGTCCATAAAATTTCATACATACAGTACACAATTTATTGTGGCCTCAGATTAGTTAGCTTACTTACCTTGTATGGCTGCTTTTCAATGCTTTTGATTGACCTAAAAATAAAATAAAAATCTCTTTTTAGGTCACCATACAATTGTAAAACATTTCCCCTTTTTGGCTCTATTTATATACTTACTTTGACAAATAATTTACCACAACACTTGTCTACTTTCAAAATTCACACAATTTGGTAGACATCTTTTAGACACATACCTCATGTCTCATTAAAATTTTTAGAGCAAATTGGGGTCATTAGGTCACTCAAAATAATCAAATTCATTACCTCAACCATCCTGCCACTGCATTGACTTCACTGAGCAATATCAACTTAAAAATTTGTAGGAATTTCAATTCTACTCAAATGGCTACAAAAATTTACATTCTGGTATATAACATATGTATATACCTCCATACCAAAAATCAGGGCTTTTCAAGGTGTTTAACCCATTCAAATCCATTTATTTCTAACTGCCCTGTTTTGGAAACTAAAAATTTCAGTTTTAACAAGCCAAATTTAAAAATCTATAACAATTCACACAGACCTTCAATCTCAGTGAAAATTTACAGTCTCATATATGACACATAAACGGACTTGCATACCAAAATTCAGATAATTCTATGAAGATTTGGACCTTCAACTAATTTCGTTTTCCCCTGCTCTGTTCCAAAACAGGGGAATTGTGAGATCCCCGCCCAGAAGTTCATAAATTCACCATAATTCACACACTTTGAATTTTTAAGTGATTTAAATTTCTGTACACTTCTGGGTATGTCTATTTTCATCAGTAAAATTTTCAGAACCAGAAAATATTTCTTCAAATTTTAGAAATTTTTGAAATAGATACTGTTTAGTATAAAAACACTGCAGTATTTGAATTAATCTATCATTTTCACACTTAATCTCCTTCAATTCTCATCCTAAATCATGGTTCCACACAAATTCCAAGCATACATGGCAGTGATTCTCATATCCACATCACAACCCAAGGAAATTTTTGCACAAATAGACTATAGCACAAGGTATACTAATTAGAAAATTGATTCTCACCTCTTTCTTCTTCCTTCTTCCTCCTTCCTTACTTCCTTGCCTTGAATTGTTGATGATTTGGTGGTTTTTGTGAAGAAAAATGGAGAGAAAATAAGGGCTGGATCGTGACCTAAGAGGCCAAATTGATGGAATTCTAAAATTCCTCTTATTTATATAGTAAACAAGAATTTCATATTAGCCCTCCCTCTTCTCATTCTTTCAATTAAGTCCACCATTCTTTCATTTATTACACTACAATTCATATACATCACATATACATTTATACATATTATTACATATGTATTTATTATACACCATGCCATGTACACTAAAAATTTAGGATGTTACAACGATGATCTCCAGAAACATATCCTTCCTCTTGAAAGGCTCCTACTAGCTTTCATTCGACAAAACAAAATTAATTAAACTATGATGGATAGTAAAGAATTATAATGTTAATTAGAATACAAATTTTATATCCCTATCACATTACTTTTAAATAAATTATAATGTTTTAATATATCGTGACGCTTGTCACTAATATTAATCAAATCAAATAATAAAAGGCTCTTTATTGAACTTGTCTCATGCATTGCCTTAACCCTTTAGCCCAAGCATCAGTTTCCTTCACGGGACGCTGGGCAAAGCAAGTTTAATAACTCGTCCAACAACGTTTGCTTGCATGAAAATATAACTTAAACACGTGGAAGCATTTTCTTAGCCAACAAATTTATTAGAAAAGTTTACTTATAAGTCTGCCAAATTTGACTTGTCCACATGGATTTCCTGACGTTCTGCTTTGGTTGCGCCTCTTTCCCTGCTTATTTAATTAACCAAGGGTAAATCTAACTATCAAATATTATTAGATTATTTCCATGACCGGTTTGAAAGATTTTTAATTATTCAAGACAGCTGTAAATCAAGTTTACTAGATATATGGATTATATATGTCTGAGGGCTAGTAATAAAAAAAGGATTATTACCTATTAATTAATGACAAATATTAAAACAAGGGTTAATCTCATTTAATATATATTATCCTATTTTTTCTTAGTGACAATATAAAAATGAAATTTAAAAAAAAAATCATCAACAAAAACCCAAGATATATACTATTCATTAATCAATAAGATGGAATTAATTGTGCAGGATCTTTCACTTCAATCTTCCAATGCTCATTAGCCATACTGGCAGATCGGCTATCCCTCACCACTTCGTTACTCTTGCATTCATGTGCACTGTTAGCCTGCAATACTGCTGCAACTTCATGGGCATGGCATCATAAACCTGCCACCACTTGTTGTGGGCCGAGTCACTAGCATATCTGTGGCTATCCGCCATATCCCAGTTGCAGTCATAGTCCTTATTAGAACACTGCCAGGGCTTCAACCCTAGGTAATGTATCGCATATAGATTTTCTGCAGGGAGTTGATGTTTGACGTTGGCAGGATTGGCGAATACCTTGAGACGATTTAGCTTTGAGGGCAACCTATGCCACCACGTAAAGACTTCATTAAGAAAACCTTGATCGCCTCCATTATATGAAGCCACCTTGAATCTTTTCAGCATTAGATGATCAAACATACATAAAGACGGCTCGATCACCATAACCCCAGAGTTGAATAACATCTGGTCATTTCCTGCAGCCGATAATTGTGGGTAATAAGAGAACTTATCAATGTTCTTCAGGACTAAAACATCGGAGTCTATAAAAATTATTTTGTCATATTCAATCAGTTGCCACACACGTAGCTTGCTGTAGTTCCACTCATTGTACGCATCTTTTTCGGCGAAGGGGCTGCGGATACGTGATATCCACTTGGTCTTCCATCCGGCAGCTCGCAGTCCTCTTAGTGACTTTTCGCTTAAAGATTTATCATGAAGTAGAACCAGGTCTTTGGTAGAATTGCTTTGGATTATGCTTTGTGCCAAGGCAATTGCACCGCACACATAATCTTCTGAGGAATGGAGGACTGTTACATAGGCCTCTCTTTGTTTTCCTGTGCTGTAATTCAGTGTTAGTGTTAGTTTTGATTGTGGCATGGAATATCTCCATGCCTCTTTGCCTGCAAATCAAAAAAGAAAAACATTTATATGGTTAGGGCTCCTGTTCTTGAGAAACATATTTAGAAAGTAACGCTACTAAAGGGTTGTAATATACATATATATGTGTGTGTATTAATTTTCTAAAGGGTTGTAATATACATATATATGTGTGTGTATTACAAACTATTTGTATGAGTAGCATTACTCAAAGCAAAAAGAATCTATATAAACTTCTTTTTTGTTAGGAAAGTAAAGTACTTTACAGGCACAGTTATTCATGTTATATATCTTAAGTTACACGTATCACTTGAAATAATATATTTTTAGGCTACTTGTAAATGGAAGATGATCGAATTTCCTAATATATATTTGATATCATTAAGTTAAAAAACAAAAAATAAATCTTGTTTCAAGTTTCAATTTGAAAACTTAATTAAAATAATTACTTTTTTTTATTTCTGCAACCAAATTAATAGAGATGGTAAATATTTTTTGGTTTGAAAGATACAGGATCTCATTCCTTTCAAGTAACAAATAAAAATATTTTTCTATTTAGTAATTTCCAAACTAATCATTAGCTATATGCAACAAAAAATTTATGATGAGGCTGAAACTGATCACCTGTCTCTGCATAAGCTGCAGGAGCAATCTGGCACGATCCAACAGGCATCATCACCTTCTGCTTCAATCTTCTCATCTCAGGCTTATACACCCAGTAATCCCCTACGTGCATCAAAAGATCATCACACCTGAATATCTCCAGCATCGGCTCACAAGACCCGCCAAACACAACGTACACCGTTCGATCAACATCAGGCTTCACCAACCCACTCTGCACAGCAAGATTAGCTACCACCAGGTTGACCTGTAACCTAAACAAGTCCCTAATCCCCTTCCTCTCATCTTCTCCTTCTCCTCCACATGGAACTTTCGCCACTATCACGTCAAGGTCGCTGTAATCCTCCAGCCTTCTCGGCATTGGAATCTCAGGACACGTCGGTGGACCCCATTTCTGATCTTCGTCAATCCACTCCGGGAAATAATCATCCCATTTTCGATCTTCAGCCACTCGATCAAAACTTACGTGAAGTATCTCAGCAGCCAGTCCATGCATGTCATGGATATAATCGTTCTCTCTATCACCATTATTTACATTAACTAAAGCAACCTTAATCTTCCTGCCCGCCAAGTGGCTTTTAATAAGCTGGAGCAATTTGGGCTTGATTGTGATCTCTAGATGTTGATTTTGTAGTCTGGGGGCGTCAATGAAATGGTTTTGTTCAGGCGGCTTGAAAGAGAAAACCAGAATCAGAAGGGAGATTGAGAGAAGAATTAGAGAGAAAATGAAGAGCACTTTATTTTTGTGATGTGTCGGTTTAGAGTATAATGAAGCCATTTGATGAGTTTTTACTTCAGGTCGTTGAATGTGTGCATATATATATATATACACATATACATGCATATGCTTAGGATCTTGTCTTGAAATAATAAATAAAAGTTTACATAGTAAGTGTAAGAGCAGTACATCATTAATGTCTGTATTATAAAAAATTGACCAAAAATTGAACGAATCTTGACGGAGTAAATACGAATCAAAACAGAAATTTTTATTTTTTCTATTATTATTATTATTTTGTTTTTGATGTATATCTAGATCACTTTTTATTAATTCAATTAATAAAAATGAAATAAAGAAAACAATAACTGAATGGAATTAAATTTATTTAATTCATAAATATCATATATCTACACAATCAAATAATAAAATGGAACTCTTCCCATTAAAAATGGAAAAAAAATATGTATAATATAATTAGGATACTGTATTAATATATTCACACCTATAATAACTCAGAATTAAAAAAATAACAAATTAAATTATGTTTATGAAAACAATAATGTATCTTTTCCACATCGAGAAAATATGAAGATAATTGCCTTAGTAAATTATAACAACATCCACACCGATAACAATTTAGATACAATGTCTCTCAGAACGTTGCTGAAATATTGCCTCCTCTAATTTGCCATGGTATAGTTCCAAGGACTCTACTTATAGTAAGCTTTCAGGATTCGCTTAAATGAATTTGAGGACCAAGCTTGTTAATCATACTGACCACTGAAGCCCTGTCGCCTGAGCAACCCGATATTATTTTGTTAAATTTACCATCTACCATTTTCTTGAACACGAAATTATGAGCCTCACATACCTTAATAGTTTTAAATTATTTTTTAGAGAAGAATTGAATGTGTGACCAATTAGTTTTTAATTCCATGGAGAAAAATTGAATTTGACCGTACAGTATACCAAGTTTAAAAAAAAAAAAAAGATAAATTACTGTAACATCAAAGCCTTATTGACCTAGCCCGGTAATTTAGTGGTTGCATGATACACAGACCATGGCCTTTACACATGAGGGATGATTCTCTGCCTGGGGTGCGGGTACCTATTATTCGTCGGCGGTCCGGCGCACCCCTACTCACTTAAATAAAGGATGCTGCTTAATTACGAAGGAAATTCTTTCTTTTTTTTTTTTCTTAATCTAGAGAGTTTCCTTTCGTTAAGCGCATCGAGCCAGGAGTGGACATCATTATCATCTACAGACAAATCCAGATCCTCTTTCATCATTAGCTTAGCTAATTAGAAATTTAATATTAATGTTGAGCTTACACCTACAAACTTAAAATTTTAGAAAAGTAGTAAATTTAATACATTTTCTTCCCAACATATAAATCGTCGTCCCTTTTAATGTTGATGTATAAGAAAATTAATTATTCTAAGGTAATTGCAAATCTGAGTATTGTTTTTATCACAAATACTGCCACAACAGAAAATAAAATCTTTATGCATCACAAAATCAAACTATTCAATTACTTGGCAATGCATTACACCATAATTTAGATCAGTTCCTGTTTCCACGCAGAAGAATCAGATATATCAGATCCAAACCAAATCTCAGCTTGATCTTTCAAAGGTTTAATGTAAGATATGACTAGGCCTTTGACTTCTTCCCTTTGGCTTCAGCGACTGGTTTCGTTTTGAAAGGAAGGAAGGTTTTCCCACCCATGAAAGGTTGCAAGGCTTCTGGCACCTCAACACCATCTTCCTTCTGGTAGTTCTCGAGGATACAGCAAATAGTCCTCTCTGTAGCTGTGAGTGTGGAGTTCAACAAGTGGACATATTGCTTTGTCTGCTCATTGCTCTGCAAATGTGCAAAATCACAAAATGAAGATCATAAATTTGAATGAATTCCAGCCATATATAAAGACCATAGAGTTTTAGTTCTATAACATAACGAAATCTAACTAAGAGACTTTCATGGGGATAACGTACAGATAACGTGTTTGTTTAATTAAAAAGGTGTAAAAGCATCATAATTACTTTTCTATTGTTTTGGCCACAAATAAGAAGTAAACAGGACCGACCTTTTTCTGCCCAAACCGAATCTCTAATCTTCTTGACTGATAATCTGTGCAGTTTGAACACGACACTAGCTCTCTATATGTTTGAGATGCAGGAAACCATGCTTCCAAATCATACTTCTTTGCAGCGGCATCATTTAAAGCACCAGAAACTATGGCCACAACTTGATAAGGGATATTCAGCTGCAGCTCCAAAAAATATTCAATTAGAGCCAAAAAACTTGTGATAATTGGATCCATAAATATAACTTTCATACCCCAAAAATCCCTGGACCCTTCCGTTGTTCATTGTGCTCTAGGCTAAGGACTACTTTCACATCTTACAAGCTAAGAAAGTTGTGGGATATATACCCAAAGTAGGTGGCCCCAGGGGAATCTGAATTCCTTAACCTCAAGAATAAGACCAAGTGGTTCTTACTATCATATCTAATCATTGGGGTTGGATTATTGGATAATTGATCTGCTATCTATAAGCAGCCTGTATATCTCAATAGGTTTCCAACATAGTCTTTGTTTTAGTTGTTGAAACAGTGACTACCTTCTTTCCACCTTCGCATCATGTGGATCTAGCTTTCAACAATATAGAACACGTTATCAGAGATATCAAAGGGGACTCTTGGTCAATTTTAGGACTCTTGCTCAATTTTATAAGTACATTCACAGATGCACAGAATATAATAAAATATTTAACCAAAAGCAAAGGTATAAACAAGACAAAGAAATTTTCAAAAGCAAATTCATGCATGGAGAAAGAAATAAGAAGTCTGTGTACCATCTTGTAGAATTCTTCAGAGTTTTTGATCATTTCTTCGTGCATGTCCCATGAGTCATTGCCATTTGGACTGGTGATGCAGAATTGCTCCACTTTCTCAAACTGATGAACTCGGAAAATTCCAAGAGTATCCCGTCCGTGTGAACCAGCTTCTTTGCGAAAGCACGATGAATATCCGGCATATCTGGTAAATAAAATATAATACCCATAAGCAAACACCTATTACTTAGCTACAAGGGCAATATTCCAACAAGGACAACGTTCTGACAAAATGAATACCTTATTGGTAGATCAGAAGGATGGATCCAATCATCTATATGATAAGCACAAAGTGGCTGTTCAGCTGTAGCAATAAGATATTTATCATCCCCCTCACCTGTCACCTGTCAACACCAACAACAAATCAGCTCTATGCTCAAAGTCTAGAAATCCCAAGTTATGGATTGTCTTCAATGGAAGACAGATTATTATCTAACAAGGAGATCAGCTTTAAAAATCAATACAAAGAATGAGCTCTTTTGAATATGTATTAAAGATAAATCCAACAGACAAAACAATAGAAAAGAAATCTACATTGGTTAACAAATTAAGCTATAGTTATAAAAGTTCTGAATAATATAAAATTTTACCTTGTAAAGTTCTTCATCAAATTGTGCTAATTGAGCACACTTGGCCATGATCTCTTTTCTCATGAAAAATGGAGTTTGTAATGATGTATATCCTCTTTTCTCCAAAAAGTCGAGACCAAAATTAATCAGAGCTTGATTAAGCCTTACACCATCTCCTTTCAGGTAGAAACCTCTACCTCCAGCTATATCAGCACCTATTCCAAAGCATTAGATCAACAGACAGGTTAACATAACAATAGATAGAAATAGACACAAGAAAATGAGGAAATCAATAAAGAAAGCTTTAACATGTGAAAAAACCAATAAATGCTATCCAGGACTGCTTAATGTGAAATGGATATAGAATATAAATCAAAACAGACTCAGGTCAAAGGCCAAGTAAAAACACCATGATTTCATACCTTTTTTCAAATCTGCAATGTCAAGAAGCTCAACAAGCTCAACATGATTCTTCAATTTTGGCTCCACTCTTTTTTCACCCCATGTTCTAATTACAGCATTATTTGCCTATATGAATCATTGGCACTTGTTAATTCTGCTTTCGCATAAGGTGACACGGAAGTATACTAATTAACTGCACCAAGTCACATACCTCATCATCACTAACCGGCACCGAATCATGCACGAGGTTTCCAACTATTTCCAACTTCGATTTCAATGCAGCCCAAGCCTCACGAACTTCAACTTCTTTGTCTGCTGCTACTTGCTTGATCTCCTCTGTTTTTGCAATCATCTCAGACGCATCCTTTCCCGACTTTTTCCAAATCAATTATGGATATTAGTTTCATAAAAAACCCACAACCAAAACAATGTCTATTTGAGATACTCTTTTAATAGGACTTAATGAGTAACAGAGGATTGTGTTGCTTTAAAACCCAAAATAAAAAGTTATTCAAATATGAAAACACAAATGTCTCACATAGATCTGCTACTCGGAATATAAATTTACAATGTGCAGTAATAAGTTTAAACAGTTAGATAACTAACACTCCAGGATACACTTAGAATCCACCATATTGACGCTAGCAGGTGCATATTCAAAATTCTACTTCTGCATCCGAAACTCAATGCACTTAAACTAATGCCATGTTTGTCGCAAATAATTCAATTGGGAAGGACATTACCAAAATGCCTATGCTTCGAAACTTGGTATCGAGAAATGAAATTAGAATACATTTGCAATAGTTACCAAAAATTTCTTTCTCAAACTCTCAAAAAGAAAATTTCTTTCCAATATGAAAATTGTCTTATTGTTTGTTCCTAGCTTTTCTAAGCAGCCAGACAGAGCATACGCATCTCAAAAACCAGAAAAGCTAAGTAAAAGAATTAAAATATATATATATATATAAATAAGAGACTCACAATTTTGAGCTGAGCCACTTGCTTATTGATCTTGTTGAATTCTTTCCGGTTATTTTCAACTTCAAATTGACCTACACACCAAAAAATGTATAAATAAACGTAAAAAAAAAGAACAAAAAAAAGAAGCTATACATAAGGAATTAGAGAAAGAGAGATTACGCTGGCGCCATTCTTTGTCAAGCCTGACGATCTCGTCCACGAGATCAACGTTGGCGAAACGACGACGCTGAGACTCACGTATTATCTCAGGGTTGAATCCTTTCTCTTCTCTGAAGAGATTAATGTCCAACATTTTCTTTCTCTCTTGTCTTCACAAATACTGGGATTCACTAATTTGATAATTTGTAAGCCTCCAAAAACCCTACTTAGCTTTTCGTATCCGCAGTCTGTCCGTGTAAACCTCCTTAATACCCTGTTTGGTCACGGGGTTATACTTGTCCTACCAGTTTTGTATGGGTAGAATAGAATAGGACTCAACTCGACTCAGCTCAACTCAACTCAACTTCAGAGGGTGGTTTGGTAGATTTTTGATGAAGAATCTCATTCTTGTTCCATTGGGATGCATCTTAAATTTGAAGATTCTTTTCAACTCCCAGGCCAAATTTTATTCTCAAATTTTAATAATAAATTTACATTTCACTAACTAATACTTTCTTAATCAATGCTATATTGTTATGCTTTGACCCAAGAATCAAAATAGAATTTTCGACTTTATTTGTTAACATTTTCAAAATAATATTTTCTAAAAACACGCGTTTATCAATATATTTAAATTGACGTCAATTATATATCATTTTTAATATTTAAAAAATTTAAAATCAACCACTTAAATTTTAAAAATAAAAAGTCAAAATGCAAATACAAATGCGAAAAGAGAGAAATGCCTTCTCTTCAATTTGCTTGGAGTGGAAGAAAAGCTAATACTTTTGATGTTCATGTTCATGTGCATTTTCAGAATAATCAATGACTGTATTACCTACCCGACTAACATCACGTGAGTGGTAAACAAGAATCTCTATATTGCACAATGAACAGATTACAACCAACTTTTGATTATTCCCTATTTACGAATGATAACAATGCAATAATAATGACAAAACAAATACAAAATAAAAATATTCTTCTCTCTTTTACACAAATTCTATTTCTTTCCTCTATATGGGTGTTTTTCTTCAGTCACCCTTTCACAACTACGTAACACAATAACACAAACCTCTCTCTCTCTCTAAATTCAATATCTATGCTACAGCTTTCACTAAAAGAATGGCAATCAATTTCTCTGTTGAAATATTGAATTTGAAACTTTGCCTGATCAACCAACTGCTCATGTGGCCATCGGGTTCCCGAAAAATCAAACTGTGGTTCTCTCTTCCTGAGCGCAGTCCTTGGGGCAGAACAACCGTGATTCATGCCCTAAATGCTTTGTCATCAAACTGCGGTTCAATTGCAATCTGGATTACGTAGCTTCAGAATAGGAATTTCGGACTTCCTTTGGTATCCTCACGAGGCAACGTGCAGGCGTGGCAAGTTTGGAGGATCACTAGCTACTAGATTCGCCCACAAATTTGCCAGAGGTAGAAAATAGCGCTCCCCATTCCAAACCACCATTTTCATATCTGGTGCACGCAGAGCAACAGAAACTAACAATGAGACTGAGAACAAAAAAGAGATGGTAGGATTTGCAAGCAAGATGCAACATTATGATTTATTTCAGCAAAGTATTATGCATACCTGGCACCATTCCTGCAGTTAGGAGTGACAGCCGACAAGAAGGTTCTTGTTCAGAGAAAACATGGTTATGAAGTGCATGTGCATCAATATCGTGTATATACTTGATGGATTCTAGAATTTCCTGGGGTTTTACACCATAATCAATTCCTGTCGGATCAGAAATATTTTGAAAAGCTTCCTCAAGTCCTGAACTTGACCATAAGGTAGAACATTCGCTAAGAAGAGTGAAAATGCCTGTGGGATCTGCCGAATTTAATAATACCAATGGCCTGTAAAGTTTGGCAGAGGATCCAAGAACTTTAACAGCTCTATAAATTTCCCCAAGAGCTAGGATATATTGCTTGCCTGTACATACCCATCATATCACATTAAGGACACAAGTATCAAAGAATTTAAGAAACTATATAGATATATCACCTTTATTGTCAACATGAGTATGAGTAGTTACACAGTACCTCGAGGATCAGATAATATTTGACTGCAGACTTTCTTTTCTGATGATTGCTTCCAAATCAAGGCACCATGTCTCAGCTCCTCAGCACAAACAGACACCATTTTATACCAAGTTGAAACGTAATGAGATTGCGCCTCCCTAGATCCCAACTTTAGAATCTTGGATGTTGATGCTGCATGTTTCAAGAGTTCAATTGCTGACCTCCAATCCTTCTCTGCCTATTCAAGCCAAGAAATGAGCGATGTGAAATGGTGTAAAACAAAACCTTTTAATAATGGAAAAAAGAAAATGTAATCTTATCAAAAAATTATTAGTCTTCATTTCCACAAATAGAAGCATCTAGCTTTCTACTGAAAAGGGAAAATTCATGATTCTTCATTGTAAATCTAAGAAAAAAAACACTTACTAGTGACAATCTCCTTGATAAATGGTATTCTGACTCAAGCATATGAAACTTTGGTTCTTGGAGAACTTCAACAAACTCATTAAGGCAAATATTGCTCAATCGCCGATTCTCTGGGTGAGCTTCATTGGAAATTATACCATCTTCGTGCAATTCATTATATAAATCCTACAACAGCGAACAGAAGAAAAGATTAGTACACGTAGTTTCCTAAGAAATAGTAAGATAAAGCATTATTATTTTTTTCAGAATCCCCATGGAGAAACAAAGCTCTGTGATTTTTTTTTTTAAAAAAAAGAAACCCAATGAACAATAAACATCAATCAAATACTGCTACCAACCTGAATTTCCTTATCAAGAGCTTTTAGCTTATCATCTTCGCCAGCAAGAGCAGCGCTAGTTCGAGCTCTCTAGGAAAATACATATTTATAAAGTTTAATACGTCTAACAACTTGACATATGAAGTTAAAAATAAAGTAAAATAAAATAAAAGTTCATAACAAATATACCAACCTTTAGATTGTCAAGATGGCATTGTGCAACTAACCATAATTCACCCTCTAGTTTGAAATAAAAATCTGCACAGTCCTTTTGCCGTACTGCCTTGGGGGAGTATTTAATATGAGAATCACCAAGACCACGAACTGAGGTCTGATCTTCATCTCCTGTTCTGGAAACAGCACCTTTAAATTCCCAAGAATCATCATCAAAATCACCATCACCATCTACTAAAGTAGAATCCGCAACTTTTTGCACAGAATCTAAACCATTTTGATTTGGATTTTGTGTATGGTTAATAGAAGTATTCTTCTCAGCTTCACTGTATAAACTTGATAGGAGATCATTGATAGATATATTTGAACCCTGACTCTTCTTAATGTTATCTCTTCTACTGGAGGCAAGATCGAAAGTAACAACATCTTGCCGAACTGAGGGATCATCAGTTTCAAGTTCTTCCTCTCCAAAAATGGACAAAGGTAGTGCTCCCCTGTCTTTCTTCAACTTTGCCTCATTTGCCTGGGTAAGTAAGCACAAATAATATGAGAAAAAGCAAAATTTCACAGAAAAGCACGTACAACCAAACATCAATATATCTATGACACTTGAAACCTCACAAAAGATCGAGTCAACCAATCTGTAAGTAAGATCAAAACTTTACATGGCATGCAGATTCCCATGAATGCGAATTTTGCCAATCTTCGGTCCCAAGCACAAAATATGTGCCTATGGAAAGTAAATACCATAGATATGACAGGAGAAATTGGAGACACCTTTTGACTCCTTTTACAATTAAAAGGAAGCTTTCACAAGGTACATTGTTAAAAATTTAGAACACAGTAATTACTTTTAAAAGGGATTTAATATAATTCATCACCTTATCCTTTGATCCATTAGCAACAGTCCCACCAACAGGAGCAGAATTCAGTCCACTTTCACTTTCGCCATCATTTTTCTGCTTGCTGTTTGAGTATGAGTTGGAAGTACCATCTAGAGTCAAAGAACTTTTGCTGCTGAAGTCAAAACCAAAGTCCCAATCACCAGAAGTTTGAGAGACCTTATGTGGTGCAACAAAAAAATCAGTAGAAACATGTGCACCATTGTCAAATGTGTTTTTGACTCCGTCAGCGTTTCCCAGCCCTCTGCTGTCAACCTTCAAATTGAAAGATGTTAGTCTTTCACAAACCAAATGAAGATAACATCCGCACACTAACAAATTTTTAGTTGTGCTTAGCAAACCAAAAATACAAATTCAACCAAAATTTAAACAAAATGTGTTAACAACAAAATTGTACTTCCTTTTCCAGCACAAACAAGAATCCAATGCCAAATCCACTACCTTGCAGTACCAATGGTAGACAAGAAGAACTAATTATTCCTGAACTTCCTACTAAAAATTCTTTCAACCTTGGTAATTCCGAAATTCCTTGAACTACTTGTACCGTAATCGTAAGTAAATAACAAATAAATGTAAAATAATGTGCACCAAGTTATTTCCAATAGCTAAGCAGATGTTGGAAGAATATCAAAGCTTAAAAAAGAGAATTTTTCGTATTTTCCTTGAGCAGAAATTCTATATATTCGTTAACTTAATTTCTGATGTTTCCTACCGTTTCTAGCATACCAAGCGGAACTCAAATAAAAGCTCCAAAAACTAACAAATAAATAGAACTACATGTTAACCTGATGATTGTTATCTCCAGACTGTGCTTCTGATTCTGCATCCTTGAACTCCCACTCATCATCATCCCCAAAATCCTCACTTTTGTCAGCTAAACTTGAACTAAACCCATTTGCACCTGAATTTACTTCTTTAAAGCTTGAATTCAACCCACTTAAGTCTGAATCCAATACATTCGAACTCAAGTTAAGTCCATTAAGATTTGGCATTTGCACATGTTCAGCTTTCACCTGGGGACTCTGTTTAAAAAAAGTTTACAATAATAACACCATCAACGAACATCAAGAAATAAAAGTAACCCAAAAAAAGAAAAAAGAAAGGTTGTAATGTTCAAAAGTTTAACCTTTATGACCTAATTTAAAAATATAAATATAAATTAAAAAATAAAACTGCCCCGATCTCAAATATGCATATTAATTTCTTGATCATCCATGAGCCCAAATAATCTAACAAGGATCATGTTCCGATACCAATTAAGCATCAATACTAAAAATCAAAATCAGATTTTTTTTTTTTTTACGTTCATGTTTTTCATAACACAAACTGAAGTCCCTTGAAAGCTTTACATTTATCATTCAACTACAAGTTCTATATACTTGTTACATGTTTTACCTCTTATATTATAACTTCACCATTTTAAAAGTTCGGTACCCATCTAATAAACATTAAAATTGTTAATTTCTTCATATTTCTTCGATTTTCTCCGCAACCAAACAATCATACCTTGAAATTGAAATCTCCATCTTGTAATTTAGATTCTGCACCCTTCAATTCCCATCCATCATCCTCATCAAAACCTGAATTCAACCCACTCGAATCGAAGTTCGTCTTCAAACCAAATCCATTAGAATCCAAATTCGACACACTTCTCGTCAAACCCAATCCATTTGAATCAAAATTCAACCCTCTCAAATCAAGGTTCGTCTTCAAACCAAATCCATTAGAATCCAAATTCGACACACTTCTCTTCAAATCCAATCCATTTGAATCAAAATCCAACCCATTTAAACTCAAATTCTCCAATTTTAAACCCGATCCATTTGCATCCGGTTTCCGCCCGTTTTCAACACTGCTCTGATCGTTCCGTTTATACAAATTCGAAATCAGTTCACTCACATTCAACTCCGATCCAATCTTTTTCTCCTCCTTTACACCCTTATTCGTTTTAAAATCAACTGTACCATTAAACAACAAACCTGCCGCGCCGGATCCCTCCCCCTTCTCGTCTGCTTCTTCCTCCCCGAACAACGATAACGGCAAAGCTCCCTTCGGTTTCACCCACTGAGTCTGGTTCCGACTCGGGGCCGAGTCGAGCACAGAGACATTGCTTTCTGACCTATCGACTCGGTGACCGGAGACGGAATTAAGCGGAACGAATGATTTGGCGGGCAGCGATTCGCTGCGGGAGAGGGCGGCGGAATTGACGAAATCGCCCCAATCGTCATCTAGGTCAGCACGATGATCTGAGCCGTTGATTGGGGGGATTGAACGGACAGTGGGTGGTGCGAAAGTGAAGTCGCCGAAACCCTCATCGTCGTCGTCCTCCTCCGTCGTCATAGCATTAGCTGGCGAGGTCGCAGACTCTCGACTTCTTTAATTTTGTGTTTTCTTGAATGGTGGTGCGCGCGTTTAACTCATGCGCACCCCGCTCATTTTAGTTTCTTTAGTCTCGTTTTGTTTTAATAGCGTAATAAATAATTTTAACTTGTTGATTCGGCTCACTAACTTTTTTTTTCTTTTTTTCTTTTTCAGTTAAATAGTAGAGAATAATAATAATAATAATTTTACAATTTTAATTAAGTAAATCAGTTAAAACTGAGAAAACAAATAACTTTATAACGTTACAGCAGATTATAGAAAATGCTATAATTTGTTATATCGTTAATAACACTTCTTTTAATTTGTGTGATGTTTTGTTGTAAATATTGTTTTATATTGTTTTATTGATTAATTATTTAAAATTTTTAGCACAATTTTATGAATAAAATTGTAAATTACTTTATTAACGATTAAAACAGAAATTTGTTTTTTTTAATGTCCAAGAAGTTCCATACTGAGAGCAAATTCTTCAACCTTCTGACGAAATGTTTGTTTAAACTCTGCAAAATTGTTGACAGTGAAATGTTTTCGTGTGGGATATGTCAATTGAGAATTTATCAACTCCATCCGAATGCTAAGAGAAAGACACATATTAATATTTACATCAGTTGAAAATTTGTTTAATTTTTTTAATTTAAAACGTTCTCGATTGTGATTGTTGTTAATAACTTTTTGATATTATATATTTATTTGTATTTAATGTATTAATAAGTCCAGAGGAATGAGCCAGTGAGGTCCAGCAAATTAAGATGACTGGATGTTGGGTGGCACCGACATTGATTTCCAGTTGTGACAAACTACTCCTTTTATTTCTCACCACAAAATGTTATTTTAACAATATTAAATTACATATGGTTTTCATTTTATTTTCATAAAACAAAAATTAAAAATCTCACAATGAACAGAACCACCCCACAAGAAATTTATACAGATTACAAAAAGAACAATCACCAATTTAACAGAATGAAACAAATATGGTACATCAACCCGAACCCACAACACAAACACACTTTGCAACAACCAGACACAAAAAACACTTTAATACAACAAATAAACAAGCAATCCCCACAGCAAAGCCACCATATTACAACCCAAACCAACCTTGGAAACCAAAGAAGAAGCCGCACTAGTATCACTAGCAAAGTTTCCTTTAGTAGTGTTTGTAGTGAGCACCACAACCATCCAGTCATCGGAACAGCCGGCCCCGATTCCGGTATACTTGGAGTTGTTTAGATACTGAGCGTAGTGAGTGAATGTGTAGTTGGTAAGCACAAGGGTTGGCACCAATTTGTGTACACAAACAGGCATTATGACACCTTCATGGGTGGAGTTGGCAAGGATATGGCAGTCCTCTAGATTTTCATCCGTGGCTAATTGATAGTTCTTGTTGATTGATTTTTCGTTGACACCATTGGTATTGTTGCAATTTTGGTCCTCTAAATCATCAGCGATATTCTCTGCTAAGCATTTTGCTTTTTCGTTCTTTGATAGTGGTGGGAGTTTCAATATTGTCCTGTAACTGTTAATCCCTTGAATAAGGTCGTCCTCGTCGCCTGCAGCAATTATAATTTGTCAAGTACCAATTAAGAGCTTCAAAAGTTACATTTTACATTTAAATGTTATAAATATACACATTTGAGAGACATAGAAATATGTTACGTACCACAGTGCACCGCACGAGGATGCAAGAAGGCTACAATGAAGAGCACAAAGAATAGGCAGAGGCTGAGATTGAGGGCAGCCATTGTTGGTAATCAAACAGAGAGCTCTGAGCCTGAGATATTTATAATAACGCAACAGACAATTCTAAAGTACATATTCGGACTTGTCTTGTGATTCTCTAAAGCAGAAGATAAAGCTTGTTGGAAATGAATTTTTAATTTTTTTGCTCATTTTCATGCATCTTTCTTTATGAATTGGCTTCAAGATGAAGGTGCTTGTAGGAGCCGCTTTGAATAATCTCACTCTTTTACGCAGTCTTGAACAACCCAGAAACAGATGTCAATTTTTAACTGCAGCTGCCATATAAAGTCCTTTCACGCACAAGCAATTTGGCAGTCTCATTACAAGTAAACTACATTATTCTCATCCACAAATGTAAATGTGAACGTCCCAAGATGGGGTATCTGCATACTACATAAACAAAAAGTTACAACGAGAATGAACAAGTTTGTCAAATTACATCCTAGATAGCTAATTGATTAGCTAAATCAACGGTCACAAACTCTTGACAACAATTGCTGAGCAAAACAGATGAAAAAGAGAGCACTTTAATACACCAAACAAACAAGCAATCCCAAAAGGAGTGCCGACAGCCTGTAATATCCCAAACCGATCTTTGAAACCAAAGAAGCTCCACCAGAAAAGCTCCCTGCTACTGTGTTCGTTGTCAATATCACGACCATCCAGTCATCTTCGGAGCCAAGCCCAACTCCAGTATACTTGGAGTTGTTTAGATACCGCGCATATTGGGTGTGCGTATAGTTAGTAAGCACAAGAGTTGATATCTTATTTGGTACACAAACTGGCATTACAACACCGTCCATAGTTGTGGTAACATTAATTTTACACTTCTTTATATGGTCGTTGTAGTTGGCTGATTGAGGGGAGCTGACAGAAACGTTAGCTGAACAGGGCTGGTCCTCCAAGTCGTCAGCAATTTTATCTGCTAGACACTCTGCTTTACCATTCTTTGTGAGGGTTGGAAGGTTCAATGATGTCCTGTAACTGTTAATGCCTTGAAGAAGATTGTCCTCATCGTCTGCGGAGAGATGAGTACATATACACACATGATTAATTTCAAATGTGTACAATGCTACGAATCTAAACCTAGTTGTGCTTAAATGAAAGAATTTGTTACTCGTCCAAAACTTCCATCTCAAATTTGCAAATTTCATGATGATTGCCAAATAAATTTGGTGTGATAATATAATGAATGACTGTGAAATGAATAATGTGATAATTTAACGAGTGACGTAATAATTTCAAATGACGTCAAAAGTCTTGAGATACTGTAATAGAATTTTGGGATTCATAGCATTATTCGCCCTCAGAACATATGCTTCTAACCAAAGACAAGAAGTAGTGAAGTTAGGCATGGTACAATGCCTTACTTTCTGTATCATTAATTCCATTGACATAGTCCTTCCATGACATTCTCACTCAAAGAACAAATAAGAATTCATTATATACTTTTATAGGTCTAGTGTCGGCATGTTAGTGGATTAAAATATACACTCAAAAGTCATTAATATTGTCATTTTGGAGCTTAAAGGAGATTCAAAGAACTACTAATAATTCTAACATTTACTTGCAGTATTATATGCTTCTTTTTGAAATTTAATGAGATGAAATATCACATGTCGTTTGGATGTTATTCTCCATTATTCTAACATAATATTTGTTCTTTTTTAGGCTGATACTAGAACAGATTAGAGCCAGGAAAGATTAATATTTATTTATTTCGTCAGCATATATTTGTAAAGGCATGCAGTCACGCTTTCACAATATGTTAAAGGGCATATCAAATCAAAGAATTAATTTGGTTCTTCACAATACTTATAGCTATATTCAAATCTTTAAAGGTAATCATGGATTCTATTTCTGCTACTAACAAAAATGAACAAGAATATGCTTCATCAATTTAAAAAATATTACTCATGCATGCTCTCAGACATGTAATTAAAAAAAAAAAAAAAAACTCAGTTATAACTCGAAGAGACATGGATAAAACATTTTACTACATTTTGGGGGATATGATAATACACGTGCATTTCAGATCCTCACTATATATATTCGATATATTTTCACATTTCAAAAACAAAAATTATTAAAAAAAAAAAAAACTGCATATGAAAGTACTGCATGCAACGCAAAGGAAATAACAGCTCAACTAGCTCTACATCGCAGTACTATTAATTCTCATGCAGACAAACAACATAAAACCCATTAATTGTGTTATAGATGGAAAGGAGACTATACCATTACAGTACACCCAAGGAGGAAACAAGAGAACTGCATGAAGGAGCACAAAGAGACCAAAGAAGAGGTTAAGTTTGGCAGCAGCCATTCTTAACAAAAGAGATAATTCAACTTGATTTCTGAGACCTCAGATACTGTGTATCAAGAAAAATGGAATGCACCGCCAGATGTTAATAAAGCAAATATGCAGGTTAGTTGTTGGATTCTCTTTTAAATCTTTCTTTGAACTTGGAATTGGGTTGAGGTGCTTACAATTACAGGTGCCGCTTTGCTGTTCCCGACAAATGAAGAATCGGGTTTCAAATTGACAGCTATAAGTTGATAAACTTGGCATAGTTACAGGTGGCTGCCATGCAAAGTACCGGTTAATTCAACGTCTATCCTATTAATACATGACATCACATGACATCTTGTAAGTCCATATACGTTTTAACAGAACTTCGATGATTATATTACATATCATTGAATGATTTGATTATGTTT
The DNA here is from genome assembly GCA_013180625.2 of Boswellia sacra. Taxonomy (NCBI): domain Eukaryota; kingdom Viridiplantae; phylum Streptophyta; class Magnoliopsida; order Sapindales; family Burseraceae; genus Boswellia; species Boswellia sacra. The sequence continues at coordinate 225,033 of SNVD02010934.1, read as the reverse complement.
ATACTTCCTACGAGCTCTGATCAAATAGTGCATTATAATATTAGTTATTTATTTTCAAGTACCTTTTAACCATTATTTGAAATCTCTTTCTTCAAGCTCCTTTATGACATTTCAATCAAGTTTCGTTTACTTTAGAAATACACCAAGACTTGAATTAATTAAAGTGGATTTATGAAACCCATTACAAATTAAAGGCCGGTAAGAGTCAAATATATAAGAGTACATATCGGATATATTTGCTAGAAATGAAGCACTAGTTCACCATGCTATCTATCTCATCTAAAATGACCATTTTCACAGGCGTCTTTGCTGCATGTAACCGGCAGGACACATCGAATCCGATGCTTCTGCGGTTCTGCCACGTAATTCTTACGTGTCCGTGCAGAGTCACCATCGACAATGCGTAATAAACTTTGCACCAACTTTCGAAAACCAACTTCCACGTTTATAATGTTCACTCGCTTGGTTTCTTCCTCAAAGAGTGCCAGTGTTAGAGTTTCTTGGTTTCTGAACGAAATCCACCATAGAAGTCACCAGAGGAGTCGTTTTCCACCCGTTGGAGTGTTCGTGAGAAATATGGCTTCTAATGAGCAGCAGTTTCCTCCTCAGAGGCAGGAGCAACAGCCTGGGAAAGAGCATGTCATGGATCCTCTCCCTCAGTTTACTCGCCATGACTACACGCCATCGAATAAACTTCGTGTATACTTTTTAGTTAAAACTTCAATTTCTAGGCTATATATATGCAGCTCATACATACATTCATATATGATCTTAATTTGTAACGTGAAAATAAAATTTGCAGGGAAAGGTGGCACTAGTGACTGGAGGCGATTCTGGGATCGGACGAGCGGTGTCCTACTGCTTTGCGCAGGAGGGTGCAACTGTGGCCTTCACATATGTGAAGTCTGAAGAGGACAAAGATGCTCATGATACTCTTGAGATGCTAAGGGAAGCCAAGACCCATGACTCAAAGGAGCCCATGGCAGTATCAGCAGACTTAGGATATGATGAGAACTGCAAAAGGGTTGTTGATGAAGTGGTGAACGCCTATGGCAGGATTGACATTCTCGTTAATAATGCAGCAGAGCAGTACAAAGCAAGCTCGGTTGAGGAGATTGATGAGCAAAGGCTTGAGAGGGTGTTCAGGACTAATATTTTCTCTCATTTTTTCATGACTAGGTAAATTAAGTAGTTTATGAAATGAACGACCATAACTTATTATAAGCTGATAAATATCGACTTTACTAGCTAGCTATTATGATTATCTGATGATCATGATGCGATGGCTTCACTGTGGATATATAGGCATGCTTTGAAGCATATGAAGGAAGGAAGCTCCATAATCAACACTACATCAATAGTTGCATACAAGGGAAGTCCCCAGCTGCTTGACTACACGGCAACCAAAGGAGCAATTGTGGCATTCACCAGAGGACTTGCTTTGCAAGTTCTCGAAAGAGGAATACGGGTCAACGGTGTAGCACCTGGACCAATCTGGACTCCATTAATACCGGCATCGTTCAGCGAAGAAGAGACTGCCAAATTCGGGTCTGAAGTGCCCATGAAAAGAGCTGGTCAGCCTATAGAGGTTGCACCTTGCTATGTGTTTCTTGCTTGTAATCATTGCTCCTCTTATATAACTGGTCAAGTGCTCCACCCCAATGGTAAGTGTTTCATTAATATTATGAGCTACGTACAATATTGTTATGTTCGATTTTTATATATAGTTTTGTTGCTTTTAAACATCAACTGAGATTAATGTTCATATGTTACTTTTCTTTGATGATTTTGATTATGTAGGTGGCGTCATAGTCAACTCTTGAACGTGGTCTGCTTCTCTATACATGAGATCACCAAGTGCTATACGTTGTGGGTTTATCTGTTTCGGACTGTGCTTTTATACATAGTTTTGTATGTTTTGGGTCTTCTCTTGTAAAGTGGGAAGCATATATAAAAGTGTTGTACGTGCATGCAAGCACAATGCTTGGGTTGTAGTACCTTTCATGAACTTGGGAAGATAATGCAAAACAAAATATATAATAATGATGAGCAATGATTATCGATCTTCTACTTCTAACATTAAGCATGAGCCGAAATTATTTTGCAGAAAAATGAGCAAGTAATCACCGGGGATTATCTTCTGAGAAATACGATATATTAAATAGATCAATATTAATGATTAATAATGATATATTGATTGCATGTTAAGGCATAATGGCTCCCTTAGTACATTTGGTCAATCTAACATAAATTTTTCGCATCTGAAATGGAACTATTTTTTCTTATAAATTTCTTGTTACAAGAGAATTTTTCAAACCTAGCTAAATCGAAGAATTGAAGGATTTTGCAAAACAGAAGATGTCATGGATGCGATATAAAGAATTTTTGCGATAATTACATACTATAATTAAGTTTGTATCGTTATAACGCAATATTATAAGGAAAGAATATTTGAATTTGAAATCAAATATCAATCAAATTTTATTGGCAGGTGTCCACGTGTGTCAGCTAACAGATAATCTCTCTATAAAATAAATTAAAAGGACTTGGTTTTATTCATTTTAAATGGAAAATTTATGTTTACGCGATTCAGTGACCAAATGACCACAATAAGATATGTATCACGTTCATATAAAGTGAACTATTTCGTTGAATTTGGACTGTTTTACCCCTCAAGCGTACCCATTTCACAATTAAAAAAAAAGACAATTTGTATCAAATTTCATTATTTTTCTATAGTATTTAGAAAGAGAAGATTATCTAATTAATATTAATTGATAGCATATTATTAGAAGAGCACATATATCTTAAACTTTATTTAAAATTATGTATCTATAAATTTGATTATTATTAATTAAAATATATTAATTGAGATGCAAATTAAATTTAAGATAAATTTAAAAGAAAAAATGTTTGCCCATAATTAATCTTGTTTTTAACCGGTCAGACGAGTTCTATTGTCATAAAGTAACTTAACATTTTTGTGCGCCATAAAGTCAACTCATAAATTGGGCGTCTTCAGAGCCAATACCTTGCATAGGTAACCTATCATAATCACCTGAATTCAGACCAAATCCAGCTTACGGTCCATATTATCATAATCATGCATGCTTGTATAAAGAGCACGTTTATTATTATTATTAGTATTAATCTCTAAAATTTATTTATGAGTCATACTTTATCTACAATTTATAGACAATTATTTTGTTTATAACTTGAGTTAGTATGTTATCACTCGATTGATAAAAAATGAAAATGAATAAAAGATATTAAAATAAATGACATGATAATTACTCATTCAATAATATCTTGTTAACTCGTGCTATATAAAATTTTAGTTAAACTCGTGTTATATAAAATTTTAGTTATAAATAAGATATAAGTTTAGTATTATTCTTTATTTATTTTCAGATTTTATCAACTATACGATATTATGTAAGCTTATTTTTCAATCCATCGATGATAGCGGATGCTTGCCTTCTGGCGACCAGAGAATGAACCAGAACTCCCCCGCTTTTTATGGGTCGTTATCTCATCAAAAATGAGCTTTTCAACAGACGTGTCCGCTCCTGGCGACCAAGATGACACGTGGACTCCTCCTTCAGCCACGTACTCCTACGTGTCCGCATGCAAACTCGCTATAAATCCCTCAACAAATCTCATACCACCTCTCAGCAATCCATAGCCTATATATAGCTAATAGCAGCTATACAAATCCACTTTATCTCATTATATATATATGATCACTGCTCCCTTATTTTCTTCATCAAGATTGTTGCCCACTAGACTTTCTTGTTCTTTGGAAGAAACCCATCTTGGTACTTACCGGAGGAGTTATTTTCCCGCAACATTTCGGGAGAATCAGAGACCTGTTAGAGTAGTGAGCGTGAGAAACATGTCTTCTGATAAGCAGTTTCCTCCTCAGAAGCAGGAGGGACAGCCTGGAAAAGAGCATGTCATGGACCCTATTCCTCAGTTCACTAGCCCTGATTATACGCCATCAAATAAGCTTCGTGTATGGCTTTTTGTTAACTTTTGCCAAGTGCCTGTTAATGTTATAGTTGATATCATTTCATGCATGCAAATAATAATGTAACTGACCACGTGCAACAATTATGCAGGGAAAGGTAGCCTTAGTGACCGGCGGCGACTCTGGCATCGGACGGGCCGTGTGCCACTGCTTTGCGCAGGAGGGTGCAACTGTGGCCTTCACCTATGTGAAGTCTCAAGAGGATAAAGATGCAAAGGACACTCTGGAGATGCTGAAGAAGGCCAAAACTTCGGACGCGAAAGAGCCCATGGCAACAGCAGCGGATTTAGGGTTCGATGAGAATTGCAAAAGGGTTGTTGAAGAAGTGGTGAGCGCGTATGGGAAGATTGATATTCTCGTCAACAATGCAGCTGAGCAGTACAAAGCAACCTCAGTTGAGGAGATTGACGAGCAAAGGCTGGAAAGGGTGTTCAGGACTAATATATTCTCTTACTTCTTTGTTACAAGGTAAAATGAAATGTAATTTTTCATTGTTGAAGTCTCCCCTGGCTTGACATGTGCAATTTAAAATGAGAATGAGATAACACCGATAATTGATGGCTATAATGTTGGTAGGCATGCTTTGAAGCATATGACGGAAGGAAGCTCCGTAATCAACACCACATCAGTTAATGCCTACAAGGGAAACGCCAAGCTGCTTGACTACACGTCTACAAAAGGAGCAATTGTGGCATTCACTCGAGGACTTGCTCTCCAACTTGTCGAGAAAGGAATTCGCGTCAATGGTGTGGCACCTGGACCCATTTGGACCCCTTTAATACCTGCATCATTCGACGAAGATGAGAGTTCTAAGTTTGGATCCCAAGTGCCCATGAAGAGAGCTGGCCAGCCTATTGAGGTTGCACCTTGCTTTGTGTTCCTTGCTTGTAATCATTGCTCGTCTTATATAACTGGCCAGGTCCTTCACCCTAACGGTAAGGTGTTCATTGTAACGTATTAGTAATCTGTATTCTTTTCTACCTCAAGAGATAGATGTTGATTGCAATTTTTTTCTTTTGCAGGTGGCACTATTGTTAATGGTTAATGGTCTTGGCAGTGTTTTTTGTGGTCTAGTGGCTTTTTGAATCCCTTTGTTATGTTTTGTATGGCTTTGTATGTAGCGGCCTTCCGCTGAATGGTCAAGGTGCTATACTGTCGAATGTTCTTTTGTACGTATGTAGCCAAGCAAGCACAATGCTTGGGGTGTTCTAGTAATACGAAAGCGAAGAATAATTGTGTTATCTTTACTCTAGTTTTGGTTGGTTATTAATGCATATGTGTATGCTTCGACGGAAGCAGCCACCAGCCACCACGGGCTCTGCAATTGCCCTGTTGTCTTATGGCCCTTTTTTGGTCATGAATTCGACAATTAGACGTAGGGTAGAGGTTGGACACTAAAGTGGCTTACTAAACTTGCTCTGGTTCACAATCAAAACTTAACGCGACAATAATTTGAACAAAATGATGTATAGCATTTTTCAACGGGGTAGTAATCGAAATTCATGTTGAAGCAGGAAGAAATTTATAGATGGAAGTAAAATACCGACTGTAATCCCAATCATTCTAAAAGAATGGCGTACCAGGTACAGAGTATCATGACCATCCACTCCATTCCAGCATGTTAAGTTAAACAAGCACTAAGCCGAGTAATTTCACAAGCATACCTGATGCATGCCCATTTAGCTGTGATTTTACTTCATATAATGTAGAGAATTATAGGTAGGAGCTATCTCAGGTATTGGAGCTTCATTTGTGCCATAATGGCTCCATATTGCCTCTGAAAAAGCATGAATGCAGGAAAAGAGATGCACAATAAAATTTTAACCAGAAAAAGATTGTGTGCGCGCGTGCAGACCGATCAAATTAGAACCTTAAAAGATTGTATCAAGTTAACAAACCAAGCTGGAAAATTGAAGCGAGCTTGCAGAGACGGAAAGGTATGCAATGAGGAGGCAAACGTTGTCAACTAAACAATTTTGAGAGCATTTGTCTATCAAGTCAAAAAGGAAACAACGAAGAGAAACATTCATGTAAAGAAATAACATTACTCTAGAATTTATTACTCATGCTGATTTTACAGTTGTTTCTGTCACCACTCATGACGCAGAATGTGAAATACTCCTTGGAACGAAAGAGAAGAATGAGACTAACAATGCAGTGAAGATGGAAATAAAAGGAAATACAACAGATTAGTGTACACCAGATGGCAGAAAAGAAATAGCTATAACATCAGATCATACATTATCATGTAATCATGCTATTACTTGATAAAAATACTCTGATGTTTCTGAAATTCAATGTTGCTGGGGATATCAAGAGGACTCGCCAAAAGAAACCTCAACCCCTTTTCCACCAATTTCTGCAGTCACACACTGGAACCCGCATGACTCTAGCTCTGTTATAACTTTATGAACAATTGTTTCGGATAGCACTAATTAGTGTAGTCAAGGAAACGCATAAATGAATATGCTTTTCAAGGTTGAACATAGATATCAAGATATCAGTAATATTCCAGGATTCTTTTAACCAAAGTTTATTATAAAATAAACAGGTAATAAAATGAGGTCTAGATGCTAATAAATTTCATATCGAATGCAAATTCACATCTTTAGACTCATCTTCACCATGTATTTATGGGTAATCAATCGTAGATTTATCCATGTGTGCTCCTACAAGTAATGAGAAGATTGATCTTTTATCTAATATAACCCCATATGACCCTGGATGAAGTTCAAAGTTTTCAGTTGGTCACAACAGTTTTTGCAAATTCTTTAATCTATATTAACCATCCACAATCGATCTAATCAAATAATACAACCCAAATAAATTGCAGATGAGACCTAACATAATGTAGCACATGGCAATCTGATAAGGCAATGTTCGTCCTAAGTACTGAAATCATATCAAAGAGCAGACAGAGAAAGTATGTTTCCCAACAGAACAGTAGGGTGGTTACCTTCAGTTAATTTGCCTTTTTATACCTTCTTTGTAAACAAGAGCCCCGCTTTGGTTTGGTGAACTCATGGACATTGAAGATGCAATTAAAATAATTGAAGGCATCTAATATATAATTAGCAAAGCAATCATCACAAAAGAGATTAGAAACTATAATTAAAAACAAAAAGGAGAAGAAAAAAATAAAATCAACACATGTGGATATAGGTTAAAAAGACTGAATACAAAGGAGGATACACGTTGGCAACAGTGTAAGGACACAGCCCCCGCCACCTGCTCCAGTCAACTTGGAAGATAATTTGTACTTCAATGTTGTGCGTAGAACAGTTTCTATAGAAGCATGGCTGACCCCCATACACTGGAGCAGACCTTGATTCATTTCCATTAACTCTTCTACCTTCCCCTCCTTCTCTGTTATGGAGAGATCATCGGGCGCAGATGACTCAATAATGGTAGCCAATTCCTTGCTTATGGAATCAACGGCGCTAAACACAGAACTCATAGCATCAGGGTGCCTCAAGGTCCTCTCTGAAACACCAGCAACTAATGCCTTCGTGTTTCTACCAACTTTTGTGTTAGTAATGAGCATTTTCAGTTTCATATTGGACTTGATGCACGTCAGGCTACCTGACCTGAACTTGATAATGTTGCCTGTTGCATGAAGAAAGTAATTACAAACACAGTACAATCCAGCACTCTCACACATTAATAAGGAAAGACAAGTAAATACTTTCATAAATTTTAGAATATGTGAACCCAGATTCAACATTATGTCACCAAATCATGTTATCTGGCTCTGCTTTTTCCTAAGTGTGTTTTTATGGGGGATAATTGACAAAATTCTGTAAGTTTTTGAAAAGATTCTTATATCAATATCATCTAGCATTATAAAATAATTCATGATTCATTCACATAACCACCAACTGATTGAAAATACTTCAAATTTTAGACTTGATTAGTAAGATAAATAGCTAAACCATGATGTATTTCATGAATATTTCTAAGTGCTTGCCCCATTTGGCACAGCAACATTTATTCAACTCCCCCAATGAGCAAAAACAGAATAGCTAATATATATTATAATGAAAGATTGACAAAAACCACGATTTATCTAGCATACATCAAGGATTACATACCATATGTGCTGACTGTGTTGTCAAGTCCAGATGGCTTTCCGTGAATTATCTTCTCACCTTCAAAAGCCCATCTATTCAACAAATCAAGATCATTCTCCCCAAAATTTGACCACCCTTTCTGGTTCTTATCCAAACTCACAGAATCTGATAGACTTAATAGAACAGCTGAGAGTGAGACACAAAATGCAGCAGATGAACCCAGACCTGCACCGAGTGGGAGGTCAGAAGTAACAATCACTGTGGCAGGCTTAAAGCTGACACAGAAAAGAAACACCAATTAGAGACCAAAATATCAAAAGAAAATAATCGACACCATAAAGTGACTCTGGATGCATACCCTTGAATAGAGGTGTATAGCCACAGAAAAGCTGTCACTCCAGAAGCGAGTCCAATTTTTGCCTCTGGAATATTTATTTCTTCAACGAGAGCTGCAATACATCTAACGGTTTCCACTGAGCATGAGGTGGGTGTTGATGCGAAAGGACCACCCAAGTGAGACAGTGTCTCTTTGATTTTGTCAACAGACCATGAAAATTCTAATGCCATGTCCTTGAGATGGAGCTTCAGTGTATCACCATTCTCTATACAGAAAAGAATAAATGATAATTTTATGATTACAATAGATTAAAGAAGAGAGAAATATTTCATAAATTATAACAGCATGACACTCATTCACAAATTTCCATTCTGACGCAACTTTTCATCTAATTCAACTTAAGGCATTCAAGAATAATCAGAATCTTGATACTAACTTCAAACTCTTTTTATGAACTGCAATTTCATTGATTTAAAAATGATAGAAAACGAATTATAGAAAGATAGTAGAGACTAATTTGCAGATAAAATGGCGCAATTAAGGATTAAGACAATCACCTCTCAGAAATCCTCTGCAATCACTCACTCATCAGCAATTCAAATTTCCAAAAGGATCATCTTTTATTTGGGTATGTTATCCATTCAAGCATATTTAGCAGAAAATTTACTACATGAACCAGAGAAGCAAAAGAGAACGAAAGAAGAGTTCCAACAAAAACTCAAAACAATTGCTTAAGGGAAAACCTAATGAAACCAATCTCAGAAAAACAACACATTTTTTTTAATAAATAAAATTTAACTCCATTATAGGCCAACTCAACGTTCAAACAAAAATCTCCCAGAACAGACTACATCTCCACATAATATCCAAACGGAATCTCCCAATTTCGAGCAATCCCAAATCAAACCCAATTCACATAAACCTCAACTCCACACATTCAACCGAGAAAACCAAGAAAACAATCACTAAAAAACCAATCAAACAGAATCTAGAAACGAAACAACGTATATAAAGAAAGCATAACCACGTACCAGAATCAGAGGGAAAATGAATGGAGACATAAGTGTAGAGATCAATGCAGGCAGCGACGGCCGTTGATCCATGAACCACCGCGTGCTCTCCGGCGAGTATAATCTTCCCAGGAGCTCTAGCTTTAACCTCCATTACTACTTTCCCCTATTAACTCAGAATTGGTTCTGCAAAGATTTTGGTAACAAAAATCTTAGGCTTAAAAGTCTCCTCTTTCTGTAGTGACTGATAATCGAGGTACTTATGAACAGTCAGCAACTGCAAACTAGAAGTTGGCGGAGATAAACGTACTAAAACGTTATTTCTTTACTTTTGTTTCTGTTTGTCGTTGGTGGCGCGTGCGTCGTGTTGATTGCATGCTAAAATCTAGTTTCTTCCACCTTTGACCAAGAAGTCGAAAAGTGCATGGCAATAGCATCCTGGATAATTTTGCTAAAAGTTGGACGGCTTAAATATAGTAGCATACATATGTATTTTCTCTCAAGCTTTAAATTTTGCGAGACAAAATTAGTGATATAAAAAGTTTGCAGGATGTTTTTAGAAAAATCAGTGTGATCCACATTGAAAAAGTTCGTACATAATATTTAGAAGTACTATATATTAATTTATATAATAAGTCAATGTTTTCCTTTTTAAAAATCAATAATACTTTCCCTCTACATTGAAAAATCAGTGTGATCCACATGTAAATAACTAAAGATAATAAAACAAAGAAAAGTATCAAAGAGTCGTCGATACCATAGCCAATAGCCAGAGATAATGAAATGTTCTTAAGTAACACATATTTTATAGTTCAAAACATTATACATAATCAATGCCACGCATTTTCCTGCATATTCCACAAACTAATTCATAAATCCACATTATTTACAGCGCCAAATGGTTTTAAGATCTTGAATTCTAATTATTTTTTCTAATATAAGAAGCATAACCCCCTGAACTGATGTAAGAACGGGAGAGAATGCCGGCCCCCCAACAAGTTTATTTACTGTTCTGCAAATTTATAAAGCTCAATGACACCTGAAGAAAGATGTGTTTGAGAAGTTGGTGTTATGAGACAGAAAAGTGCAAACAAAACAGACTCTATGCCCATTTTTTATATTAAGAATGAATAGAAACTTATTGAGAATTATAGGAAACAGCACATTAAGTTTACTAGCTCATTCACTCAGCAGTTTGAAATTTCTTTACTGAGTGTGTCATGAAGAGTCTCGACAAGGTTAAGCAAGAAACCATCTGAACCATGTTTTGCCAATAAGGAAACTGCCACAGGAAGATTATCATACATACCTAGTGGTATGCTCACCTGCAGATAGAACCAATCAACAGGAAAAAAAGGGTCAGAAAAAATGGTAATATTTTATAGAAACCAAAAAATGTGACTGAAACAACCTGACAGAATCCAGATACTCCAGCGATAGAGAGCAAGCTAAAAGCCACTGCACGGAAAACTTCTAATCCGGTTGCATCCATTTGTAGTTTTGGTGGAGGACCTGGTACTGTAGGGATAACGAGGATACCACAATCCTGATAATTCAGATAAGCAATTGTTAAACAAGCTACAGTATATTGATCAGAGCAAACAGCAACTCCAGTTTTGTCACTTCGAATCGATCATGGATCCAAAATGAGTGGGAAACACCCAATTTAAATTTCTTGCAGCAAGATGTGTCAGTTATTTGTTTACAGTAAATCTGTAAGTTCTTCAAAACGAATTGGCTTCCAGGGAACAAAGGTAAAAGTCTAAATGAATATCGAAACACTTGAATCATGTGGACTTGCATCTGAATTTAAAATGTTTCAGAGCAGAAACTATAGTCTCAAATGAACAATGTTTTCATCAGTTTATAATGGCATATTATACTCATGTCTCATTGTACCTTTGATCAACAGATGCTCCCAAATTTGGGGAGTCCAGATTGGAGGTTTATATAAATTAAACAAGCATATATCTCTAGCCTAAAAATACAAAAAAGGTTTACTCTTTGGCAAATCGGATAATAAATTTTTCTTTGCAAGTTCAGTTTTACTACAAGAGAGAGAGAGAGAGAGAGAGAGAAGTACCTCAAGAAGATCAGTAAGTGAAGCACGTAACTCAGTCTTGATGGATTGACAGACATCAATGTTTTCCGCTGGTGTTCTAATAGCTTCCCATACCCGTTCTGATATTCCTGGACCCAAATCAGGTTTGACTGTAGTCACCCATTCGCCATGGTTATTCTTGAATTCATATCTACACTTCAAATAGCAATGAAATTCAACAGTTAACATTTGATAAAACAATCTCTCAGGTCAACTAAATCAATTAACAATCCAAGAAAATTGTATTGATGCTTTGCACCTTTGCAGCAACCTCATGGCACTTGAAAGGGCTGCCAAGGATGGTCTACTATACTCTTCGTCCTTGTTTCCTTCACTTATGAAATGCTTCAGGCTTGGAACTTTTTCCTTGACATAATCCCCAAGGTTTACATTCTTCAAAACGTTACCTGCAATCTCCAATCCATAAGTGTGAAATCTCACCAAAAAGAAAACAAACTGATATAAACAATATTGTCTTTTAAGCTATTAAACACTGCCACTCTGTATTAGACATACATTTCTAAGGAGCCTAACCTCGGAAAGCCACTGAGTTAACAGAATTCATATCATATCCATGTGGTTTTCCTAAGGAAAGAAACTCTCTATGGCATGCAGTTGTGCGTAGCAAATATGCTGTCCAAGAGAATGAGTGGGTTTCTAATGCTGCTTTGAGGGGCTCAAGTCGATGTCCTTGGACTGTTATTTCCCAAAGTAGTGGTCAATTTCTTACTAATGTGAGCTTGGTGGTTGGAAAAGGGGACAACATTAGATTTTGGGAGGATAAATGGGTTGGCAATTTGATAGGCACCTAAGCACCATGGAGAACCACACCCCAAAAGCTAGCTGTTAAGGTGGGAGAGCCAGGTACTCAAATACCCCATCACGTAGTCCATACTACCCGATGTGGGACTTTGACATCCCATACTACCAAGGTCCCTATCAATAACCCCTCCTCGGAAAGCCGACGTCCCGACGGCTGCACTCGGCAGCACTTCACTCGGCTCCGCGCCGGTCAGAACACTCTGCCGGTAGCCCTCTCCGTTCCGCCAAGCACCGGCTCTGATACCAAATAATAGGCACCTAAGCACCATGGAGAACCACACCCCAAAAGCTAGCTGTTAAGGTGGAAGAGCCAGGTACTTAAATACCCCATCAAGCAGTCCATACTACCTGATGTGGGACTTTGGCATCCCATACTACCAAGGTCCATGATAGGTTCCAAGCAAAATTAAAGTAATATTGAATAGAAAATGCCACTAAATAGAAATTAAGAGATGGAAAAAGAGAAGAAGAAATCTGGGCAGATTGTATTATTCCTCAAAATATTTACAGAAACAAATGATAGCCATTCGAGAGGGCTATCTCTCTCCCAATTTGTCCCTAAACACTCCCTACCCCTCACTGCCTCCTTCTCCTCTTTTTATAACCTCCTCTCTAACAGAAAAACTCCAGCTCACCTTCTCCCACAATGCAACCCAAAACCGTTACTAGCCAGCTCACACCAGCTAGGTGTCCCTATGCAGAAATTCCTTTCTTAACCCTTCTAGAATAAGTATACAAAACCGGAGGCTTATCATCACCCCTGAGGCCAAGAAGCACCTTGTCCTCAAGGTGGAAAGCTGGAAATTGTTGACGGATGGTATCCACAGGCTCCCAAGAAGCTTCAAATGGAGGAAGTCCCTTCCATTGAACCAATACTTCTGCAAAGGGTCCCTCCATAGACTGGCGCACCCCTAACACTTGTTCAGGTTCAACAACCCATTCAAGCTCAGCATCCAAAGAAGGAGGAATTGGTTGACAATTAGCAGTGGAGCCAATAGCCTTGCGGAGTTGAGAAACATGAAAAACAGGATGTATGGCAGCAGATGGAGGAAGATCCAATTTATAAGCTACTGGTCCAATTCGTTGTTGCACTCTATATGGACCAAAGAAACGAGGTGACAGTTTCTCATTCAACTTCCGGGCAAGAGTACGAAGTCGATAAGGTCCAAGCTTCAAGTATACCATGTCACCAACCTCAAACTGAAGTTCTCGTCTATGAATATCAGCATTGGCCTTCATCTTAGCTTGGGCTCGAGTGAGATGATATTTCAGTTCATCCAAGACAGCATCACGATCTCTTAACTGCTGCTCTACAGAAGAGTTGACAGTAGTGTTGTGCCCATACCGAAGCAATGGAGGTGGGGAACGTCCATAGACAATGGCAAAAGGAGTAGTATTGATAGAGCTGTGGAAAGTGGTATTATACCAAAACTCAGCCCATGAAATCCAATTGCTCCACTGACGAGGTTTGTCATAACAGAAACAACTAAGATAAGTTTCAAGACAACGGTTGACAACTTCGGACTGTCCATCCATTTGAGGATGATATGCAGTACTTCGTTTCAGATGTGTACCTTGTGTGCGGAACAATTCAGTCCAGAAATGGCTGAGAAAGACCTTGTCACGGTCTGAAACAATTGATCGGGGAATACCATGCAAGCGGACTATTTCGCGAATAAAAAGAGCAGCCACTGATTGAGCTGAAAAAGGGTGGCAAATAGGACAAAAATGAGCATATTTACTTAGGCGATCCACCACCACAAGTATTGTATCAAAACCATTGGACTTCGGCAACCCTTCCACAAAATCCATGGTGATATCTTCCCAAACCATGTCCGGAATTGGCAAAGGCTGTAACAATCCTGCAGGAGACAGAGCTAAACTCTTATTCTGTTGACAAATAGGACATTCCTCCACCAATTTCTTAACATCAGCCTTCATGCCCTTCCAATAAAGCTCACTAGATATCCTTTTATAAGTGCGAAGGAATCCAGAATGGCCTCCAATAGCAGAGTTATGAAATTCTCGCAATAGCGAAGAAATCAAAGTTGAGGTTCGAGGAAGCACCAACCTGCCCTTGTACAGTAAGCGACCATTCGATAAAGAGTAACGCGGCCAAGAATCAGAGTCCATCATCAAATCTTGCTTAATGCGAGATAAAAAAGGGTCAGCCTCAATTTCGGACTGGAGGATCTGGACATCCAATACATATGGCAATGTGAAGGAGGCGAACTCCACATTGGGCTGAAGTCGAGACAAAGCATCCGCTGCCTTGTTTTCCAAGCCTGGATGATATTGTATCTCAAAGTCGTAACCCAGCAACCTTATCAACCATTTCTGGTATTCTGGTTGTATTAACCGTTGTTCCAACAAATGTTTCAAAGCACGTTGGTCAGTCTGAACTATGAAGTGCTGCCCCAAAAGATAATGCCTCCACTTTTGAATAGCTAAGACAATAGCCATGAGTTCCCTCTCATAAATAGGCTTAAGTCGGGACCTTTCGGAAAGGACTTGACTAAAGTAAGCAATAGGGCGATGTGATTGCATTAGCACAACTCCTAATCCATGTCCCGAAGCATCAGATTCAATTATGAATGGCTTAGTGAAATCTGGCAAAGCCAACACTGGTACTGATGTCATAGCCGACTTTAACTGTTGGAAAGCATTTTCTGCAGCTGCATTCCAAGCAAAAGCATCCTTCTTGAGCAGCTGTGTTAATGGCCAAGAGATAGCTCCGTAGTTAGCTACAAACCGCCGATAATATCCCGTCAAACCCAAAAAAACCACGCAATTCCCTGATTGTACGAGGAGAGGGCCACGAAAGCATGGCTTGAATTTTGTTAGGATCAACACAAACTCCACCAACTGAAATTAAATGTCCCAGATATTCCACTTGTGATTGAGCAAACTGACACTTTTTAGAATTAACATACAATTGATGGTCTGTCAAGGTGGAGAATACTAGCTCAAGATGCTGCATGTGAGTTGTTAAATCTCGGCTATAAATCAATATATCATCAAAGAAAACGAGAACAAATTTGCGAAGAAATTCACAGAACACCAAATTCATAAGTGATTGAAAAGTCGCTGGGGCATTAGTCAAACCAAAGGGCATGACAAGAAACTCATAATGCCCTTCATGCGTACGGAATGCTGTTTTTGGAACATCTTCAGCTCGCACCCAAATCTGGTGATACCCAGATTTTAAATCCAATTTAGAAAAAATAGATGCGCCATGAAGCTCATCCAATAGCTCCTCAATGACAGGAATTGGGAACTTGTCTGGTACGGTGACTTTGTTAAGAGCTCGGTAGTCCACACAGAAACGCCAACTACCATCTTTTTTCTTTACCAGCAACACCGGGCTAGAGAAAGGACTTACACTAGGCTGGATTATCCCTGCAACCAGCATTTCCTTGACTAACCGCTCAATCTCATTCTTTTGCACATGAGGATATCGATATGGTCGGACACTAACAGGAGAAGCCCCCTCGATCAAACAAATGCTATGATCTGTCGCGCGAATAGGCGGTAGTCCATGGGGCAACTCAAATACACCTCGAAACCTCTCCAGTACCCCCCGAATTATATCAGGAACATTGATGTCTTTGTGCCAACTTTCGGAGTCTGCCATTATACAACTTAACTCAACCAAAAATCCTTGATCATCTGACTGCATGTTTTTCACCATCGATCACAACGAGACGCCGAACTTACTTAGTCCTGACTCACCTTTCAAAACCATTATAGTATCACCCACCTTAAATTTCATTCTCAGCAACTTCCAATTCACCTCCATATCTCCCAAACTCCCCAACCAGGGCATCCCCAAAACCACATCAGTGCTTCCAAGCTCTAAAGGCAAATAATCCTCCACCACCGTTAAGCCTTGCATAGTTAAGACTACCCCACGACAGATCCCTTTGCCCTTGACAATAATGCCAGTGTCCATGATTACCCCATAATTAATGGTATCAGATAGTGGTAAGTCCAATTTCTTTACCAAACTCAAAGCAATAAAATTGTGAGTTGCTCCACAATCAATTAAGATTGTTACCTCTGATTTTTGAATTTCACCTTTTAATTTCATCGTACCTGGAGTGTTAAGTCCCACAACTGAGTTCAATGATAACTCCACTGGATTACCCACCATTATGGGTTGTGGGAAAGATAAGCTTGTATCTCTATCCTCCTCATCTTCATCATCACCTTCCTGGACCAGCAGTAATCGGAGTTCTCTATTCTTACACTTATGCCCGACTGTGAACTTTTCATCGCACCGGAAACAAAGTCCTCTTTCACGCCGAGATTGAAACTCTGCCTCCGATAGCCTTTTGAAGGGTGGTTCACGCTTAAGAGGAACATTACGATCACTTACTATAATTGGGCGTGTCTGGAGGTGATCTCCAATTTTAGTGTCGACCTTGGGCTGTGTTGTAGGCAATTTAAATTCAGTCTTTGACTGGAACGTAGGAAACTTGGACAGCTTGGACGTAGTTGGATTAAGAAAAGCCCATATAATATTATTTTTATCTTCAATCCTTTGGGCAAGTTCCATAATTTGGCTCAGCCCATTGGGCTGCAGTAAACGAATTTCAGCCCGCACATCTTGTTTCAGCCCATTAATAAAGGTGCTCTCCATCACTTCGTCAGGAATGCTCTCCAAAGGGGCAGCCAACATCTCAAACGTACGACGATAATCAGCCACCAATCCCTCCTGTTTAACAGCCAAAAATTGTTCACACAGACTCCCAGCTTGTGACGGCCTAAATCTCAAAAGCAATTGACGTTTCAACTCATCCCAGTTCTGAAATTCGGCTCGAGCACTTGCCCACTGATACCATGATAAAGCATCACCATCAAAACTAATGACTGCTGCTGCCATCTTTTCCTGTTCTGTGAGCTCATGGAGGATAAAAAATCTTTCTGCCTGAAAGACCCAAGCATCTGGGCTGTCTCCTGAAAATACTGGCATCTTTAATCGTCGATAGTTGCTCCAATTATAATTCGGGTTATTCTGTTCGATTGATCCTTCCCCTGGATTCCCAATCGCTGGAGGTCGTCGGTCATTTGCCAGTGCGATCATGGCTTTTTGGGTTTCCTCCATTGACATCATCATCGTAATAACATTCTGTGAAAGTTTCTCCATAGTCCGTTCTAGCCCGGGGATCCTCTGTAACTCTACTCTCATTTCCCCGATTTCTTTTTCCAGTTTCTCCACTCTACCTTCAGCCATCTTTTGTGCCATCAGAATTTGTTGAGGCTCTGATACCAGATGATAGGTTCCAAGCAAAATTAAAGTAATATTGAATAGAAAATGCCACTAAATAGAAATTAAGAGATGGAAAAAGAGAAGAAGAAATCTGGGCAGATTGTATTATTCCTCAAAATATTTACAGAAACAAATGATAGCCATTCGAGAGGGCTATCTCTCTCCCAATTTGTCCCTAAACACTCCCTACCCCTCACTGCCTCCTTCTCCTCTTTTTATAACCTCCTCTCTAACAGAAAAACTCCAGCTCACCTTCTCCCACAATGCAACCCAAAACCGTTACTAGCCAGCTCACACCAGCTAGGTGTCCCTATGCAGAAATTCCTTTCTTAACCCTTCTAGAATAAGTATACAAAACCGGAGGCTTATCACAATTCTCCTTATGCATTTTATTCCCAAGACTGTATAGGCTTTCCAATCATCGCAAGGCTTCTATTGCATGTAAGCTAATTTCTTTCATTCATCAAATTGCATTGGCATTTTAAATTCCTGAGAAATTTAAATGACAGAGAAGTGGCGGTCCAGGCTAACCTTGCTATGCTTGAGGGTGTTTCTCTTCATCAAAGTAAGCCTAATAAGAGGAATTGGAATTTGTCAAAATCAGGTGAGTTCTCTTGTAAATCCTTTTTTAATCGGTTGGTGGATGATTCCTCTTTTCCTATTTTTGAACCTTATTTGAAGATTTGGAAGTCAAAGGTTCCCTGCAAAGTCAAAATTTTAGTGTGGTCCATCGCTAACAACAAGATCAACACCAATGATAGTCTCCAAAAAAGAAGTCCTAATAGATGCTTAGCTCCTCAATGGTGTATTATGTGCAAGAAAGAAGCTGAAAGTAGTAATCATCTCTTTCTCCATTGCCATGTTGCTAGTTGGTTATGGAATTGTCTTTATGGAAAAGCTAAGTTGAGTTGGGTTGCACCAAATTCTTGTGCTTCCTTAATGACTGAGAATCTCTGTGCTTTTGGGGGAGGGAAGAAAGCTATGGTTGTGTGAGATTGTGCAAGGATGGCTGTTTTTTGGGCAGTTTGGTTGGAAACGAATCGTCGCATTTTTTTATAATCATTTGGAAGATAACATGTCTTTTTTATGGGACAAAGTTCAATTTTGGACTTCTCTTTGGGCCTCAATATCTTTTGCATTTCGAGGAATTCCTTTTTTCTTTATTTATCATAATTGGCAAGCGGTCATCTTTTAATGTCTGTTAGTTTTTCTTCTATGGTTGGGGTTGTTGAGGTGGCTGCTGAGTATTCTTAGGTGTATGGGGTGGTTGAGGTCATTGCGGAGCGCTCTTCTGTGTTTGGTGTTGTTAAGGTTGTTTTGGGTTTTGCTTTGGTTGTTCAGGGCTCTTTTAGAATGTCCTATTTGGGTGATTATGCTTTTGGTGATCCTATGATTTCTTTGTGCTTCTGCTTTTGTTATTGCTAAAGGACACCTTATTCTTTATTTGTAAATTTTTTTCATTCTATTAATAAAATTTTTGTTTCGTATCAAAAAAAAAAAATTCCACACTTCATGTATAACTTGACTAGTAACGGAATCATACGGTAAATTTACTCACTCCCAAATAATTTCTCAACTGATCTAACAAGAACTTGTGTTATGCGATCACTTGGAATGCTTGAAAGTTGTAAGCAATCTTCAGCAAGGATCACCTGACTCGGTCTGACCAGATGCACCTCAGGCAACTCCAACAGAACATTCCCCACTCGCTTCAAAATTGTAGGATCCCTAGCAAACCATCCTAGACAGAACTTGGTGTCAAATGCCTTAATTATCAAGTCCTTCAGATATCTATGGATTAACCATACAATATACACCACAAAAAATTAAAAAAAAAAAAAAAAAAAGATAACAATCCAAACCTGTACATCAAATTTATAGATAGGAACTAGTTGGTCCAGTCTAATAGGTAAAACATCATTTCTATTATTATCATTGAAGTTAAACATAGGCCTTTTAAAACCAAAAAAGTAATTCAAAAGGCATTGTTATAAATTCTGCAGTAAGATGGTATGCACCGTATATCTGAAACAGGTTAGTCAGGTATCAGTTCCTCACCCACAGTATCAAAACTCTGAGCCATAGGAATCACTCCAGCGGTAGAAACACGACCATGCGAAGGCCGAAACCCAAAAATTCCACAATATGATGCAGGGACTCTCACACTTCCTCCCGTGTCAGTTCCTATGATGTAGAGAACTTTTTACTTATAAACTAGTTAAGGACAAGCCAAGAGACATAGGGGCTGTTCAAGAAAGAAACACTGACCTAAGGAAAAATCAACAAGCTCTGCACCCACTGCAACAGCAGATCCACTAGAAGATCCTCCAGGCACTCGGTCTGGTGCACAAGGATTTGTGGGCGTCCCATAATGTTTATTTTCTCCATTTATACTGCAAAGATATGATTATTCATTGTTTTGATGATTGATTTAACAAATTAAAATGAAAAGATGAACAACTAGTGCATTGACGGAATATGAATTGACTTAATTTATACCCTTGCTTACTACTATATAGACGGAATAACAAAAGATGATTCACTAAAATGCCAAGAAAACACACCCCAAGGGTACATTATCCTAAAACAGAATTTCAGAGAAGTTGAAAAGCAATAAATTGGTTTAAAATTCTAACCTGTATGCCATTTCATCCATGACCGTTTTACCAATACATGTGGCACCTCCTCTTAAGACAGCCAAAACAGCGGGAGCCATGGATGTGGCAGCAGAATGCGTCCTAGCCCACTCGGGATTTCCAAATCCAGTAATATATCCATCCACATCAAATCTACCCCCAAATTTCAACACATAAAACAAACATACAAAACAGCAAAATGAGTACACGAGTTTTTGCACAAGTGATATCAAAATCTTCAAGACAATAAAGAATTCAGTAATACTATGCAACCCAACTTTGTATCTCAATTGAGATGGCAACTGACATATTAATCCATGTAAATAGCCACATCATACCTCTTTTAATTAATCAATTAACACATCTTTTACATAAATTAACATCGTCAACTACCACCTCAGTTGGGATACAAAATTGAGATATAAAATTGGGATGTATAGCATTACTATAAAGAATTAAAGATAAATAGTAGCTGCAATTGATGTAAAGTTCACACACGAGCCTACGCACAATCACACTCACACTCGACAAGAGCTGAAGCAGATAATATAAATAGAGTCTGATTCAGTGAGAAAAATCATAAAATCATCTATTCTATGCAATATGGAGCCAAACCTACTAACTGAAACGATCACATGAACCTTAGAACAAGTGTGAAAACAAAAATTATACTCATATACTCGTTACAAAAAAGAGTGATAATATAACAACATTTGCATTGAGGAAGAGGGACTTACATGTCTTTAACTGCAAAAGTGAGGCCGTTTAAAGGAAGTTGATGAGGTGAAGGGCTTGGTTGGAGAATAAATTTCTCCATGAAAGCTCCATAGCCTAATTCTCTTGCCATTTCTGCCACTGCTAAGTCCGCTATCGGTCATGCAGCGTGTGGTGTAGCTGGCTTATCTCCATCGTTGTATTAAAATAAACGCGACGTCGCGAAGAAAGAATTTTACTAGTTACAAGGTAAACTGTGTTGTCTTACGTTATCTTTGCGCGATGAACTGTTATTGTAAAATTGAGCCCCTTACTCATAGTTTCTCCTTCCAACTCGGCCCCGGTAGTTTATTCGCCAGGTTACCCCTTTAGTTTGTAAAGATTTCAAAATCACCCCATGGCTTGTAACATTCCGTTAGCCCTTTAACTTGTCATCACATCAACATTGCAAGAAGAGATTTGTTCGTTTATGACGATTGTAGACAAAAGTTGCTAGACTAAGCAAACATTTTCAGAAAACACTCTATTTTAGCACATTTCATTTTCAGACTACTAGCTGGCAGGACTACTCTTCTCCCGACCTTTTGAACTCAAAAATGAAGATCTGGGAAAGTATTAACTTATAAATGAATTTGACAGTACTTCGACAATAGCAAGGAAATATTTAATCAGTTCCATCAGAATCCTCATCAAAGATATACAAGTCTAGGACTATTCTTCATGTTTGCTCAGTAGATTCCCTTTCCGCTGACTCGATAGTTAATCTAGGGGAGTTCCAACCCAGACGTTGCATGTACACTGCATCATAGGCTTCCATGTTCAATCCTGAAGCAAGAAAAAGTTCCATCTCATTCACAAAGCGGTCTGTTCTTGCCAGTAGAAAGGGTCTTGCAGCATCAAAGACTAGAGACTTGAACTCTCCTTGTTTTGTTTCAGGGTTTTGCATTTCGCGGATTTGCTCGTTTCTGGAACTCAGAGAAAATGCAGGTAGAGTGAGAATAATCAAGCAACTGAACATTAGAATAAGGATTAAATCTATAGAATCATGCAACCAGTTCCCCTATATATAAGATGCAAGCAGAAAATATAATTACCTCCTCAAAAACGAGTCAACTACACCAAGAATGTGATGCATAATAATTTCAACATCCTCTTCCTACACAAGAAGTAAGAAACTTATTTTTTAACAGTCAACCAAATGTAGCGGGAATTTAGGAGAGATGGATCATCTTCATAATTTCATAAGAGGTAATGTCACAAGCATCACCGACTAATGGTGTTATAATCCTTATAAAAGAGAAAAATAAGGATAATTGCCAGATAAGCTTCTTCTAAAAAAAGAAAAGATTAAACACCAGACTTCTTTCTCCAGCCAAAATAAACTCACCCGACAGTATCTTCTGTATTAAAGGTACAATCCATCCATTAAAAATATATATATATATATATATTGTAGTAGAAATGGGTGCCAGACGACAAAAAGCTACACCAAAGCATGATTCCAGTCAAAGCTAAAGCTCATACTTATCACTGATATTACGGTAATTCCCATTATTTTCATTTAATTCATTCTATGAGTACATTCATAAACATAATATAGACATAATTTTGATAGGTTGTCCAGGCATGCTCTATGTCAAAAGGACAAGATATTGTAAAAAGGAACAAAATAAATTGATGCATATATACCTGCAGTAAAGCTTGAATTTCCCTTCTCAACCAGCTTTGAAGCCACTGATTTGACTGAAGATACTTACGGGACTTCCAATACCGTGAAACATTAAATACATCATTCAAGATACCTGATTGAACACATAATTGACTGAAAAACATATATATTGGTAATTCTTGTCAGACAATAACACAGGAAACTGACAGCATCCAAGGAATCAAATGAAGAGCCGCTTAAGACCTGGTTCTGTGTAGTAGCATTGTAATCTATACTTGTGGGCTTTTGAAAAGAAAAAACTGCAATTGATAAAAGCAATGAAGTAAATAAAGACATCTATTCAACATGTAAGAAAATTTGAAGAAAAGGGTTACCTGTCCCCAAAAATTTGACTAACATAATGCCTTTGAAAATGACTGCCATCATATCCATGGATGATTGAAGAGTTCTCTGTCTGCATGTCATATCAACAAAACTACATCACCATCAGTAACGCTTTAGACAGACGCCATTTTTTCAATATATATATAAAATCTCCCCCGATCCCACTAGAATGCAACATTTGTGAATGTCTCCCTGCTATCGCTAACCTTGCATAAAGGACACTTTACACAAGAAAGTAGGCTTGAATGCTTGGTAGCAACCACTTTAGTCCAACGTACAATACAGTTATAACAAAACTTATCTGCATCACAAAAATGGGAGCTCAGATGTTTCACAAAATTATTAAAATGATATAATAGGCTTTCTTCAAACTGATATGTTAAAACTGATTTTTCCAAAAGTCTGCAACTCAAATACATATGCACACAGAATTGTTTCCCAAGATCAAAACTTGAAACCATATTTGGCTTCACATATCTAATGCTGACAATGTATAACAGGTAAAGAACACAAAATGTTCCAATTGGGAATTACTAGTCATCACGAACACAATTGGAATAAAATTTACTAATATAAAGGGTGTAGAGCATTATATTTATAACATTTAACCTCAAATCAGGCATTGGAACTGTCCATTAACATAGGGACCATGCACCATATAAAAAAGGTTTCAAAGTCACCACAATAGCATATTATAGCTTCTAGTTCTACAAACTAACTTTTGAGTATTCTGTCCTCAATTCTACGAAAATTCTTCACTTGACAAATACATAAAATCAATGCTTACATACATCGATATCTTTCAATGTTTCTGTTTTCTTTATTTGAAGTTTTGAAGGAAACCAAACTCATGAAACTGCACAAATATCTAAAGGATAAGAAACCAATGATAAACCCAAACCCAATTTCCTGCGATTTTCTAACCACAAAAAGGGAGGCTTAGAGTAGACGTACGGAAACATTTATCAAGATAGGAGTCTCGAACAACGGGTCCGAGGCAGATGGGACAAGGGTTCGGATCCTCCGAAGAAGATGAACACCCACTTTGTTCATTCTTCTCCTTCTCCATCTCCATCTTTCTTCAGTTCTCTTAAAATCTCAAGTGTGTCGCTACGCTGTTTGTATAAGCAAAATCGTCCTTTTATACCGCGAATGGGACGCTAATAGCGTCAGCCCAGTGTGCGCTTCTCTATTGCAACTTCTAGTCACTTCCATTTTTGTATTATTATGTTACGGTAAATATCATTATTTTCTTATTGCCGTTATTTTGTCAAATAGTATCTAATATTAGTATTAAAGTACTTAGTTCAACTATTTAAAGCGATATCCAGGATAAGTGGCACTAACTTAGAGTAAAACATTCTCCATGAAATTATGAGCTGATTTGAGGAATTTATAGGCTAAACACTTTTGAGTTTTTTCTTCAAAAAGCATTATATAAAGTAAACACCTTTAAAGCCAATGAAGTAAATTTGCTATTCAACCTAATTAGTGGGTTAAGAATTACAGGAAGTTACATAAAAAAAATGGTGAAAACAGACAAAATTAATGTAAGGTATTGAAGCTTAATGTTCATGAAATCACACCTTCCTTCTCAAAGGGCTAAACTAATAACTTAAACATCCAGCCTTCATTCAGCCAGTGTTTCAAGAGGGTACTGTTTCTCTTAACACTCAAATTCTTAAGTTGTGCAATTCCAATTCCAACCTTGGTGCATATAGAACTGAAAAGTCAAATTTGATTCTAGTTCTGCTCCCAGACCAGCGCAAACCAATCTCGTGATGACAACTGAGGCTCCTCCTCTGTACAATGTGCTTGAAAGGTTCAATGGAAAAAGCAAATTCTTTCATGGCCTTTCCTATATCATAAGAGGACTTCTTAACTTTCTGACCCACATCAGGCACTGGTTGGAACCAAAACGACTCTTTCTTTACCAAATTCACTTTGTAACTTTCCCTAATATCCACATCAATGATGTGTATCTCAATAGGAATCCCAGCATCGAAAGCTTTACGGCTAGCATCATCAAGTTTTGCTAAAATGTGCTCTTCAAATTCAGGTGAAGGTGAAATCTTTAGGCTATCCCAACGAATATGATCTGTTGCAAGCTTCAGCCTAAATGGCCATGACTTGCTAGTTTCTGTGCCATTGTTGCATAGTCCTGTACCTTCTTCGATCAAACTCTGATATCTCGATGGCTTTTTCATCATCTAAATGAAGTACGAGTTAATAGAACAGAGAAGTGACTTTGCTTTATAATGGGCATGAGTTACTGCCTTTTACTTTCATGCTGTTAACTTTTGCAAGCTGTACTTGACATGTCAAATCAATCTACCCAATAATTTCTCTTACTAGATAACTTTTTTTCTTTCTTTCTCATCAGCAGTTGATATGACAGCTAATAGTGCAGCAGAGGCACCTGAGATTCTCTACTGTAATTTACCATGTACGTACATGTCATGTAACGATGCATATATTTTCAGATGCATTGGAAAGGTACATATTGAATGCACTGACATAACTTGCAGTAATCCAAAAATGATATTTGCTGTACTTAGATGACAACAAAGTTGTGGTTACCTGTTATCTATCCAATAATTTAACTGCAGATAGTTATCATTAGACATAACGATATCCATGCACTGCTGCTTGGCAGGGAGTTAGGGAGAGGTTATCGTGATATGTTATCTAGTAAATGACAGCAGTGACTCAGTGTTGACAAAGGATTTTGCTGCCAATTTGCGACATAATTGTCTTGACCTTTTTATTGTTTAATGAAGTTATTTTGCATATTTAAGAACCAAATCATTATCGCGAATTAGTATTAATCACAAATTTTTCCTTAAGCAGTAGAATAAGCTAATAAAGGACACCACTTGTATTAAGTTTCAATTTCCATTTAGTACTTCTTTGGCAGGTAAAACCAATCTGATATTTCCTGTTAAAACAGTTCATTTCACAGATAAGAATTTAGATTATCCAATTTGTTGTTGATCTGACCTGTCAAGAGAATTGTCGAGCCTCGAAAATTCATGAAATGCACAGGGTACTTATCTGGCAGGTTATGACATTACTTCCTCAAGTTCCAGCTCTAACTGTTTTGGTTCATTTTACAGGATTGTCATTTCCCAATTAGTCTGATGAGCTTTCATTTCCATTCTATTTTTAAATATAAAATTTAACAGTCTTAACACTGATGACTACCTACCAATGATGATCAGGAGATGCTAGCAAGCAAGATATGCTTTAAATTTTTGGACTAAAACTGAGTTTTTTTTTTTTTTTGGGGGTGGTAAGGCCATTGAGAATAAGTTGTGACTCACATATGCTGGGAAATTTTTCGGAAGTCATCGAACATCATCATTCAGAATTTGTTTCTGAATGTAAAATAGCAATCCTCTTCAAGAGGAATTCATACATAATATGCAAAACATAAATGGCTAGTTCAGAAGGTAAGCAGGAATTATTTAACTTCCAATTAAAGACATCTCTTCACTTGTTTCTGAAGCTTTATCTTACACAATTGCAACTGATTGAGTTGCATTTTCATCGTCTCAACCTCTTTCTTCATCATCTTGAGCTCCTTTTGTGATGTCATTGATCCCTTCTCTAAACCTTTACTAACTCGGATAATTGCCTGTGTCTTTGTTCTCCAGTAGTTTGAACCTGCAGTTGTCATTGACCTTGCCATGTTCACTTGTTCAAGAAGGATATATTGCGTTCTCATCCTTAATGGCAACCGATCATTCTTCATCATGTGCTGGCGTGCTTCTTGTGATAATTTATGATATTCCATGGCTCTGCATACACTCTCTCTTTCCTCTTCTATCAGGCTAGGATGTGCCTGCATTGGTCAAACACAAGTATGTCACATGAAATGAGGCTGTTTACTTTCCAATTATGAGCGAAAAATTTACTAAATATAACTTCTATACCTTCAGATAGATGTCCATGGCTCTGTAAAGATTATCATCACAATGTCTAGCACTTTTCGGTAGTGCTTCTGCAAGGGACTGGAAAGTTTTAGCTGTGAGGTTCTGGTCCCTTGCAATGAGTGTTAGATACCCATCAACTAGCCTTCCAACAACAAATATTCTTGGAGCGGGATTTCCCAGAACAAAAGAAACATAATGTTGCACGACCCTAGCAACAATGCCAACGTCGTAAACAGTTTCATTTTCTCCATGATTTTTAACCAAGAGATCTGGAACACAACATCTCTCCAACATAAAAGCTATTCTTCTTTCTAGTTTACTCAGTAACTCAGCATTAATCTTCATCATCAACCCCAACTTGAGAAGGTGAAGCAGAAAGTTGCAAGAGACGGAATTTACATCCTCAGGCAGTAGCCTAATCAAACTTTCAGTGGTAACCTTGCGTAGCTGGTAAGTCAGGCGCTTAGGGGTCAGATTGTTAAGCGAAAAAGTGATTTGGGAGAGCCATTTAGCAGTCCACTTAGCTATACATAATCCTACAAGCTCTGATCTCATTCCCCTTTTTTTAATGCACTCAATTACTTCAATAAAATGATCTATTCGAAGGGATAAAACATCTTCAAACCACCAATTTTCAACTATGCCTTCTTGTTTTGAGTCTTTTCTACTATTTATTAGAGATTCTCCGCCCTGTGCATCATTATCATCAAAAGAAAATGCTTCTGGGCTTATGCAGACCTTCCAAGCAATGGCTTCTGAGCAACGTTTCAGGATCTGTAACTCTTTGGCCGATGTTGGTAAGGATTCACAGCTTTTCAAAACCTGAAATGTGTCCTTCCAAGAAGAAAATATCACAAAACTTAAAAAAGTTTCTGTTTTGGAAATGAGATTTCCTTGGTCAAGATCATCACTCATTTCCAAGAAACGTGCAGCACAATATAGTGCAGCAACATTGCTTGCTGCTACATCCACCTTCCATCCATAACAGAATTTCACTACTAATTCAAAAGTTTCGGTTCCACCTGGAAGATTGTCTATATGGATCTTGGAGCCATTTCCTTTCCCTCCATTGCCTCTTCTATGAAATACAAGTCTGTTTAAGTATTCACTTTTCGAGACCATAGCAAGCTGAAACCCAAGAAAAAAAAAAGTTATAGTCGCCAAGAAGATGATATTAATCTGCAGAATGAAATTCCTCACATGCGATTATTTTAAAAGATATTTACGTTTCTTGAAGATATTTCAAGTTAGGATAGCTTCATTTGGAATAATCAATGCTGTCAAGTTTGAAGACTAATGTAGTTTATTTTGAGTAATTAGTTATGGAGCATGCATACCTTGTGTAAGTGAAAGCTGGAATCTCCAACTTGCACAATCAAATCACTTGCAATTTTTGTCCGAACAATCCTGCCAAGGACAAATTGTTACACATCACCACAGAAAATCATTTCTAATATGTTCGTATTTAGAGCTCTTACCAATTCTTGTTTCTTCTTTCTAGAGCTTCAGCAACCATTGTTACATTGGCTGGAAAGATGACACACCGGTTAGGCTTCCCACCAGATACAGAACACCTGGTTGGATTTTCTTTGTCAACACTTTTCCTTCCAGGAGTCGCAAATCTGTACTTCATTTTTCCGCAAAGCTTCAGAAGTTGTAACTTTGCTGATCCAGACTCAACAATGCAGACACTCACTTAAAATGCAGAAACATAAAAAATCACTCTTGATATTCAACTTATGGCCTTGGATCATCCAATGGACATAAATGGTTCTAGGTGGCCTCCTCATTTAGATTGTACAATGCTTGGCCACTAGCAGTTATGCCATAAAGAGGTTTGTTGCCTGTTTCCATCATCTGTCACTGTAAGCTGGGGGGGTGTGGGCAGATTGGAGGGAATACCATGATAGTGTATTTTCTGTCATTCTCATCCACTAACAAAGAGACATGGAACTGCATCACTGTCAATGCAGTTTCAACCACAATGATTTTTCTGTCATTGTCAACATCAAAGAAAGAAGATAAAGAACAGCGACAGTGGAGACCTTCTACGAATGGCAAAAACTTGTTTTGTTACGGATTTAAAACTGACTAAAGTACATTTAGGTTCAAATGAAGTTTACGCCCCATGAAAACTCTAGTTGCTTGTATCATTCACCCTCTCTTTGAACTTTTTGGCTCCATTGGTAGCCCGCACCATAGACAATAAAGACGCTTGACCAGTGAAATAAATTTCAAGAAAGAGTTGATCCTTCAGGTTTCATCCCCAATAGAGGCATTTTACCGTCAAATCAAGCAGCAAAATGCAAATAGTAAAAGAAATAAACTTGGAGAAGTTCTCTGACTTGGTTGAGTAACCATTTACATATTTTCTTCTGAATTGTAGAAATTGCCAGGTATCAATACTAAAATTATCTCCCCTTGAAAAGCAATATTTGTGGTGGCATGGTCACTTACAACTAGGAAATTTTAACATAAAATACTACGTTTTTTTTTTCTTTGTAGATCCATAATATGTGATAAGTTTGATAATAAAGAATGCATCAAATATAAAAGAATTGAGCATTAACGGCTCGCTCTCATCTATATCAGATTTTATAGGTAGATAAATATCAATATTAAAAATACTTTAATGCATTAAAATTATAAATATATAATTAAATTAAATTAAATCACTCCCCCAATCCAATAATCCCTGATGACCCTGCACTGCATTTCGATTTAATTGTCTACATCAAAAGTAAAATAAAATTCTTGAGACCCACTTGTCTCTGTCTGAGCCATTCTCAAAGTTTTCAAAATAAAGATTCTTAACGGTCACTCGTTCTTTTTCTATTCATCATCTTTCTCTCCTGTAAGTTTTTGTTTTCAATTCACAACAACAATAGGCAAACAAAATGCTGCGTACCTGTCACCCCCAACCCCATGTTCTCTTCTCAAAACACGTTCTTCACTTCAACCCCCTTATTATAACAACAAACACTTGTTTTCAAAGTTATGATTTTGCACCAAAATTTCCATCAATTGTCTCTTCACTTTCACGCTCAGTCCGAACCCATGCCCAAAAACGAGTCATTTGTGCAAAAAGGAGTAAAAGGCG
Source organism: Boswellia sacra (assembly GCA_013180625.2). Classification (NCBI taxonomy): domain Eukaryota; kingdom Viridiplantae; phylum Streptophyta; class Magnoliopsida; order Sapindales; family Burseraceae; genus Boswellia; species Boswellia sacra. Next base: position 194,953 of record SNVD02010934.1, on the reverse strand, counting down.
ACGTGGGTCACAAAAATCAAGAAAGTTCATGCTTCAATTGCTCTCAGTTTTGGCTTCAAATCTCAGCATTTTACCACAACCCTTGGATCTTGTCATTCAAGAATTTAATGGTGGAGAGGGAGGGGGACTAGGGTTTTGGAAGGGTTACGGAGGAGGAGAAGGATTTGGTTGGTGGAGAAGAAGAAAAAAAGGAACTTTATGGTTTATAATGATTCTAGTGATTTCAAGCTCTTTGTTTTTGTTGCATGGGAAAGAGTTGAATCGGAATGTGATCTATGCGGCTCTGGGTTTGAGTTCATTGGCGTCTGTTTTTGTTAAGGGGCTCAAGAGAAATGTCAAAGATTGGTTTTTTGGTTTGTGTTTTTTTGGTGCTTTGGTGGGTTTGGGATGGAATAGACAGAAGGCAATGAAATGGGTTAATGAATCTAGGGTTTGTCCACCAGTGGTGGAAATTTTTGCAGGAGGTAAAAGAAAGGGTAGAAGAGCAATATAAAAAGAAAAGCTATGAAACAAAAATTACCATTCTTTTCTCTTCGATTGCTTGTAGAAGAGCAAAGGAAGACAAAAGCTTCAAGCAATAATTTGCATTCTTTTATTTGATTTTGTGAGACAAAGAGCTATAGAACAAATTTTTATTCTATTTTCGTGCGCAGTTTTGTATGGTGTTTTCATATCTTTGCTCAATTGGCCTAAGAATTGTAGTGCAAATTTCTCCTTTTGGAGGATGATAGCAGATATACCCCAACTCTTAAAGCAAGCTGCAAAGGATTGATAAACTTTTTAGACATTGATCTATGATTTTGAATTGAGCTAATTCTAGTACTTTGAAATGATCAATGATGCTTGAATTTGATGTACTTTTTCGTAATTCTGCTAATCCATATCCTCAGTAATCCTTAAAGGGGTGGCTATCAAGCTGATAATATATAACTTGAAGTCAGCAGTTTTCAAGAATATATCACAAATTCTCCATTTCTTAATCTAGTTCTAATGTTCCTTTGCTTTTGATCAGCAAATGAGAACATGAAAGAACATGAAAAAACACTATACCACCCTTTCGTCTTTCTTAGAAACATGTAGAACCATGAGAGAAGTGAAACAATTACATGGGCTGTTGATCACTACATCAGCCATCAAAGACATAATCCCCTTGAGCAAGCTTATTGATCTTTGCATCGATTCTGAATTTGGCAATATCAACTATGCAAAATCTGTTTTTAACCAAATTCATCAGCCCAATAACTATATTTGGAACTCCATGGTCAAAGGGTTCTCTAACAGTGACATTCCGGATGAGGCCTTACTTCTGTACAAAAAAATGCTGCAAAGGGGTCATTCACCTGACCATTTTACATTCCCCTTTGTGCTTAAAGCTTGTTCAATTGTTCATGATACTGATTATGGGAAGTGTGTTCACAATCACATTATGAAAACTGGGTCTGAAGTCAACGTGTATGTATCTACTTCTTTGCTTAATATGTATGTGTCTTGTGAAGATATAAAGTCAGGATTGAAGGTGTTTGATAAAATTCCCAAGTGGAGTGTTGTGGCTTGGACCACTTTGATAGCTGGTTATGTGAACAACGATTGTGCTAGTGAGGCTATAACGGTGTTTAAGGATATGGAGAATTTGAATATCGAGCCTAATGAGATAACTATGGTTAACATTCTTGTTGCTTGTGCTAGAGCTAGAGATTTAGATGCTGGAAAATGGGTTCATAAACGTGTTCGTGAGCGTGGCTATGATCCCTTTTTGTCAAGTTCTGGTTTTAATGTGATTCTTGCAACTGCTATTATCGATATGTACGCAAAATGCGGCAGCTTGAAAGTGGCAAGGGATTTGTTTAACAAAATGCCTAAGAGAAGCTTGGTTTCATGGAATTCAATGATAGCTGGGTACAATCAGTATGGTCAGGCTGAAGAGGCACTAGGTATGTTCCATGATATGCGTGTTTTTGGGTTTGATCCTGATAAGGCTACCTTTTTGAGTGTGGTAGGTGCTTGCTCTAAGCTAGGGGCTTTGGCTTTGGGACAATGTCTTCATGGCTATATGCTGAAATTGAACATGGGCAAAGATGTTGCTGCCGGGACTGCTTTAGTGGATATGTATGCGAAAACTGGAGACACAGAAAGTGCTCAGCTGATTTTTAGCCCCTTGCAGACCAAAGATGCAATGACATGGACTAGCATGATTATAGGCTTGGCTATGCATGGACATGGAGAAGAGGCTCTAATTACTTTCAAGAGGATGCAAGATGCTGCTGTGATTCCTGACCAAATCACTTACATTGGAGTTTTATGTGCTTGTAGCCATGTTGGATTGGTTGAGGAGGGTCAAAGACACTTCACTGAAATGAGAAATAGTTATGGCCTACTGCCCTCAATAGAACACTATGGTTGCATGGTTGATCTTTTGAGTAGAGCTGGTCGCCTCAAAGAAGCAGAGAGATTGGTAGAGGAAATGCCAGTTCAACCAAATGTTGCTGTATGGGGAGCTCTTTTAAATGGCTGCGACATTTATGAAAATGTAGATTTAGCAGAGAAAGTAAGAAGACACATAAAAGAACTGGAACCTCTTGGTAGCGGAGTTCATGTGCTTCTTTCTAACATATATGCTAGGGCTGGTAGATGGCAAGAGGTAAGGATGACACGAGAGTTGATGAAGAGTAGAAAGATAGCAAAAGCTCTTGGGCACAGTGCAGTTGAAATGAAGTTAATGACTTCATGATTACACTGGTGTATGTAGTTTTTGGATGATTTATTCGAAAATCATTAACTTAATTATTCATGTTTGAAGACTCTCCAAGAATCACTTATAAGCTACCTTTAAAAGCCACAGAATAACACAACATTAAACTCCCATTAGCACCCACAGTCATTGAAATTCTTCTAACTTTTCCATGAAGGCATAGAGACAATTTCAAAAAAATTAAAGGGGTCTTAAAGATAATGATAGATGTCGCAGAACTCGAAAAGGCACTAATTATCATTTATCATGTATTTAACTAAACAAAGTCTCCAGTTGCAATAACTTGGGATGGAAAGAGTTACACATTTCACACTCTAGATTCTAGCAATATCAACTGCTACTGCAAAGTCACAGGTAAACTGCTGTTCTTTTTTCTACGATCATATGATACTTGGGAGTACCTCTTGCCCTTGTCTAGCCCTCAGCTTATATCAACTTAGCCTTTGCTAGCAAGATCGCTGATCTTCTTTAATGGTCGCATGTTCGTTTAAAGTTGGATACTTGTCAGTTATCTTTTCTTCACAACGCCTTCAAGAATTCCATCAGTACCAAAATTACCGGAAAATTGTTGGTTGTCTACAGGACCTGGCAGCTGGAATGAGATGGAGAAGTGCCCAGGTGGGCAAAGATTTTGTGTTTGCATCTTAAAGACTTGGGAGTTCTTGCACACTATTTTTTCACCAGTTGTTGTCACTCCATTTATTAATATCCTTCCATCGGGTTCAATGTCACACCTGAAATCCTCTGAAGGACACAAAGTTATAAGAAAAACCAGCATTATTAAGTAGGGACAGAAACATAATATAAAACAAACCATTAACAGCAATAAGCGAACAAATGCTGTGCACAAAAACATAGAAATGATATAATGTCCAAAATATCACATCTGTGATTCTGTTGAGATAATCACAAAATCGACAAGGTTTCTTCAATCCAAAAAAGAAATGAACATTTATTATCGTGATACATTTTATTAGGAAGCAATTATAAACTCATCCAATGGATCAAATGCTCAAAATCAATACTTACTTTCATCCCTAGCAACCCCAGGGAGCGAGACACGGAACAAGTATGAATCCACAGATTCTGCAATGTCAATCAAACCTAGAATTGGTCCTACCTTCCCCAAAGCTGCACTACCAGTTAGTGCAACTCCATTTCTGGTAACAGCTGTGATATTGTCCCACTCCTCCCGAGTTGAGTTGGAAGGCAGAAATATCATGGCTGGACCAACCTTTTCTACAGCCTCAGTTTTTCTTTTAGGTGGTGTTGAAGCAACATCACTGTGTGCTGTTGGTGGACCAATATATGGCACGCTGTTGAGAGGAGCCACATCAAAGACCTGTTGCTGGGAATTTGCACGATCTGGCCCATCATTTCCACTTGTCTTATCATTCCTGCTAAAAAACCACAAGGTCATCATAGTTTGAGATATTGTAATATTGAAATCCACATGACAGATTCATGAGGATAGAGAATTCTGAGTTTACAGAAATTGTTCCAAAGGTAAAGAAAATTTTATTGGTATTCCTGACACAAACACCATGAATGCACAAAAATTACTTGATTTAGAAATATTAAAACAAACATAGCAAAACTTGGTAGCTGTATCAATAGGAATCCCAAATATGTGAATTCAAAAAACAAAAACAAAAATAATATAATTAGGGCCCTCTGCCATATACTTTAACCACAATGAAAACATGTTAAAAGGAAACCTAGACAGTAACTCTTCTGAACAAGCAAGGTTAAAGTCTTCTTTTTACAAACAAAATCTTAGATGATGGAAATAAATGAAATCTAATTCAGTTTAAGACTCAAACACACCATATTACAGAACACCCCAATGACATAAAGATCAACATTTCAATAAAACAGCTTTCTTATCAAACCTCAGATCCCTGTACCAAGGATTAAGTCTCCTAAGTCTTTGCGGTAAAGCACCGAACCAATATCTTAATTTTGTGAAGATCCTAGCAATTCCACGATCTTCATCTTTATGTCCATCTTCTCCATTAATTTTATTGCAGAACTTCATCGCATGAGATGTCTGATTTCCGAGAGAGAGATGATGGTTATCACTTCAATGCATTTAGCATATATATCTATAGTGATGCATCCAGAACTGAAAACTTGCCTTATATACTGTTCAACATGTTCTTAGGAGAAAATTTACAACCTCCTCATTTAATATTTCTTTTCCAAATTACTCATCAATCCCTTGTTTGTTTTCAAATTTTAAATTTATAAATGGATTTTTCAGGAATAAAGGTACTGGAAAAATTAATTGTTACCTATACCAGAAGATTTCTTATTTAAAAAGATTAGTTCTCAATTAAGAAAGTTATCGAAACCTGAAGTTCACATGCAATATGCGTGTAACCGAAACTAAGAAGTTTGAACTTGTTTGTATGCACGCAATGATGTGTAGGCGAGTGGGCAGGTGTGTCCATTTGTGCATGCAAAATGTGTCTGCCTCTGTGCATGCGTGCGTGCACGTGCGAGAGAGACAAAGAGACCAAATTTTTGGTACATAATTATAATAGGTTTTCTTCAATAAATGTACTCAAACATTAAATGTATTATCCAAGGATGCTTCTTACTTTTTTATACTTAGAAGCTCACATGGACTAAACACATCAATCTGAAACTGAAATCTTAAGTTCTTTTCACGTCTCAAGCACGTGAACCTGTGAATGAGTGTGTGAATATCTGTGTGTGAAAACGAGAAGCACGTGGTGACACTTTTCTTGAAGAAAGGCTTTACAACTATTAATCGTATAATTCAAGAGAATTCTTACTTAAAAGCAGATAAGCTTTCAAGTATAAAAGGATATTAAAACTTAGAAGACTTATGCACATGAAAAATATGTCCAAGAAGCTTACCGTCTGTCTGTCTACGTGAGAACTTCATGTTATATTTGGGAAGGGGGGGTGAGTGTGTGTGTGTGTGTGTGTGTGTGTGAGCATGCGCATGAGCGTGAGCATAAGCATCTATTTGTACAGCCATCATGTGTGAGAGGAACTTTAAGTACACAAGTTAATGGATTTCCCAAAAATGAAGAGCTGAAAACATTGATTGTATTACGAGGAGATACTCATTTAATAGCACCAGAAAGCACTTTGATTTGTATTAAGAATTTAGGTCTTCCTACGGCTTTTAAGAAGATCCATGATTAGATCAAGTGTTCATGAATTACAACATTAAAGGTTCAAACCAGCAACCCCTTTGTTGATCCAAGATACTATCAACATACCCCAACAAACTTTCAACAATCCAATAAAGCATAAGTCTCTAGTGTCCAAGAAAACCCAAAGACCATAAAAATGAAATTTGAGAAACATGCTAGGAGAGCATTGTCTACAATCAAGTACCTACTAAGAAAAAAATTTCATGCACAAACATAAATAAAAAATCAAATGAATATGAGGCATCATAAAAATCAAACTATGACTCAGACTATCTAATTCATTTCCTTCAAAAGATTAAGTTATAAACATGGTAAATACATAAAAAAAAAAAAAAAATAGTGTATTCAGAATGTAGTAGATGAAGGTCTATGAAAACAAGAAAGATGCTTGAAGCACAATTTGTGCTCTTCAATAAAATAATCACCAAAAAACCTTAGTAATATTTCATTTTTTCACAAGTTAAAAACAATAGCACATATCCTCCTACAGCTTAGAAACATCCCATAAACCACTAAGAAAACCCTAGACATAAACATGAAGTTCCTAAAAATGATCAACAAGCAATATTTCTTTTCTTGTTTTATTAACCAAGAAATTCCTCAACCTACAATCCTTGGTAAGCAAAAAAAAAACCTCGCTGTTTGCCAGATAGGTGACACTGAAGGACAAAACTCCAAGCTTTGTGAGAACAAACCCAACAGAAAATAATACTTTTAACCTCCTAAAGCAAACAAACCCCAAAAAATCCTTGCTCCTAGGTTGATCAACCAAAGGCATTTTTCACATCAATTTGGAGCCTTTATTAGTGAAAATTCTAAAAACAGAAAATTCCAAAACATCAAATCATTTCTCTCCTTCACTCTTTACATGAAACTTCAATGGTCCAGCAAAATGAACATAATCAACATAACGAATTACAGAAACATGCATAGCATAAATCCAGAAAGCTAAACGAAATAAGCAAAATGAAGAAAACAAAGTCACATTTTACCTCTAATTGTTAGCATAAAGTGGACATGCACAAATGAATACATATATGTAAATGCATGTTTGCGTTGTACCTGAACTGAGAAGCCATGACTGAGTTGAAACGGTGAGTTTAGCTATCTTTAAAGAGTGAGCGACTGAGCAAGACACACACCCTTTTTCCTTTTTGCTTTTCTTTTTCTTCTTTTAATCAAATGAAAGGCGCTGCAAGCAGCGTCAGCAATGACAGAGAAGTAGAAACCAGGAAAGCAGGAGAACGGGGTGAAATGACCCACTTAATCCGGTTTAAATTTATCGGGCCCATTCCAGGCCCACTTGGACTTTTTAATTTTGGTTAACAAAAAAATCACTTTAAAAATTATAATTTTTTATTCAAAAATAAATTAAGTGATATGATATAATTTTTTTTGAAGTAGTTTAATAATTATTTATAAGAAAAGTAAAAAATTTTGAAGTCTTGAAACCACTCCAATAATAAAAATAATAACAATAAGATTTTCATTAATAAATCAAGGTCTGAAGTGAACTTGGCATTTATAGTGTCATGGGTTAGAGGGTAACATATCTATAAATTTCTCATAACCAAAAATTGATTAACATTATCATAGATCAATAATTTGTGTATAGCAACATGTGTATAAAATCTTAAATCTAATATATTTAAAATTTTGAAAATAGTTGTTTAAAATTAAATTATGAACTATGGTGGAATATGGTTCATTAATGGCACTTAATATGTACAGTAAAATCTATATAAGGTAAGATTGTCATTTTCTAACTTAAATATATAAATCTGATGCTAAATTAAATTATTAATATTAATAATAATAAGATTTAATTTTGTTTGTCCCCATCAGCAGTCCAACACGTAAACTCAACATTCCCGATGGCCAAGACTTCGATATAAACACACAAAGCATTTATACGTTATCAAATAAATATATAATTGTTTTCACTGAGTTTTAGACTGTGATAGCCAAAACCCAGTTGTAGTTTTCTTCGTTTCTCTACTCCTTTTGTCACTGGTTAGTCTCTTCTTCTTCTTTGTTTCCTTAACGTACATTGCATAGACATGATGAAACTATATGGTATGATATGGACAAGTTTGCATCATGTTCTTATGTGCATGTTTGGATACTTACATATAAGTTTTGATCATTTACTGATTGCTTACGTTTGTGGTCTGTCTCCTTCAATTCTTTTGTAAGCTTGAAACGTTTATTTATTGCTTTAATTTGGTTCTCTTAATGCCTTTTGAGAAGTAATTTTTGTGACCATTGCTTGCTTTGTTTTTACACCAGCATATTAAAATGGGATTGCCTTTAAACTTTGTTTGTGAAAGGGGGAGGTTAGGATTGTGGATGAAGAAGTCAGCATTTGCCAAATTTTTGTGGTTTCCATCTGTATCTTAGATTGCATGTGATATCATCGAAAGGATTTTTATAGAACTGCATCTGGGGATATCTTTTAAATGGCTTGATTTTGGTTTTATTTTACTTATTGTGGGGATGGATAGTTAATTGCATGTTCAAATTATGGATAGATTCAGCCTCTATAAAGTTTCCTTAATGGCGTGTGAAAATAGATAGATAAACACATATATGGATGGATGGATGAACAGATGATTGATCAGTCTATGTAGCGTGCTTTCTTTGTTTCAATTTTTATCCTAGCACTGGATTTGATATGCAAATTAAAGGTAATTTCTTTTTGCATGCCAAAACTTGAGTTAAAGTCGGTATTGTAGTTGTTGCCAACTTCAAAGCCTTCAACTGATCATTTGGGCATATGCATTGAACCCTTGGCTTTTCATCCCGAATTTTCAGTCTAAAGTAGCAAAAATTGCAATATTTAACCTGCATTTTTTTATTGTCACTTGGTTTCTGGATCAGTCTTCCAAGTCACTAATCAAATGAATAGAAATAGCTGCAGTGCCAGAATGGAAGCTTTAATTGTATGTTTCTAGGAAATACTTACCACATTCAAGAATTTATGGATGAACTCCTTCCTACAACTCAACCCTTGAATCTTAGCTAACTTTGTGAATGCTTGGCAGATAAGTTAACGCATATTGACCAAGAGCATTCCATATTGTTAGCATGTATTGTGTTTGGCTCCAATAATTTTTTGATGAGTTGTAGCCCTTGCTAAGCAAATGAACCAATTTACTATGTTTCTCACGTCGATCTGCTCTTGTAATTTTGTCTCCAGCGAAGCAATATGATTAACTTTCTAACCAAAAAGCAGAGTGCCGATAATGCTCGTCTTTTTTTACCAGTTTTGAATCAGCTGTCTCCCTCTTCCCTTTATTAAATTTTGATTCCGCCTTGCCACATTTTTCTTTTCATGAATTAACCATCTAATGGATTTCAAATACACATGCCTTCTGTATGTATGATTTTGGCTTTTTTTAGATGCAGACATCTTTTTTATTAAATAAAAACTCAGTGTTGGCTTTTTGGTGATAGATAAGGTAGTGATATGAGGATCTAGCAAACTTTTTTTGCCTAGTCAAGTAATTACTTTTTTTCCAACTGCAATATTAGTTGTTTTTCCTTTTTACACCTGAATATTTTGTTTTCATTGTGTACATATATTTGGAAGTTTACTTGCAATAGCATAATATATGGCATGAAACTTGAGTATTTGGAAAAATTTAGAAGCAAATAAAGACGGGTTCATATCCATACTTATTGTACAATTTTGGGAATTATAAGATGCATAATTGGTATCTAGAATGGACTCTACCTCAGTGATGATTAGAACTATCATTTATCATCACTTTTCTACTGCCAAAGTCAAGACATTTACCGGAAGATGCATTTATATTATTGAATTTATGTTATGTCATGCTTGTGATACATTCTTATGTTATATTCAAAGACAATGTTGTTTTGTTTTTCTAATTACAATGTTTTGCATGCAGATTTTGATGTACTGTATGAGCAACACTTATGGATAGCCCATCTCAGGTCAAAGTTTCACCGCCTGCTTCAAGGATGGAATCCAATAATGCAGAGAGTGGAGCAATACCAAATGATGATCAACGTTTTCTCCTGTATTTCATTATGGGTACCTATTTTGGTCCTGATCTGAAAGGTGAACCACATAAGTCAGTTTTTCAAAGGATTGCTGAGGGCCTTCCACCATATACTTCTGATCAACTAGCTGGATCACACATGAAAATGATAGAAGTAGAAAGGGTTTACTACTATGCACTTAGGAAGGCAGATCAATCACTCAGAGTTAGATTGTCTCAGTTGAACCAATTTTTCAAAGGAAAACTCCCTAACTTGGGATGTGATTTCCCTGCCATTTACCCTCAGTTTCCTGATCTATTTCCTCTCCAACTGCATCCCAATTCACTGTTTAAAAACCGTTACAAAATCATTGAAAACATTATTTTTATTGACAACCCAGATATATCTTACATTAAGGCAAAAGACTTAGAAAGGTTTAGAAAGCTAGCTGGTACTGAGGATTTGCTTCTAAATGCTGCTAGGTTCCACATTTTGGAAGATGACAGTAATTTGTATGATGTGCAAGTCAGAGAAGCTGAATCCAATGAAGAGTTGCCTCCCATTATATCATCTCATACTTCTCATAGAAAAAGATGTAGAGATGACGTGATGAGATCCAAGGAACGAGAGATCCATGATGTGGCCCCTTTAAACAGTATGCCATATGGTGTTGCACCGCCTGTATATCCTTGCATTAATCAATTGCCAATTAAAGATGACACCAAATATGTAGAGGGTGTTGGTCCGGCAATGATATTTCTTACTTCTCGCCCAACCAAACAAGAGTGGGCTGATATAACAGCTGCCACCAGAAGTGGATTTGCATTGACTGGAACTGCAACCATGGGACATGTGGGACCAATTGTAGGACTCATGGACATTGGGGAGTCTGAAGACTCATATCTGTTTCGTGTGGCTCTTCCAGGGGTGAAAAGAGATGAAAGTAAGTTGCTTAAGACAGTTCCTGATTTATAACTTACTGAATCCATTTCGCTTTTCATGATTTCTCTAATTTGCTTTTGGGACTAGGAGTTCACGTGGTAATTATTTGTTGTTCAGGATTCTCTCCATTATCTCATCTTCACCCATTTATTTATGACATCAAAGATGTAAAGGGAAGTATATAGCATTGTGGACTTTAGCTATTAAAGTGAAAATCGTTCATTTCTATCTTCCTAACAAGTTCAAAATTGAAAGCAGTTCTTGACTTGTGGAGTTATTTCAGGATAAAATGATCTGATGATTTAACTTTATATGCTATGGTGGTTGATAACCCTTGCTGCAGTACTGATCTCACTACTTGCATGTGTTTCAATGCAATTGATAAAAGAATTGATTTTCCTGGCCGCAGAGGATTTTAGCTGTGAAGTTGATAGCAACGGGAAGGTACTAATAAGGGGAGTGACAACAACAGGCGAGAAATCTGTTTACAGGTTCTCCCAAGTGTTTGAAATGCAAACTCAGAACCTTTGCCCGCCAGGACACTTCTCAATCTCTTTTCAGCTGCCTGGACCAGTTGAACCTCAACAATTTTCTGGAAATTTTGGCACAGATGGGATTCTTGAGGGAATTGTGATGAAAAGAAAGCAAAATAGTTAACACAGAAGAATGCACCTCGGCGAAAGCCTTGCCTCCCAAACATGAACTGGTCACTGTATTTTTTGCTTCAAAAGGCAAAGTTGATGTATTAAAATGATCAGATTTCCATTATGTGGAATCTCCTTTTCTTTAATCAAATTTTCTGAGATTGACCAGACAAAAACCCTGCCTTACTTTATTCAATGGTAACTTTATTTTAGCCACTGAATCGATATTTAACAGGGTTCTTCAGATTAAATGTTCCGACGATGATTACTGACACGTTTAGACTTCTCTCCAGATGATCACTGCATTATGCTTCTTACTACTTTTATGGGCTCTTTTTATATGCGTTCAACAGAGTATTGCTAGTTGGGATATGGTTCCTCACTTCAGTTTACTTTTGGATGGCTTTTGTAATCCTGCTAGACCAAGATAATGTGGCTTTTCCTTATAGACGTGTGCGGCAGAAGCGGGGACCGGAACTTTGATTGTGCAGACAATTAGCAAGATTGTTCTTATCATGCTTGGGACTTCGGAAGGACAGAGACCAAAAGACATGACGTATATGCATGCAAAGTGATGGTATCTGTTCTTTTAGAGCACCATTACACACATCTGGAGAACATCAATCTAAAAGTACAAAATTGTAGTTCTGTGGTGGCGTCGCCTTCATCACAGAGCTGATAATGGACACCTGTTTATGTGGCCGGATGACTTCCTGTCGACGAATAATATCCAAACATGTATAGCAACTGAAATATCAGCAACCTACTAGCGTAAGCTGTTCAGAACTCAAACTTCCAATACTTGTTTTCTACCTATATCATCTAGGTCAACAGAATCGGACCATTTCCGCAACTGCAGATATATGGTAAATAGAAAGAAAATATTCCGGACTGAATGAACAAGTAAAAAGGAAAAGCATTCAGTTTTGTGCCAGACAAAGATGGAAGCATCACTTTCAAGTTAATTTTCTATTTATACATTTTTTAGTAACCACAGCTGATTAGAAAAGATAACAACCAAGGGGAACAAAAACTCAAAATCAAAGATCAACTATTCTTTCCAAACATATTACTTATACATCTTTGAGTAACCATTACTAACTAGAAATGCAAAGATAACAACCAAGTGAAAAAAGGGATCAATCAAGATCAGCTACTCTTTTCAACATATTATTTACAGAAAATCTGCTTGTCTTTTGGCTGAAATCAGCAACAGCTTTAGGTTGATAGCGGCCTCAGCTTCCTTTCCTGTTGACATTCACAAGATGATTCAATTAGGAACAATTATGATAACCAATAGAATGGCCAGCAGAATATTATATATGCATATAGCAACAAAAGAGTACTGAAATTACAAACAGAACAGAGCAGGCTTCAAAAACGCTGAGGATAATAGTGCTGAAATGATGAAAATGAACATTATATTTTCATCACAAAGTGGAAAACAACTAAATAATGCAGAAACTATATATATATATATATAAATAAAGCAGCAGACTATGTTCTAGAAGAATAGGCATGGCATAAATTGAAATGATTAATAGCCTTCAACCAGCAACAACTACACTCAAAAAGAACTTACTATATTCCTCAACTTCCACGCATGCGACTACTGATCTGAAGGTGACTGCTGTTGCTCAGGTCCCTGTGCCCACATCTGTTGGGCCATATAGGGGTGAGATTGTTGGGCATATATAGCAGGGTCCATCACCGGCTTTCCCATAATCATCCCAGGAGTCCCAACCTGAGGTGCATGCTGAGGTGGCATGTAGCAGTAAGGTATTGAATCAGCAGGCCCACCAACAGGCATCGTTCCTCTGGGGATTGATGCAAGTACTTCGTCTTTCAGATCCTCCCTTGGCACAATGTCAACTAAGAAATCAAATATATCAGTCCTAGTGATTGCTGCTGCAATGTCATTCTTTTGAAGTGTCCTCCTTTTGTTCTCTTCTGTGTGATTCCAGGACCGCAGGGTCAACTCCAAGATGAACATTTCACAAGCCCTGGCAAATATAACAGGTGCCTCTGCTGAAATCATTCTAACATCCTCATCAGCCTTCATGATCTTCTTAATCCTCGCTAAGGGAAGGCTATGGTTCTTAAAATCATTAACTTTTTCAATTTCTTGGTACTGATTAGCCCAAAAAGACTGGAGTTGTTGCTGCAGTTGCTGTTGCTGCTGGTGGTGGATTTGTTGATAGGCAAGTTGGTGTTGTGCCAGCTGAGCACCTGCTGGCTGACTGGGAGATTGAATTGCCCCTACTGATGTGACCACTGCGCCAGGACTTGGGGCCCCAGTCATCTGATTAGGCTGATAAGGGTTCCCACCATATGGCAATTGAGCTCCACCACCAACCAGCCCCATAGAAGTGGGTTGTCCATGTCCTTGCCTATCCATTCTTATCCAAGTAGATTCAAAAGTAAAAGAGCTTATCTGTTCTAAGTACAGAAAGAACAAGACAAATCCTATTAAAGTTCAATGCACTGAACAGGAAATTGAAGTATAATAACATACCAAACAAATCTGTGAGCAGAATTATCTAGGCAAGCAGTGATGTAATCAAAAAATTTAATTTTGGGTGGACTAAAATATCTATTATATTTTTACGAATATTAATAGATTTCTTTTTAATAATGTTTAGCAGGAAGAAAGAGTAACTTTCCTTCTATATGGAAAGCTTTTAATTGAATATAATTTATTTATAATGATATCTACTTTAATATCTTTGTTAAAATGAATATATTTAGACAACATATAAAGGAAATTTACTTACTATATCTTTATACTACAACTTTTCATAAATTACGTAGAGAAATTTTGCAATAAATATACATATAAATTGCTTTTTTTTCCCCAAAATTTTGGGCTGGGCTACAGCCAACATCTGGCTACGCCCATGTTAGCAAGGTAAAAGATACTTCGCACTATGACCAACAACTCAAAGAAAAAGCTATACATTCAATTCCATTCCAAATTAATGGATTCTAGTTTCTTACAACTGTCTAGTTGCCACTAAAGCGACAAAAAACAATTCAAATGACATAGATTCATCATAGTAATTAACAATACCAAGCTCAATTGTTGTCTATTTCAGTCTCCCAAACAAGAAGATAGCTGAACCAATAAGCAATCACTTGCTAGGGCTTTAAAATTTACCAAACCACAAGTTTCACTAGACTAAATTAAAATTCTGATTCAATCTACTCTAGTCACTTCTTATATCCACACCCCTTACATAAGATTACAGTTCAATTCATAGAAAAACTAAAAACAAAATGTCATTTTCCTCCTCCTTCTTTAGTCATAACAACAAACCGTTCAATATCCCTAGTAGGAGTAGGACATATAGACTTCAGAGTATGTGAACTGAAATTAATTTGCATATCACCATATTTTTAATAAAAGAAGAAAAAGCTTGCCTAGACTATTTAGGAGATAAGACTGCCACAGAAGAAGGAAAAGGAGGAAATCGATATGAAAATCCTCCGAGTTTGAAACGAAAAACAGGCCCTATTTAAATTTGTTCACAATGCGAAAACAAACTAAGAACAGCATGAATTCAGGAAAAATAACAGAATAAGCTGTTTCGGATCAAAAGAGGTTCGTGATATTATCATTAAAATTTGTTTAAAAAACCTTTGTCAATCTGAGGCACAATACAAAATTTGCCCAATTCATATTTGGACTTATATCCCGTGAATAAATCATAAATAAAAACAAACGAAACACAGCATACACATCAAAGAATCAAGAAATTATCAAAACTACTTATCATATCAAAAACTTAAAATTTATTTACTCCAACAAGAAGATCAGAGCAAAGAATCAATAAAATCAATAACAACAACCTCCTAAAAAACACCAAATAAAAGACCCAAAAAATATATATATATAAAAAAGTGATCCGACCCAGAAAAGGATTACAATAACAAAAACCAATAACACCACTTAGAACATCTAACGATATCTACACATATAAATAAATACAAACAAACGTGTATACGTATACGTATAAGAAAGAGAGAGATAGAGATAAAAGATAGCGAAAGCATGTACCTTTCTTTATCTTCTTGTGTTTTTTCCTTTCTAAACCAACAACACTGATTGAGAATTTGAGAACCCTGAAAACAAACCAAAAGAAAATCTTTCAAGAAAAGATTTTTGGTTGTTATCTATTTAGGAGATCTAATGAAAAGAATTTAAAAAAAAAAAATTGTTTTTTTTTTTTTACTTTAAGAAAAGAGTAAAAAGATCTGATTTTAGAAAATATATATGTATATAAATAAATATACAACCCTATTAGGGTTTGAAGGGAATCATGGGATGTTTTTGTTTCGGTTTTGTTGTAATGATTAATGATGTTTTCGTTTCGTGTTTGAGTTTGTGTTTCATAGGAACGAACCTGACTTTGGGTTTGGGAAATAACAAAAACAAAAGCTGAGGGTGTGTCTCGATTCTGACTTCTTGTTGTTATGTCAGGACTTCACTTTTTATTCCCGACTTCTTTTGCCCTTTTGTAAACTACCATTTCAACCCCTCTTTATATTGGGTCTCCCGCAATACCCATTTCTTTTATGTGAATTCTGTAAAGGATACAAAATTTTTATATAAAAAATACCTTTAAAGATAGAAATTTGTTTTTATTTTTCCTTCACAGTGAAAAATTAGTTTTTTAAATAGATAAATGTTTATTTTCCCTCTTTAGAAAAGATACCATTTTTGTCATTTAAATCCCGTTAATGAATCACTAGGAGAAAAGGAGAAGGAGTGTTTATGTTATTTCAGAATTGCAAGGGATAAAAAAAATTTCGTTACATATCTTGGGAGTATTAAATTCACCTTTTTTGCCCTTTTTTACGATGAATTTCCCCTTTATGTGACAACACCTTTTATTTGTTTCTTGATCGAGAGATTCGGGCTTTATTTCTCCCTTCATTTTGGAAGTACTTTTGAAATATATATATATCGGAATCAATATTACACCAGTTTCCAATATTCAATTAAAATAGCAAAAAGTAACTTTTAAGATCACAAAAATACTTTGAAATGGAATTTTTTTTCTTTTTTCTTTTAAAGAGTCTAAAAGCTTGAAGTTTCCGATGAGGAAAATCGCGCTATTCTGAAGGTCATTGTCCTGAGTACAATGTGCTGCAATGTATCTTGTGACACGTAGAGTATTCATGTGCTGACATGACGCTACAGGATTGATGCAATGCATTGCAACCACAATGAGGATAATCTCGCTGGTTTTTTTTTTTTTTTAATTACGTGAAGAACAATAAATTGTTTAACTTGTAGAGAGAAATGTCAGAGCAGGTTAACTTAGGTAAAAAAAACAGTCCGAATCCTATCCAGGTGACCTAAAAGCCTTTGTAGAAGGTTGGGTAGTATATATTGTTGATATGGGTCACCCAACTATGCTGCGGTGACACAATCTGAAATCAATTATAATTTTAAGAGCAATGCTAAATTTATAACATTGATACAATATAAATTCTACAACATAACGTGATAGTCTATATAACAAAAATTCACTAGAAGTGAAAAAAAATAAAAGGATGAGAGAAGTTACATCTCTAAAATGATTTTGTTATTTAAACTGCTACATCATATTATAGAGTTTATATTATATGAATGTTATAAGTGTAGCATTATTGTAATTTTAAAGGTGACATCTAGGCTTATCATGAGTTGTCAAGTGGAGTTGGCAATTTCACATATCAAAGAATTACAATGTTTCACTTTGCTTATTGATCTCATGATGTAATCTATAGATGAGTAATAGAACAGTGTTTATTTAGTGATCTCAATATGGTCATTGGCTTGTTCATCTTGAAGCTAGAAAATATTTGGGGGAAGGGAATCCATTTAGGTTAATAAGCTGCTGGTGCAGGGGGTGAGGTTGCTTTGTATTGTATTGTATACCGAGCTCAAATCATCTCGCAGGGGGATATAGCTTGTGTTGTACCGAGCTGATAGTTTACCGAGGTGAATAGCCTTCAAGGGCTCCTCAGTCCTTTTCCACGGGACAGGAGGTACAATTGTTTGCAAGACAGAAAGTGTTTTTATTTTTATTTTTCATTTTTTGTACAAACTCGTGCTCTATAAAAGGAAAAAGAACATTTTCTTATTAAAGATATTCTGAAGCTCACCCTGAGTTAGTACAAGGGAGCAATCTAAAATAGAGTTGAAGCTGCAGTGCTTTCATTATTGTGATGCTAGATAGTCAAAAAAAATAATTATTAATTCAGTCGAGTGCTTTTTGACTATAAAAAGTTGCTTATCGAGATGGATGATTCTCAGACGTATACGCCAAAAGCTTTTAGTCTTTCAGAGATATTTTTATTCATACTAATCAAACATCATAAAATATTTTTTAAGCAAAAAAAAAAGCAAAAACCCATAAAATCTCATAATTCAAATTAATCATGCAATCTCGTAACAAAAACAAAACAAAATTTTAAAAACAAAAAAAATCTCCAACAATCTATCACTCAACATACATTAATTATTTGTATAAAAAATACTTCAATATCTCAAAATAATCAATATTTGATAATATAATAATAAAACCTTATATTTATACTAATGTAAGCATATTAAAAATTTAAGTCAAATTACAATAAGTTAAAATCTATATTTGAGTCAAAATCCTTAAATTAACAATTTTTCAAATAAAAAACCTTAATTAATTAAATAACTAAAAGGACAACAATAACCTTAATTATAAAATAAATCATACTACATCAATTCTTCCTCTCTTGAAAAAACTTGACTCTTGACATGTTGCTCAAGACTGATGTGTCCAAAACACGATGAAACACCGTGTTTTATCTTGCACAAATATAGGAAAGTCGTCGAGCCAAGTCATCACTTTAGAATAGTCCAAAAGCATAGATAGCAGTGGTTGAAAGCTTGGCAATGTTGGATTGATGAACATCGATGTTGGCGAAGTAGCAATGAACAACATAGGAGACTTCAAAATAAAGACAAATATGTCTTGGTTTGAGCATTTGTCCATCACATGATCCACAACTATGAAATCAACATTAACTGTTGCTTTAGAAAGAATTTCTTCATGAGATGGAGGGATGATTTCAATCGGCTTCTTATCAACAATAGGCATAACTTCAATAGGATCCTTTTTAACCTTAACATTATCAATGAGTGTAGATTCAAATTCAACCATAAGCTCAACCTTAATAGAATTCAATTCGTTTTTACATCATCAACTCTTTTAGTTTCAAGTTCTTGCTCATGATCAATCTTACTAGTTTCAAGTTCACATCTAAGATCAATCTTGCACGGATTATCGTCCTCACAAGAGTCTACAACTTTATTATTCTCAACATCTTGTCTCAAATTTGAAACCTGCTCTTTAATAAATTCTCACTTGATAGGTTGGACTTTCTCAATAATAAATGGGATAAAGATAGAAGAAGAATCAACTTGGAAAGGTGTTTGAGTGGCAATATGGGAGTTCTCACAATACTCATGGCATTTTGGAGGTGGCGTATATGATGATTTCACAACAAGGTCGAGCCTTTGTTTACGAATAAGTTTATAAAGTTGGGTTTTTAAATGTGATTCGTTAAAAGTTTGAGATTGATGACTTACCATTTTAAGATACTCAGATGTTTGGAGCTTCCTACTTAGAGGTTCCCAACACTTATCATATGTAGGTAGATATTTTTCCATTACCAACTGTTTCATCTTTTGCCACGTTGGACTTCCTCCCATGTTTTCTTCATCTCTTGCTTTAGCCTTTCACCATTCATAAGTGAAATCTTTTAATTTAGATTCTTCGCATTTACCATAAAATAATTCATAAGATTCACATCATGAAAATATTTCTCCAATGCTCCAAATTATTAAAGAATTTTTTTAGAGAATAACGAAAATAATAAATAAAAGGAATTCTACAAGGAGGATCATGCATCCAAAGATTCAATATCTCATTAAAGGCAATTTCATGGAAATTAGAGTCATAGTAATCAAGTTTATAGTAACCTTCGTAGCCTTGGCAAGCGACTGGAACTAGATTGTGAAAATCAAAAGGTATGGTGGACTAGAAAGATCTAGTTACATTGAAGACTCTAAGACATTGGAGGACTCAGAGCATCTCAAAAATTTAGGGGGCTGATTGATGTTTTTCATGGCAGCCTAAAAATCTAAATATTTTCGACAATCAAACAACGACTATAGGCTAGGTTTTTTAGGTCAGTTGGCGAGGAGTTGATTGGGAGTACTGGTGTCGTCTCACTTGTCGTATATGGGCACGATGGTTGATCGTGGTGTTTATGGTAGTCAGCAAAACCTTTTGGATGGATTTTAAGGTGTTTACAATGAGATTTTGGCCACGGTGAAGAAGGGAAGTTTAGTGAGGAGGGTTTGATCTATGGTTTGACGGTGGAGGTGAGATCACACTCATTGGTCGACGATGATGAATAGTAATACCGGTGGTAAATAGTAATAGATGCTGTATTTTGGGGTTTTCTTGGGAATTGTGGTAAGGTTTTTGTGTGTTTAGAGTTTATGAAATTTTAGAATTTAATTTGTGGTTTTGCAAAAGCGATTTGTCGAAGATGGATGCTCTAATTCCAATTTGATGGAAAACTTCTAATAAAAATAAAACAATATTCCAAGAACCTTAATCATTCAACACATACCAATAATTTGTCTTAAAAATACTTCAATATCTCAAAATAATCAATGTTTAAGAACATAATAATGAAACCTTATGTTTATAATAATATAATCATATTATAAATTTAAGTCAAATTAAGACAGATTAAAATCTATATTTAAGTCAAAATCCTTAAACTAACCAGTACTGTGAATTATCTTATACCTACACAGTAGGAACGATATGGGATACCTACGCTATTGGTTGTCTGCTAGGTAGTGCAAGTTCGATTTGCAAATCAAAAAAACCTTAATTAATTAAATGGCTAAAAAAAATAGTAATAATCCTAATTATAAAATAAACCATACTACATGAAATGCTTTTTCAAAATACTACAATTATGTGGCATTAAAATCTCTTAGCAATTTTGGTGTAATAAGATAAATGATATAAAATTTATTAATGATATCACGTCAAGATATCACATCAATAATTTGTATACATAAATTTGAGATCACACTACAGTACTGATGATGTATCAATACATTAATTTTTAAATTTGTGTAAAAATTGTAAATCAATATTTAAAAGTTATAAATACAATTTTTATATATTCAATTACAATTTTTTTTAAATGACTGTATAAAAATTATAAATGAGTTTATAAAAAATTATAAATGAATGTATAAAAATTATAAATAAATATATAAAAATTATATTTATAATTTTTACACACGTTCATTTACAACTTTTATATATTCATTTATTACTTTTATATATTAATTTACAACTTTTACACAATTTAAAAAAATACAATACAGTGCATCAACTGTACCATAACCACACCCATAAATTTCTATAAATAAATAATATCACATCAAGTTTCGATAAATAATTTTATTATAACAAAATCTTGCCTTTCACTTATAAATGTCCCAGCGGAAACTAATTAACCACTAGGGGAGAAAAAAAAAATCTGGGAATAAAAGGATTGCTCAAAATGCTCTTGATGGACTAAGCAAAACAAAATAGCCATCTCCTGGCCGTAAAATCCAAGATAATGAAACAAACAGGAACGTGCAAATTACGAAAAATAGAAAAGAATACAGAATAAATCACTTCATTAACTGCAACATTTGTTGATTTGATACAGCTGATCATATGCTACTCCCGTTTTCCTATTATAAGTAGATTATTCTAATAAAAAATTCATAAGGCTTGCGAGTGACGAAAAAAATTGGTAAATTAAAAATTATGTATATGAAAAAAAAAATCATTTACTGAAGGCCCAGCCTTCATAAATCCAGGTTGCAGATTAAAAGCTCTGCAATCATCACTCCCTTTTGCAGTTTCTTCGGGAGCCAAAATGCAGTAACTGCAGAGTTCTGCTACGGTTGGCATAACCCTTTTTTTGGAATAACTGAATATAATCACCCTGAGAACTTGGCAACTATCAAGCTGACTGCTGTAAAAACGACATATAAACCAACTAGGCAGAATCCCCAAAACCTAGGTACCCGGAATCTACACCATGTTATGACTAACAGAGACCCCATCAGGCTCAAGAGCAAGAACACAAAAGCAGTGATAATACCAATGTGGAAGTTCAGCTTATAGGCTTCTGGATAAACATTAGCTGTTTGAATCACCAAAGCAGAACCGAGCCCTACAAGCATGTTAAACATGGGCCCAGCAAAGCACCCAGCCATTGCCATTGTTGGATGGCCTGCTTTGGCGACTGCAACATCAGCAACAAGATCCCCCACAGAGTTTCCCCATGCCAGTACCGTCAGCCCAAGGATAGCTGAAGGCAATTCGAGGATTGTGCCCAGTGCAGCCAGACAGTTCAGCAGCTCCCCAGCGACAGTGGATATCCAGAAAACACTCATTACAAATGCTATAATGACTACAGGCAATTGCTCAGTCTTTGGGGCTTCCTTCTCCACTATGAAATGAAGAAGTGCAAGTGAAGAGCTTGCCAAGAGAACTACACACCAGAGAGGGAGATGGGTGTTTGAAAGGAGGAAACCTATGGGATGATCAAATGGCATGAATGAGTTGCAAGCATACAGAAGGAATAAAGGGCAAAGGGCAACATTTGCAGATGAATAAAACCGGTTCCATTCGGAAGGAGCAGTTTCTGGAATTGTGAGCTTCAGAAGGCAAGTAACAGGATGCTCCCATGCTTTTGATATCTGTATACATGCATAAAAAATAAAATAAGCAAATCATCACCAGACAAAAGTAGCTTTTGTTCATTACTACAGAGAGAAAATACGCTGAAATAAAATAGACCGTCAAGAACATCCCTAGAGAAGCTAATGCCTTTTAATATGGCTGAGCTCTTATTGGTAGTTTCCCATAATCAACAAAATTAGGATTCATCCGCCAAACCCAACCAGATGGCTAACTAAATTGGAATGTCCCAGCAAGTTAGTTCACTTCATATTATTTGTCATAGCATTGCAACACTATAATCCATCCGTCAGAGTAAGCTAGCACAACAAATATGAAGGCAAACTAAAAGATGGAAAAAAATCATAGACATTCTGAAAACATTAGTTTAAACAAATATGGGACATACTTTCATATCTATTGCGGTCACGAGTCGATGAATATAAGTGATAGCTCTTAGCTCATGTTTCATATTGTTCAGAAAACAAAGAGAACAGAAAATTACTGAGACACAACATGATCGGCTGCAAAACAGTAGGGCAACACCAAAGATCCAAGTTGCAATGCATTAATGCATCCAAAACCTTGGTTTCAACATAATGAGTACACAATTAACATTTGCTAGAAAGAGGAGATCAACCAAACTTGCATTTATCCAGCATACCAGTCATAGCTCCCAACATAGAAGCTACTTCAATGAAACACAAGAGAACAAGAAAACTCGTGTCCCTCATAATCAAGTGAAAGGAACTGCATGGTTGCTATTAAACACTAATAAAGTGATCAATATTTCAACTACATAATAACCAAACTTATCACAGATATCCAGTTATCCACAGTTCATCTCACAACAATTTAACCTGATAACTTGACCTCATATCATAACTATAATATTCCAGAAAACACACAGTAAATAATAAAATCTTGACAACCAAATAACGTCATTCATTTTACCTCCACAAATTTAATTCACAATTAATACAACATAACTAAATTCCACTTAACACTCATAACAATAACCACAACATTCAACACAACCCAACTCAAACCCAATACCCCTTCTCCCCCAAAAACAAAATAATAAAAACAACATCAGTGTAGAACATACCGTTCCCCAAACTTGAGCAAATCCAAAACCTTCCTTTCTCTGCCTCTCCTCCAAATCCTTTAGCTCTCCAATCTCGCAATCCGAACCTGCAAAACCCGTTTCCACTTCCCCCTTCTTTTCAACTCTACTCATTCCCAAATCCATCCAAAACACAATCCCAACAAAGAAAGCATAGAACAAAACAAACCCAACAGCTTGCCACACAAATATCTCCCCACTCAAGTAAACATAAAACAAAAACATGGCCGCCACCAAATAAAACCCAACATCCCTCACAAAACATCCAGCATCAACACTAAACGGCGCCGCATGAATGGCGACAAACCCAACAACGAAAGCCGACACAAATGTCCCAGCAGACAGTATGGCCCCAAACCCAGTTCGGTAGTGGCCGCCACGAAGCGCCACGACGGAAGAGAAAATGTCGGGGGAGCCATTACCGAGCGCCAAAAGCGTGACGGCCGCCATGCTGGGAGAGAGATTTAAGAGAGTTGAGAGCTTGGTGGTGACTACGGAGAAGTGGGACTGAGCGGTTTTGATGAGAATGTAGAAGAAAAGAAGGGAAAGGAGGGAAAGGAGAGAGATGGAGAGAAACTGGTTCTGATTGAAAAAGCAAAAGTGTAAGTAAAGGTAGTTGAAAAGGCCATCAGAAGGGTAGAGTTGAGGGGTCGAACAGGTGGTGGGCAAGAGTGATCTGCGTGGGATTTGTGGGAAGGAAGGCTTGAGGAGGAGGAAGAAGATGAGAATGGAAATGAGGGTTATGGAGAGAGAGGATGTTTTGAGGAAGGGAGTGAAGGAAAAGGCCATGCCATGGAGAGGAACGGTTAATGAATCTGAATTCGTGTTTGTGTTTGGGATCTTGTTTTGTGTTGTGATCTTTGTTCGATTGCTTATCTGTGTTTCAGATCTTTGTTGTTTAGTTTAGCTTAGTGTAGTTTGGCTTATGAACAGTAACGAGTCGGAGTGAGTGAGAGTTTTGATTCTTCGCTTTCACACCATTTTGCTGTCAAGATTCTTCAAGCATAACACGTTTTGCCAACTATAATCAAACTGGGGTTAATTTTTTTTTAACGAAAAAAAAAAAAGCTAATTATTTTGAGAAATTTCCCAAAACATCCCACTAATATAATTTAAATACAAATTATTAAATTCGGCAATGATCTTAACATCATTTTTATCGCATTACTTTATTGATCATAACTGTGTAGTTTAACACGTTGGATGATTAGATCACATAAACTCTAATTATGTACGTAATCTCAATAGATAACAGTATGGGTTATCATAAATTATGTCGGTGGCGTAGAGACACTTCTCTTCTCTATGCTTAGTCAAGACCATTCCTGGATTAGTAATATCATTTATTAAAACTCATTTCACATGATATGATTGACCACTTTTAGTTCTCCAGTGCTTGGCTCAAAATCTTGAAATCAGTCTCCCTCCCGTTCCACTGGTCAATGCCCATGTAGATTTAATAGGCAATACTTTCAAGTCATATAGGAGAATAGATTGGAGAATTCTTTTGCATTAAACAGAATTTTACATCTTGAAAAGCTTCCAGAGAGTCCAGAGAGACAACATTATATTACAAATTCTACAAAGCCAAGCATATGCTACCTGCGGAGCTTTCTTAATAACCATCTCCTCCGTTGACTAATATCCATTTCAATGAACATCTTAGCCTTCTTCTCATCTTCTAAAAGCTCACAGGCTTCCAAGAAGAGCTCATCATCCATTCCCGGCACGGCTTGAAGAGCATCAACAATAATTTCAATCGAGCTAAACTCTCTCTTCTCCCTGTTACCTGCCCATGTCTTCACCAAACCTGGCATTTCATCAACCGCTCCTTGTATCTCCTCCTTGATGGGTCTTTGAACTTTTCCAGAACACGACCACGATGACACTGAAGATTTCCGCTTTTTCTTCCGATCAGATAAATCAAACTCGGCAGCTGGAGTTAGCAAATCTCTGAAGATATTGTCGTCATTCTGAATTTTTACACCCATACTACTTAATTTTGCATCAGTACTTCTGTTACCATAAATCATGCACAAATTGCTATAATTACCAAAGCTTCTGTCTCCGTCTGTGACTGTACTAAGGTGCTCCTGCAACACAACATTGATGAGTTCTCATTAGGATCAATAGTGAACAAGATTATAGTTATGGATGCATTTGATATTAGGTTATACATCTATCAACTGCCTGCTAAGAGCACAACCACTGTTTAATCAATCAAACACTCTCACAATACCATCCTTTACCTTTTTTTCTTTCTTTCTTTCTTCTATTTTCTTTTTCTTTTTCATTTTTTTTATTTCTTTTGGTAATATCTGATGAGAAATAGTTTCCAGTCTCCACCATGCCATATTGCAGTGACCAATAACCAGAAAATAAAAATGATCTGTCCTAGCTAGATTTTTTTTTTTTTTTTTTTTTTTTTTTGAGAAGGAAATGCACCTTGATATGAGCTTCCCAGAAATCATCATCAGCAATGGATGATTGCTTAATGTAATCCCACATATAGCCATTCTCGCTGAGAAGGTCTGAAATGTTGCTACATTCATCCATCAAGCTAAAATATCGTTCTTCCAATACCTCCTTGCCACATAGAAGTCCAAATTTTTCATTAAATGATGCAGTCATCCATGCCCAAGCTTGATCACTGAATCTGTGACCAATCTTATTCCCTCTATTCACCTGCTCCAACATAAGGTCGATGAAGTATCTTTCCATTGGCTTTGTCCAACAAATACTAGGAGGACCACTGTCATTAGGGGATTGATCATCCTCTACACCAACAAATTCGACACAATCATGAATATGGTAAATCTATTTGGGGTGCAAATGAGTTCAGAAAAATGCAGTCAAAACTTATTAAACCCCGCAATGTTAGATTCCCAAAATGAATGAAAAAAATAAAAAATAAAAAAAGAATCAATGATACTAGTAACTGCACTCACAACACGTGCAATCAAAGTACAGCAAGAAATTGGCCTTATTTTTTTTCTTTTTTCGTTCACTTGTCAAAGATTTTCCTAGTTCATTTTTTTGCTTATGGTAACAATCTTCTGTGAATCTAAGATTGATGGTAACAGTGATGTCACTGCATAGCCAAAAAGTACAGAGAAAGGAGGAAAAAAAAAACAAACAAACCAATGTCTACTTCCACAGCATAATCCTCAGTTTCCATAGAGTGACCAAAAGAGTTCTGTGGAGCATCAGTGTTGGCATTTCCATATATCAAGAACAAATCATTGTAATTTGGGAGGGGTCTATTGCGATAAGGCCGTGCATCAGGGTATTCCTGCATATATCATATGTGAGCTACTTGGAACTTAAAAAAGTTCGATTCACCAGAGAATTTAAAAAAGCACCTTGACATAAGCATCCCAGAAATCATGATCAGCGATTATCATCTGACTCATTTCATCCCAAACAAATCCACTTTGATCAAGTAAAACTTTCATGTCATTGAATCGCTTCTTCAAGTTCATAAAACGACTTTTTAAGACATCTTTATTATATTGTGACCCAAACTCTGCTCTAAACTTTGCGACCATATCAGCCCAGGCTAGTTTGCTGAAGTTCTGATCCATAATACCCCCATGGCGAACTTGCTCTAGCATTAGATCAATGAAATAACGGTCCATTTGTGGTGTCCAATCAGTGCTCCAGTGGCAGCCATTATTAGGTTTGGCTCCTCCAACAAATTTGAAATACATGTTAGGGAAAAAAAAAATTGTCTAATGCTCTCTAAGAATAAAATAGACAAGTCATGTTACAGAATTTTATAGATGCCTGACGTGACATATTTCATCAAAGATATAATAGCAAACTCATTTAATGTGAGCATGGTCATCTTCCAAAAGCATCACTGGATAGTCTCCAAATTGTTGACTTAAGTAGCAGGGAAAATCCTTTAAAAATGCACAGTGATGTTAAGCTCCAAAGAGTGAAAACTAACCATGACCATTACAATCAAGACCTCGACTTGCTGGATTGCCCCTTCCATTAGAAGTTGAATTCCCATAAATCAAGCACAAATCATTATAATTTGGCATTGGTTTCATTTTGTATGATTTTGCACTTGGGTGTTCCTACATGTACCTCATGTTAGTCCACAGCAGTAAGGAATACAGGTTAGGTTAAACAAGTAAGCACTGTACCTTGATATATGCATCCCAAACATCACCACATGCTGTGACCATCTGTCGTCTTTCATCCCAAGAAAAGCCTGTGTGTCCTAGAAGATTTTTAATATCATAGTATTGCTTTCCTAAACTCTTATGGTGAATCCTCATAAGATCTTTGTCATACTGTAATCCAAATCTTTCAACAAATGACACAGCCATATTTATCCACGCTTCATTGTTGAAAGTGTAACCAATCCTATTACCCTGCTGTACGTGCTCTAACATAAGGTCAATAAGATAACGGTCCATCAAAGGGGTCCAATCTGTGGCCAAACAATCTCTGCCTGCATGGAATCGGAGTTCTTCTCCTACAAAGGAACATTGTAAATTATTATGATTGTCGGTAAATTTTTGACAAATAATGATTCTACACATGCATCAGTATGACAAACAAAAGTTGTTTACACCTTTCTTAGTAACATGACTAGTGGCTTTGCCTAAGAAACTAAATAAATTTTTTATCCTGCCTAATATCCACACTAAAGAAGGTGAAGATTTAGGTTGGGAATTATTGTGCTCTGTGATTTGAATTTGAAAAGCAGAAAAAAGTGTACACCCACATTTACTACTGTTAAATCGAAGAGAATGTGGTGTAATGTTGTATATTCATTTAGTTTTTCATCAATAATACTAAGTGAAGAAGACAAGAATTAAACTTAGATTCCACAATCCTAGAAAGGATTGAGATTGAAAACAGAAAGCAACACCGTAAAATGGTCACATGTCAAATTATATGGGCCACATAAATTCAGGACATCCAAAATATCTGAAGAGTTTTGCAATACCTAGTAAGGAAGTCAACAAGACAAATGACCTAAATGAAGTTCAAAATCAACTACAATAGTCCAATTAGCTAATATTAGATAAAGCAGAATACATCATTGCCTCAATTCAAGCTTCCTCTTAGGGCGCTTGTACTCATCTTTTACCTGCCCATGTAACAACTTGAGATAATATTCTTTGAACCATCCAGCACAGAATATCTTATCCTAATCTTCATGTCTGAAACAAGAAACATACCAATCATCAAATCTGGGTCTGAGATCCCTAGATCTAAACGGGGAACCACATTGCTGGACCTTCCATTAGAACTTTCTCGGCCATATATAACACATAGCTTGTGATAGCTTGGCACAGATTTATTTCTATAGAATTGAGCATCAGGATATGCCTGCATAAATTATATATAAGCAAAAATATAAGATGTATCTCAAGCACAAGAACACAGGTCTATGGCAATCCACCTTGATATAAGAATCCCAAACATAATCTTCAGCTGTTACCCTTTCTTGCAAATCATCCCAATAAAAGCCATTCTGTTCTAGAAGAAAATTTACGTCATTATACTGCTTTCTCAATATCTTGTAGCGATTCATCAAAGCATCTATATCATACTGAGGTCCAAATTTAATGTTGAACATAGTAACCATTTCAGTCCAAGCCTCACTTATGAATGTAAGACCAATTTTATTCCCTCTAAGAGCCTGGTCTAGCAACAAGTTAACAAGATAACGATCCATTGGTGGTGTCCATCGTGTCCTCAGACTGTCACTTTCAGCAGAGGAATGGTCTTCCTTCTCTTCACCTACATGTGCAGGGAACTCATTTGTCAATGTAACCACTAGTTCATCAACATCAGGGTTTCAAATGTAGATTGCAAGAAGCAGCCCAACTATTATGCGTCATGTGGCTGATGATCATTAATTATGGACTTTATCAAACAATTGAAAGCCAAAATATAATCCAAACTCCCCAATATCAAACTTGCTGATATAAGAACAAATCTCTACCTGTCATGAATTGAAAGATGTTATCCTTAAGAACTTTATCTTGGCGCATATGAACTGACACTCCATCTTTGCTGGCATTTGCAAATATCAAGCTCAAATCTTGATAGTTCAGCAACATCTTCTTTCTGTATGAACATGCATGAGGACGTGCCTACATCCACAACAACGATAAGATAAAAAATTTAATATGCATCAACTTACATATCAAATGGAACAGGAATATACCTTGGTATACTTATCCCAAATAAGATCATCAGCCAATATTATTTTTTGCTTTTCATCCCATGAAAATCCTTTTTGATCAAGTAGTGTCCTCACACCAGCATAATACTTAAACAGTTTCTTATATCGGTGCTTCAGAAACCTCTTGCGATACTGCAAACAAAATTTTTCATTGAACAAGATGAGCATATCTTTCCATGCCTGTTTGGTAAATTTATTTTTTCTTTTATTGCCCCTCCTCAGTTGATCCAACATAAGTTCAACAAAATATCGATCCATGGCTGGGGTCCATTCAGTTCTTTTTGTAGGTTCATGACTTTCTGGAGCAATACTGCTGCCTATTTCAACACCTGAAATTGAGAAAATAACCAGTAGAAGTATATCATGACAAGCATATAATGCTTATGAAATATGCAAATCACATCGCTGGCTAGAGACTGAACACAATCCAACTCATTCTTACTGCAGTTTGTTCCTAATAATTTATGTTCTAACATTAATTTCTTGATTATAAAGACATTAAAATCACCTCTGGAGAAATAAAGCATGAAACCATGCTTTGGAGAAAAGTGACTTAAAGGTCATTAGAGTGATAACGATAACAGAGATTTCCACATTACAAAATCTATCAAGGATAAAATTTCATCAATTTCTTAATCAACTACGAGCACAGTGGGGTTGCTAATGAATGTTACTGCATCTTTAATCATCTTAAAAGAGTTTTCCCTAAACAGTCATATGCACCACTTAAATTGGTTCATTATAAACCAAACACCATATGATTCTTCTCAATAAAATGACATAAGCAACCGAAATTTAGGTCCTGGAAACTGAAATAAAACTAACCAGTATGCACTACTTGGACATCATCATCCAAGTCTATATCATGACTTGAACGGCTATATCTTCCATCTGCTTGTGTATATCCATAGATCAAGCACAAATCATCAAAGTACATCAAAGCTCTATTTCTGAAAGCTTGCACATCAGGATTAGCCTGCATAAGCGATACCAAATTAATTTCACAAAAAGCAGACAATAAAAGACAATTTAAATATACAATTAACCAACCTTAATATAAGCATCCCAGACATGCCCATCAGCTATAACCATTTTCCGGGTATCATCCCAATAAAATCCATTCTGCTCAAGAAGATTCTTTACATCATTATATTGCTTCCACAAAATAGAGTAATGACTTTTCAAGGTATCTCTATCATATTTAGTCCTAAATTTGGCATTGAACAAGGTCATCATATCAGTCCAAGCTTGTTTGTTGAATGTATGTCCCAATCTATTCCCCCTATGCAGCTGATCTAGCATAAGATCAATAAAATACTGTTCCATTGCTCCCGTCCAACTCATCCTTGTTCGATCACCAATTATCAGGTTTTGGCTTCCCATTTCTTCTCCTACAAAAATGGGGAACGTCATGATATCCATATCGTTGTTCTGCATGCAAGAAATATCAAGTAACTTTCTTCCAATTACTTATCTTCCATTTTGCAGAGGTTTTTTTTTTTAACTTAAAACAGGACATGAATTTGCAATGATTTTTATTGTATATTTTAGTATAATGGTTAAAATTTTAAGTCAAACAAGCAACAGGCAACAGTTAATATTGTCAACGAGCGTTATGTGAACCTAGATTAACTAGAACAACTTTATGAATTTATGCCAAAGATCCTGACCATTCATAGTCATATATAACCAAATTTATATAAATAAATAAATAAAAGAGAACTATGCATCTAAGCTAAAACTATACCTTACAATTTGTAGAGAAATTTATAAGAAACTATTCAAAATTATCTAAAAACTAAAAGAAACTCAGCAGATCAAACCAAGTTTATGGAAATATTTTTCATGCATTTTCTCGGCAACCAAACGTAAGATTATGATCATTCATGAAAATTGTTATTGTAAGTACATATACGTACATTAAATTCTAAAGACTAGGGTTTCATACCTCGGATTTGTAAATGCCGGAGAAGAAACGATGGAGGGAAGGCAAAATATTGAAAACGTCGTCGGATGTGGTGCTACGAATCTCTACTCTGAAACTAGAGACAGTGAATCGCTACTCGCCGTCTGTTTGGCTACTTGGAGTAACATAAGCCGACGTGGAAATGGGATTATCCTGTTCTGGTACTTTTCTTTCTACTGTTTTTTTCCCCCTCTAATTATATAGCAAATGTTTAAATGCAAGCATATAGAAACTTGCAAAATAAAATAAAATAATTTAAAATAAAACTATGGTTTTAATTAGTGATAATGATTTTTATAACTCCATTTATTGAAAATTATTTAATTAGAAAAAGATAGAGAATGTGACAATTCGTAAATTTGTGTTTATTTGACGCGTAGAAGGAAGAAAGCAGTTGTAATAGAAAATTGTCCTTGGTCTTGAAAATTAATAAAGTTCGAATGTTCCTGAAGAAACATTTTAGCAAGTCTTTTCAAGTGCTTTTATAAGAAGCACTTCCTGTAAACGCATTTGAGAATTTAATAATATCTTTTATCCATGTAATTCATGGTTTCACTACTGCAAATTGCAACTGTTGTGCACTGATTGGCTTTGCTGATTACTTAGAAGCATAAAGTTCTCATCATATATATGGCAACTTTGCGTTGCATGATAATAACCGCCGGAAAATTCATCTCACAAGAAGGATTTAAATAAACATCACACGATCAGCTGCAGGAGACATTGCTACAACTTCAGTTCAAGCACAAAGACCCAATTCTTTAATACTCTTTGTCCGGCAAGCTTTATGCTTCCAACAATATTTATGATAAGCATTGGTGTAGCGACGAGCTAATGGATTTTAGGGCTGTTAGCATGAATCATATATATAGAAAATTTCACTTACATGTTCTCGGACCTAAAGTCTTTCCAAACCTTAGTAGGCAACTAGGAGTGTAGAGCCTCAGCGGGGAGTGCCGGCAAAAAATGTGAAAGTAAAATCAACAGCAAAAGTGCCCACCACAACAAAAATCATAATTCGTGACTTCGCAGCAAAGAGTTATAAAGTTTTTAGAAAGCCAAGCAATATTCATTTCCTCACTTTATCGAATAAGAAACTTTCCCTGTTTCTAGTTTCTAGTTTAGCTGATTTTTAATATCCCCTTACATGAAAGCTAAAAGTTACATCAAAATACATACACTCAAGACAATCTCATCTATATTCCTCTGGCAAGCGGTATCCAGGCATGACTATTTTGTCGGCAAACATCTTGCCAGTCTTAGGCATGACATGCCAGTGTAATGTCAGGTTGAATTCTTTACCCCGGAGATTGTGTCCCTATACGGAAAAACAATGGAAAAAGATGAGATTAGTTTTCCTTCCAACAGAAAGTGCCTAAGCTGGCGTATTAATGTTGGAGGATAAAGTGAGAAAAATTTATTTGCTATGATGGCTTACCTGATCAATGAAACGATACTTGTTTGAGGTGTGAATGGAAAACTTAGCATACTCTTTGGAAGGGATTATAGCATCCCAAAGCGACACCTGTTGAAACAATATTCAAAATCAATTACTCAGTGGGCATGCTTTTGAGCAGACAAACCTGAGATGTCAAGTACTTGTAAAACTGGCATTAATTATAGCATTGCCAGAGTTAATGATTTGAACAAGAAATATGCGAAGGCAAATCATCCTAGCACCCTGATTACAAATAAAATTCATAATGTAGATTGGACCATAAAATAGTAGAGAGAGCACAAGAACAGAAAACAATGATACTTGAGAAAATACATCCGCCCATATGCCTTTAGCTCACCTGGTTTAAGGCATTCTTTGGAGTTCCATACTCAGCAGCTATGAAAATAAAAAGCTGCAAAAAGAAGCAAAGTGATGATTAAATTCTGAAATCAGCTCTAAGTTGGTGCGCATAACTGTAATAAAGGAACCGTCTATCAATTGCAAAACAACCCATGATATTTGGTCATCCTATTAAATTAGTAAATAGAATTTGAAAAAGAACAAAATGGTTAAATAATCAATACTCTTAAAAAATTAAAAAGAAAAGAGCTTTATTGGTTTATCCCCATCCCAAGGGCATGTTAGAGACAAGCACAATGAAATTTCCTCGATGGCTGCTCTCAGAAAACCTCCTCTTCTCGAAATACCACTAAAAGAATGTCATAAAGGCATTCTTTAAAAGCAAATAAAATTACAAAAAGCCTCTCTATAGAAAACAAATAAACACATCTTGAATAACAAACCTGTTTCGTGTTCCACGTAAACAGCGATTGTAGATCAGCTGATATATTCATTGTCAGGCTGACCTAAACACAATGAAAAGCATTCGCTTAGAGAAGTGAACATCCATGGACTTATAACACAACATATGCATAGAAGAAGAGACTGATAACACATTGAACTAATATAAAAAGAAAATGAATACACAACTAAAGAGTCAAAATTATCTAGATTCTAATTCATCAATTAGAGCTTCTATATATAACAGCAGTGAAATTTGAAGCTACCGATCCACCAGTCCTTTAAATAAGAGTCAGGAATTATTGGTTCATGGTCAAGATTAAACTAACTATCTAAACACAATAAATACACCAAACACAATATTATCACCAATTCACGTCATACAGATTCAAGGATCATACACACAGTGTTCCAGTCACAAGTAATGATATTTTGGTAAAATGCAGCAATATTGTAATAATCGGAAACAATATTTCAATGACATTCAATAAGTTATTGGTTGATGCTTCAAGATTACCGAAATATTATGGCTGGTTATTAGAATGTCGCACAGGTAAAATTACAGGTAACATAGCCAAGCCAGATTCAAAAAATCCATAAATCTATACAGCTTCTACGCCTCCCGTGATTTACACATAAAATTAACACTAACATCATACTAAAAAACCAAAAAAAAAAAATTACCTCATCATTTCCATGTGTCTGCTTCTGGAACCAATTGATATTCAATATCTACAATCACAAAAGACAAAAACCCAGAAACAAAAATCACTCAAAAGCACAAACCTGGAAACGAAATTAAACCAAAAAAAATCAAACAAGGTTCAACACAAATCAAAGACAGATCTGAAGGGCATGACACGACGAGGAGTAAGTTGACCTGGATTTGAGCAGTGGGAGAAGGAGTGTTAAGGTTGTCAGAGAGAGAAGCGATGGCACACATTAAGGCGAGAATCGTGACGGCGAAGGTTAACAGAGCGTTGGCTCTGTACCCGAAGGAATGCATTTTTGGTGTTTGTTTTTTTGCCGCTGTTGTTGAAGCTAGTTTATTTTCTTATTTCTGAAATTTTCTTTTTCATTGTTTTGGTTTTTGGTTTTGGGGGGTTTAATACACTAGTGAACCGTTACTAGGGTTCTGTTAAATTGGTGTAATGTGATTGGCCAATACACGTGGCTTTATAGCGGTTTCGTGGCCTAAGTGTTGACGTGGAATTGGTGCCCCATTTTTGGTCAGCGTATAATGTTTTCTTCGTGTTATTTATAATAAGAAAAAAATCCAAATAATGAGATTTAATTACGCTTTCTAATCTTATTATGCACCGGAGTTCTAGTGCATACTGCATAATAGAGATTTTTTATTCAAAACTGACCAGGCACGAAAAATCAATTTGAGAAAAAAAATTAGATTATAAACTTTTTAAATTGATTTTAATAATTAAAATATAAATCATTTAAAAATATTACATTATTTTGTTAATATATATTTTTTAAAATAATAAAAATTATCTGACAGAAGTTATATAAAAACTTTTATAAATAACAGTTAACAGTTTTTATTTCATACGAAAATCTACCGTTTTTCGCAAATAAAGGGCGCGCATGCACATAGATTCATTTATTCCATTTTCATAATGTACAAAGCTGGCTAGCCTTCTTATCACTGCTCAGTACATTCATCTCTGAGGATCATCAGAGTCATCTACAGGGAAGTAGTCTTGGGACTACTGAAGTTGAAGTTACCACAACTAGTCCTGCGCAACAGCAGCGAGGAGCTAAAACCAAGCCTTGATCTAGCCAGATCAAACTGTACAAGATTGTCCTGCAACTGATGAGACCCTATAGTAATTGAAGCTCTACGCCGAGACCCTCCATCAACAAACGCTAAGCATGTGAAACCAACTCGTGCTTGCACCATTGCGTTTGCTTCAGAAATTCTCCACCTAACATTCTGGTTTTGCAACACCAGCTCAATCTTAGGAACTCGAGAGCCAAGTCGTGAGCTTGTCAACTTCTTAGATTCATAACAGACCCCGAATGGTGCCATTGGTTTCACTTGGGGTATATCAGGGAGCTGGTTGGCAAAAAACTTGGTGAAGGATTGGTAGATAGAGTGCTCAAGAACTGTGTAAGGTTGTATTGTGCTGAGCTTTGTGCCACGAGTTCCAGCATTGACATTGAATTGTAACAAGGATGTGTTCAGTGGAACTGGCTTGTTGTTTATTCTTATTGACGTCACGCCTATATAGTAATGTCCTTCTTTGCTGATTGTTAATGGGGTGTAGCTCAGTGGACGTGAGACATCAATACCTGGACGCATATTATAAGGGCCATCTCCAAAGAACATGACACCATTGCTTGAAGAGGTGGAAGGGAGACACAAGGCAAATTTTGGTGGAAATCCAAAGTGGGAGGCAAGTTGATTTGGTAGCGAAATTGGATGATGCCCTAGTCCGGCTATACCTTGAATATTTGTTGGTAATCCTTTTCGCAAAAGAAAGGAAGGTGCACAAGCAAAAAGGAAACTTGGGACCGTAGCCAATGGACCAGGACTGTACCCTCTTGTGGATGGAATGGAGAGCACATCTTGTGCAAGCTCTCCCATGGCCGTTTGGCGTGTCACGGGGTTCATGGTCATGAGCCCACATGTGTTGTTATGGCATCCCGGTCTGGCAGCTGAGGAGCACGTATGGCAGTGAAGGGTGTTAGCTTTGGCACACTGAGTAGAGTGGCAAAAGGGGGCATGGTAGGTTGATGACAAATAGTTATGCTCGCACGTAACCCACAAGAACTGCCCATTTAAGTGGACAAGAAGAGGGACTTGCAATGGAGGAGTTCTCTTGTGAATTTTTGTTGCAAAAAGATGTGTTGCGGTGTCTTTTTGCACCGGTAGAACAAGCTTGTTTGGCCTGAAAGTTGTTTGGGATTCTGCTATGAGAGTGACAAAAGAAAGAATCAAAAAAAAAGTGTGAAGAAGACTAAGAGAAGAAGCCATTTCCAGAACTAGGAAAGCTTGCCAGAGGAAATGCATTAGTGGTTAGAAAATATATATATATAGCGGTTGCCTTATATGTTTTATCGGACGAAACCTTTTGGAAATTTTGAGGATTTTCTCGATTAATGTTATCAAATTTGGCGTTTTTATTGTGCCAAGTTCTTATCAGAGCGTTTGGAACTATTTTGAGTTGGGTAATCTAGGTCATATATGCCAAATTTGGCTCAGGCAAGCAAAATATCAGCGTCTGAAACGAGAGAACAAAACGTGAGCTGGCGACGATGAAGGCCATTTGGCAATTAGAAGGGCCCATTAGCCATGCATGTTAGATGCCACTAAGCCGTAAATAGGCTGAGACTGGCTTGGATTTTCAGTGCAGCCTAACTAGCATAACCCGAGCAAACCTCGTCTAAGAGTTATTTTATTCGATCCCCACGCCTCCACTTCTAAATTTACCTCGTAAAAAATTTTAAACTCCTAATTTTTTTCTTCACTGAACCCATTTAATTTCAAAATTACCCTTTTAATATATAAATGAGCTTTTACTTTTTACCTATTATATTTTAACGTAACTTCTCCGAAACAACATACGTAATTTCTGTAGACAATGCTACTTCTTCATCTCCTAGGTATGCCAGTAAGCAACACAACTTATTAAAAAAATGGAGCGACAAGACTAAGGACGTCTTCAGTCATGGTGCCCATCATTAAACTTTTGAGTAGGGTTTGTTCTTCGTCAGGGGTTGTACTCAAAGCTCATTATCTCACCTTTGTTTTGTGATCGGTCAAGAAACTCCTTTGGTTCTTTTCTTTTCCAGTTCCAACAACGAAATTGAGAAGATCTTATGCTTCAATAACAGACATTTTCTTAATTTTCCATGGTAGATAGTTCTTCTATTTCAATTTTATGAAAAAAAAATTGCCATGAACGGTATATTAAGTACGTGCTATGCTATATATGGACACACTCACACTCACACCAAAAAGAATACCTTATTCAAAAATTAAAAGGACACTATTTTTTCAGAAAAATAAATTAGGATTGATTGCAACAATTCCGATAGTTCAAATCTACAAAAAGTCGAGAGTTGTTTAATAGATTTTTTGAAAATTAAATTTAGTGTTCTAAGAGTTCCTTTGAAAATTAGAATTCATAAAATAGTATTAAAGTGTGTTTATAATTAACTTATCCTCTTCAGTAATTTTATTTTATGATAAAATTATAAAAAAATATAAAAAATTGAGACTAAAAAGTTAGAAAGCAGGATTGAATAGAACCCTCAACTTGAAAAATCAAAAACGATCAATTAATTCCAGCCTAGCAAAAGCCCAGCCCACTTGTACACAGACCAGGCGACGTCTGGGGTGCACATGCTTCATTGAATCGAGTCTGGTACCAATTGTTTCAATAGATGTATTTTGGAGCGATCACTTTCAAATCCAAAAAAAAAGCATGAAGACCCTCCTGATGGAACTCTTTCAATGTTAACAAATAATTGAACTCCAATGATTAAAGTCAAAAAGTGAAGCCAGATGGGGATTGATGCCTAAATGCTATCATGTTTGAAACCAACTTATATATTAAAGTAGATCACACATCGCTTCTTTTGAGAAAGCTACTTGTCGACATACAAACCCACTACTATTTGGCCGCTTCCATTGTGCCTCATGTAGTCCCAAATCTATAACTCAAAAAGTCAGAAAGAATTGAAAATCTAATTTCTTTTTTGCACACTTGGCATTAATTATACAAGATATAAGATCATAATTAGGTAAAGGAGTTAGAGAGAAGATGAGTGGAGAGAAAAATAATGGAGCAAAAATCAACCATTATGGGCAATATTGTATATTTTAAACCTTGCACCAAAAAGACCTAATCCAAACATGATTGAACTACTCTAGCATTTTACATGATACTACAACTATTAGCATTCTCATCACTGAAGAAGTGGGTGTAATTATCAGCACCATGAGGGTGCATTGCTGGTGGTGGTGGTCCATAGTTCACTGGTGGGTACTGCCTAGCATACGTCATTGGATGATACATGTCGTTCCCATTCATCCGCTGCTGGTTCATCATCATTCCCATATATTGTTGATTATAAGGGTTGCCTGGCCCCATCCCTTGATAATATCCACCGTTCATTGCCGCAGCTGCTGCTCCTGCTGGCAGTCCTTGCACCGCTGGAATACTACCCATCTGACCCATTGGATAGTTACCTATCTGGCTCATTGGAAAATTACCCATCTGACCCATTGGATAATTACCCATTTGACTACCCATCTGGCCCATTGGATAGTTACCCATTTGGCCCATCTGGCCCATCTGCCCAAAATTCTTACCGCCTCCATTGGAAGCTCCGTGACCATTACCATTTCCATTACCATTACCATTAACCTTACCGCCTTTGCCATGAGTAGGGATATCAAAATCACGGTATTCATTCTTCATTTTCTTCATATCATGGACCCCATCATTCTTGCCTACACCCTTTTTAGGCCCATTGCCATTATTGTTTCCACCAGCTCCATTGCCATTCTTGCCATTTTTGCCATTACCATTCTCTTCAGTTTTATCCTTGCCCTTTCCTAGTAACCCACCACCACTATTTTTTCCTCCATTTTTATCTTCTTTTTTTTTACCAAATCCAAAGAATCCACCACCACTTTTTTTCCCACCATTTTTATCTTTGCTACTTTGATTTTGCTTCCCTCCTTTGCCATTATCTTTGCTTCCTTTCTTGCCTCCATTGCTACCCTTACCATCTTTTTCTCCCATCATTACTATTGGTATATCGAAAGCACCACTTTTCTTACCATTACCCCCACCCCCACCATTACCATTATTTCCTTTCTTCATATTCATGACAAGCCCACCATTCATCATACCGTGAGGCCCATGTTTCCCGCCATGCCCGTTATTCATGATGGGTAGCATCTTGTTGGGCATACCATGGCCATGATGGCCATGGCCAAACTCATCATCTTCAAAATCATCATCAAACTCATCATCATCCTCGTCAAATTCATCATCAAAGTCTTCATCATCAAAATCATCCTCAGGCAAGTCGAACTTAACAGATTTCTGCTCTTTGTGGGGCATCTTCATATTGAATTGCTGCATAAGCTGTTGTTGGTGTTGCCCACCTTTTGGTTGCATATTTCCACCCTTCTGAGATTTGTTGTCTTTGCCTCCTTTACCATTATCAAAGTGCATGTTCTTGAACTGGTTGTTGAGAAGGTTTTGGTAGTTGTTTGAACCCTTCTGAGGTCCCCATAGCTCTACATGCTTTCCCGACTTCTCAAGCTTCCTGATGAGAATGGCTGGGTCTACGTTGCCTGTCACTATAACCTTCCCCTGTTCTGCATCTATGCTGGTGGAATACACTCCTAATCAAAATCACAAAGGAATTAATTAAAACCATCCCAAATAAAAAAAAAAATTATCTAACAACTTAACCAAAAGCTCAACTTTAGTTAACATTCTTCCGATAAGCACAATAAGCATGGCTAAAATTAATCAACATAGATATACATGTACCAACCTAACTCATACGAGAAATAAATTATTTATGCTAAAGAAGGCTCAGAAATAAGAGCATACCATCAATTTTCTGCAACAGTTTCTTCACTTTCTTTTTGCAGCCATCACAGTGTATGTTCACTCTGAGAACACAAGACTGCTATGAAGAGCAACCACAAACAAGAAAGCCAGTGTTAATTACATTTACAAGTTACAACCGACAAAAAATTAGATAAACACGTAACCTTGACCAAAATGAAAAAGGTCCAACGATAACTGAATCTTCGAACATGGAAAAACCAAATAAAAATAGGTGGGTACCTGTAACTTCATGAAATCTTGCTTATTCATTCTTTTAAGGGACAGAAATGAGAACTACAAAGATCTGAGAGGCACTGGGAAACGAACTGAGAAACAGAAGCTAGCACACTGCAGTAGAAAGAGAGATACTGAAAAGAAGAAGTTTTGCTTGTGAACTGCGAAATGAGAAGTGAGATATATTGCTACAACACGGTTTGGGGGACAGAGAGTTAAAGGCGGTTGGTAAGAGCATTTAACACTTATCTTTTGCTAGTAGCAAAAGCTTTGTTTTGCTCTAATTGAGGGCATTGTGAGCTGTTCTGAACTTTAATTTTTATAATAGTCCACACAGAGAGAGAGAGAGAGAGAGAGAGAGAGAAAGCGGTTCAGTACTGTTCACAATCACAAATCACGAGCGGCAAGGTATCATAAAAAAAACAAGACAATAAACAAAAAAATTTAAAAAAAGATATTTTCTGTCTGAAAAACAATCAACTAATACGGGTTAGCTTGCACAAGCTGTACTGTACTGGCTTTCGCTTTTGTCTAGCTTAAAGTGACCGCTTCATTCACTTCACGGTTCACAGCTTGTTTATGTGTCTACATCAAGGTGAAACACTAGAATGATATATAATCATCACATTGTAGAAAAACTGAATTGGGATTACCAGCCTAAAAGCTATCATTTATGTGCAAGGAACACCTAATTTTCATCATTTCAAACAGATTAGGACATAAGCAAACAATATAAAATATCATTCTTAGGGGCCATTCATGGACCAGGCTGGTCAGAGAGGCAATTATATGAGCTTCCATTTCGTGCATATACTGGCTTGGCTTAGCACATGGGTTCAACAGCACATCAGAGGCTTGAAATTAATAGTTTAAATTTCAGTTATGTTACCAATTATCTCATCTCAATTATGTACAAGCAAGGTCCTTTTTCCCTCTTTGCAAAGGCACATGGACTACTAAATTATTCACGTGTGCTCGAGTTCCTTGTAATAATTTTCAAGGTATGAATTTGATAGCAATTTTGTACAGAAAAAAATAACATTTTTCTTTTAAAAAATTCACTAATATTTTATTAAAGAAAATACTCACTCCTAATGGGTACCTAGAAACTTTCAAACGATTCCAATTAGATTCTTTAAAAGAAAAAACTACGTTCATATATTTCAACCAAATATACTGCAATACTAAATGGTGAATTTGTAAGTTGTTTGTTATTGGGAGCACATGGACGGGGCCAGTGTCATTTTCAAATGAAAATAAATGTCCAAATTGTTTAATTAAGATACAGAAATGGCTTTGACAGTGATGGTGATAATATATTAGTCTCTTAATTAAAATTTCAATGTTTACCAAACAAGGACAATTAAGAGAAGATAAGATTTAGGGGGCATAAAATTGTAGTACTGCCGGCCGGTCTTGGGGCAACTCGAATCTGTAGACATGAGAGCTGAGAGCAGCTTGGTCAAGCTCAAGCAGAAGCAATTTGAACTAGGCTGGAATGCTTTTCTTATTGTGAATTGTTTGACTATCTGAAATGGGGAACTGTGATGTTGGAAACTGCAGAGGACAAAAAATGAATCTTATGTAAATTTAATGGCGGTGACTGGTGATTATAACAAAATGTACGGAGTCAGAATCTTTAAACAATTCGTTTCAGGCTTATTATATCTTTATTCACTGCTCACTATCCATTTCTATGCACGTAAACCTTATACAAGATATTGGATTTGTAACAATGAATGTTGACTTATAACATAAATTTGTAATTTAAATTTCGCATCATAAATCTTGCATTTTCTTACTAAGATTAGCAACATGCATTAGAAAAGGACACAGGCAGAAGCATACTAGAAAATGGTAATAAAAGCAATTAGCTAAGTTGGTGGTTAAGGCTTTATTAAAAAAAGCAGGGATAAAAGCTGGCACTTCAAAATAGTCGAACTTGATCATGCAATAACAAAGAGACATGCACTAGGGTCAAAAAAACACAAATCGAAAGCTGTTGAATAATAATTTTTCTGAGATTGGACCCTTCTTTAGCAGCCAAATTATTGTTGCTCCTCCTTAAAAGCCTAACCCATTTAGGAACTCTTGTCCTTAAATCTTCTTTATAGTTCCCATTACACTCTAAAAGATGCTTGAATGGTGACAAAAGAGATCCCCACCACAGGGCACAAGCCCCAGAAAAATCTCCTTCATAAATTGCTTTTTAGCTTTAGCTCACAAATTGGCCTTTTGTAACTTTGACTGAGCAACTTGGGCGTTAATCTGGATTTTATAGAATTAAATATTGATGAAATGTTGCATCAACATGTTGGTTTCAGTGCAATACTTAGTCTCCCTGCGCATGTTAAACTTTTATTGGAGTTTCTTTGGATCATTTGTTCACAAATTAAACCAATTCACAGAATGCATCAACTCATATTTCTATATTGTCCAAAAAAATGTCTGTTGAGAGTCACCTAATGTCTGGAGAGTGGCTGGTGAAGGGAAGAATGGAAGATTGAGGAAATTCATAAATATCATCTGGCACATACTAACGGCCCCATATAGTCTGCATTCTGCAGACTGCGCTTTACTGAAAGTTCATCTGATGACTTTGCAGGGTAAATCCAGTTTCACCAGAAGGGATAAAAACTGTTAAATTCTTAGCCTTGAGACAAGGAAATTGTACAGTCCACATCAATATATGGTTCCAATAAACAATTTTGGCATTTGTGTTACTGATAAAAATTCTCGATAGGTGTCAAATTGACTTACAGGTGTGAAATTGATATTAAAAAAAAAAAGAGGAGATCTTGATGGAGAGATAAGATTGATTATCACAATGTCTGTGGAGCATTCTTCGATGGGATAGTGATTAGTCTTTTTTGAGAGGACTTGACAAATCAACTAGGGTAAGGTACTCACTAATAGAGGGACAATCACTCCAGAAAAACAGCCTAACAGGTCCCATGCGGACCTGACGAGCTTGGATCCCTCCCCAATCCCCCTTCTGTAGATTTGAACAGCTAAGCCTGACTTTATGAACAATCACCTCAGGATTCAGGAAACACGGCACAGACTACTTTATATTAGATAAGATGGTGGTTGGCTGGTGATAACAAAAGTCTGAGTTTTTAACCTGCTAAGGCGCATCTCTAATCCATGAAGGTCATGCTAGAAGCCAAATTAGGTTGGATTGGTGGACCAAACCTGTCAAAATACAGTTTCAATCAATCTTTCTTAAATTTTCTGTAGTTTCATTTGGTAGAATTCTAACCACAGTGTAATGTCAGTTACAGAATACATCACCGGCCAGTTGGACTAAACAAAACAACAATTTGTTTTCTAGCTTTCATTTTAGCCTTACAATGTTTCTTAGTAAAAAATGGTTAATGCAAATTAAGAGGCAAGGAACTACTACGGTAAATGTGTTTATTAACTGTACTTGTTTCACAAAGCTAGCACAATGAATCATTCAACTCCAATTTCTAAAGTCTCCCAAACCCTGCAAGTTATCATATAAAGGAGGCAGCAGGCCGAGACTGAGCTATATGCTATATGGACGCTCCGGTCCACTGAGCAAGCTCAGTGACAAGTTAAATATATAAATATTAATTTGGCAGGAAAGAGAATCCCGAGGCTATTCAAATGCTGCAGCTGACAGGAAATGGAGACCAATACTTTGACCTGTAAAGAACAAACCCAACAAGATTAAAATCGTGGATAATAAGAATACTAGCAGATCCCTTTTTCACTTTTAGACCCTGTTCATAATTGAAGTATTCACTTTTGTCTCCTCCTCCTCATAATACAAACAATCTTTACCCCAATCTTTAGACATTCCAAGCTTGCTGCTTTGCACTTTTTGGCTTGCTTGTTCATCAAATATTCCTTCAATCTTCCATCTTACTGTTAAAAATAAATA
This sequence comes from Boswellia sacra, assembly GCA_013180625.2. Taxonomy (NCBI): domain Eukaryota; kingdom Viridiplantae; phylum Streptophyta; class Magnoliopsida; order Sapindales; family Burseraceae; genus Boswellia; species Boswellia sacra. The sequence goes on along the minus strand of SNVD02010934.1, from coordinate 150,332 downwards.
AAATACATTCTTTCCCTTTTTCCTTTTTTTCTTTTAACTAATAAGAATTAGTCTTTGAGGCTTTTAACTCTGTATTTTAAAGGCCACATGCTAGTGCCGTGTTGTTAGCTTTTACGGCTTCATGTTCCGGCAAAATGAGTGAGATTCCTAACTTAAGCAAAAGAGCATCTTATATAAAACTTGACACAAACTACTAAATCTATACATTTCTTATGGCTCCTGAAGATTAAGAAAACAAAATCATGATTTCTTTCTTTACCATATTTTTTCTGCACCTATGCAGTCAAAATTATTTAACCCAAGTGAAAATTGAATCTCTAGCAGCAACCACCCCCCACAGAACACTTTGGTTTAATGCCTTTATGAAGTATAAACAATCAGCTTTCATAAATCTTAGAAAAAGAAAAAAAAAATTGCATGCATAAATGGCAAAAATTCCGAACACGAACAAAAGGGTCTCTGACTTCTCTTTCTTTAGCCTCTGTTTTCATTCAAGTATGTCAGGGCTGACATTTATTAGGGTAGGATGCTTGAAGTATTTATAACACTGACTGAAGCCTTAATGCTTCGCATGAATAATTGAATATACACCGAAATTTTACAACTAGTGTTCAACTTATGGAAAAGATTCCACGATGTGATACCAATATCCAGTACAACACATTGCACTGCATTTCCTGCTGTGGAAAACATTTCCTTCCCAAAAGATTATGCCTGATGCCAAAAATAATGGACATGCCTCGGCAAAAACACCAATTTAGGGATCTTCATCGGATTTTCCAAGCACAAAATATTATAAAGTATAAACAACCTGTCAGCGTTTATTATATTGGGATTTATTGAAGGGTTAATTGATTCCCAAAGTTAAAGAAGACAATTTTATATCTACCCCTGATTTTAACGTTCATTTGCAAAAACTAACGTACTGGTTGTGGTTCAATTGGTTTGATATAATTTCACTGTTGTGATTAGCTTAGAGTAATTTTTTTGTTTTGGTTATTGTTTGCTAATGGTAGCTTTTGGTTGTTTGGTTTTGTAATGAATGATGAGTTGATGATGATGGTGGGTGTGATAAAGATTAGGTTGTTAATTAATATCACACCTGTCGATCTATTTAATTATTCGTATAAGCCATAAAATACGGATTCGATATGATTATTAAACGTATCACCCATGTGTTATAATCGTATCATAGTTAATTCACATAATTTATTTAATTGTTTAACCTAATTATATATAATATATCATATTTTATATATTTATATCAATTAAAATTAATTTAAAATATACATAATTGTTAGTAAAAAATTATTAAAATTATTAAAATTTACTATTTCGTAAATTAATTTATATTATAATATAAAATTTTCAATTTTATAATATTTATGTTACAAGTAGTTAAAAATTCATATTTTTCAATGAACTTGAATATTAAGAACAGTGAGGTCTTGAGTTCGACTCTTCACAATGGCTTTTTCTCATAAGGTAAGGGAAAGATCGTGACAATGGATTATGGTCGAGTTAGTCTCCCTCTAGAATTAGTTGTGGTGTGCATAAGCTGGCCTGGACACCTTGGTTACAAAAAAATAAGATATATTTAACTATTTGTACCACTAAATAGGTCGTGACGTCATGTTGTTGTGAAGGGTTTACATGTTGGTGTGGCTGGTGTATGGCAGGGAACCGGGCTGCAGCTCGAAAGCAAACAGGAGAACGAAAAAAGTACCGTAAAAATCATGTTAGATTACAATTTTACCCTTTTTCTGTTAATTTTAACGTTTGGTGGGGATGATGCTGTAATTTTTAGATTTATAGGGACGCTTGTACCTCAAGGGGAAAAACGTCATTAACCTTTTTAAAAATAGACTAGTTGAGTGGTGATTTGAAAATATAATGAACTACACGCAGGTTTGAAATTTCCAACGTAATATTCAGGGGGGCATTTGAAGCCACTGTGTCTCTATTTGATAGTCATCCGAACCGAAAATGTGACAGCAGTTTCGTCCTCGTAAGATTGAGGGATGAGGATCACTGATGGAGGGGTTAAGTGATATTTGTCCAGGAAGTGCTCAAACAATTTTGAGCGGTTAGCTGGATGGGATGACAAACTCGCTACTCCAGCCAGTCTCCCAATCGCCGCCTCGCCGACAAGCAACAGCAGCCTCCGGCCATCCTCTCCAGCCACCCAACAATATCACCATTCCAGTCCACAGTCTTTAAGTAGTTGTATTTGCCAATTTTTGTTCCCAAATCAAATACCATTACCACCCTTTTGTTAAACAGAGAAGAAGCTGAAAAGTAGATTTGGGTTTTTTAGTTTGACAAAACAAAAACCAAAAAACAAGACTAACCCACTTTTTCCCTAATTGAAAGATTTGAAAACTAAGGTGAATTAGTCTCAGCACATGGTGGAACATCGAGATTACCATTAGGGTTGTCTTCTCAAGTCAGTTTGGTAAGACTCGAAACCTAACGGTGTTCTCTGCTGAAATTTATTTGTTTGGTGTTTAAATTGACTTGTTCATGTCTTAAGTTGCTTCTATTGCTAATGATATTATATTTATTCTTTTATCTATTCTATTAAATTAAATGCATTTTTGCTACAATTATTGTTATTTTTAATTACCTGTTTTGAATTAAAAAGTTGGACATTTTCACTAGCCATATAACAGAATTACATCTAAAGTATACTTCATTTTTATTCTGGAAATGGTTCTCGAAAAACCCATTCTAGCCGTCACTGTCTGAAATTCCAGTTCTCGAACAAATGCTTAACATATATGCTGTTGCCTTTGATGACAAAAGACTTGACACTTCATTTAATTTATCTGAGTTATTGTATACCTTTATGCATGGAAATTCTTTAGTTATGTCATTCATGTTTGCTGCTTAGTTTAAACTTTTTTTTTTATTTAATTACTTTTGTTGCATTACAAAGGAGAAGGCTTTAGCTACTTATGTAATTCGTGATAGTTGATAGATGCCGACTTGTGATTTTGTCGGATTTATCTGGTTTGCATCGTAAATGGGAATGCTATAGATACTTACAGCTTATCTTTCTTTCTTTGAATGAGCGTAAAGCTTGGGTGGTGTGCATTTTGGACAAACCGTTGACAAAAGAAGTTTCAAATGGGAGATAGCAAGGATAGCGTGAGCTTGAAGAGAATTGTGTTTGTGACTGTGGGAACAACATGCTTTGATGCTCTTGTAAAAGCAGTGGATACTTTGGAAGTTAAACAGGAGCTTTCTAGAAGGGGGTATACCCACCTTGTCATTCAAATGGGCCGAGGAACCTATGTACCCACCAAGGTATTTTCTACCTTAGTTGGGTTTTTATCTGTTTCTGCTTCCTTTTTTCAGCTGAAATCTGTTTCTCTTGTTTTTGAAACAAATGCAAAACTAGCAATTTATGAGGGTCAAATGAATTTGTTTTTATATTGATCTATTTGAGTTATTTGATTTTGACTTCTTTATTGTTTATGTGAAGTGCTTCCGTTGCTGAGAAAGTTTTTAACTAGATATATAGAGAAATTTGAGGCTGAATTTCATGTATAGATGAAAATCATAGAATTTCTTTTTGTGGGTTAAAGAAACCAATACGTTGTGTTATTGGGCTATTGCTGCTTTGAATTTAATTGAACAGGTTTACTGGCCTAAAGAAAGACTTATCAAGAATATCAGGCTTTAAATTTAAATTGACACTGGCTGGTTGAATGAAACAAATTCTTTGCATATAAAAGCAAAACCAGTGGAGACATGGGGAAAGGAGAAAACTGATTGCTTTTACTGTCTGTGAAGAGACATGCTAGGATAACTAACTTTGGAGTTCTGAAACTTCGCCATAAGATTTTTGTTGACATAAATAATGGGTAGAACAATCCAGAATATCATCCATTCAAGTCATCAAACAAAGAGTTGAAGTCTGCTGGAGGATCTGGGGATACTTCTAATAATTATTAAGACGAGAGAATCTTGTAGTACTTATCGTATTGAGCACTTATGGATTTTTAGGTTTGGCTCGAGCTTTATGTGAATTAATTTGCCAATGATTTGTGGCTGAAGTTTGGTTTGAGTATAGTAACAGAAGTTTAACATTTGTTTGAACTTGTGCTATATTTGCTTTGAAAACAACTCATAGGATAACAATTGAATTGATTTAAGATGATGAGCAATTATCAAGGATTATCGATATTATTGTTATAATGGCATATTTAGGTATGCTCAAAGTTTTGACCGTAACTTGTCCAGGCTTCCTTGTTGCATCAGTGGAAGCAATTTCTTAATACATTGAGTTGCACTTGAATTAAAATCCAAATTTTGACGATGCTCTTTTGTGTTTTGGAGAATAATTTTTGTTTGATTTTTATATTTTTGGTACCCATGTTTTTATCGATCTCTAATCAGGTTTTTCCGTAAGCAGTCTCTTGGAGAAGATGGGTCCTTGGCTGTAGACTACTTCACTTTTTCATCCAGCATTTTTGACCATCTGAGGTCAGCATCTCTTGTAATTAGTCATGCTGGTAAGCTCTTGATGATGATTTTCTTTTTTCCTCTCCCATAGTTCATTTATTTATTTTTTAAATTTTCCCTGGGAATGCTCTAAATGTTACCATATTGTGCTTTCATTGTACAAACACAATATTTGTGCATCCTTTGTTATTTAATTTATTGGGCTTTGTCTTGAGACTCTGAGAGAATGAGGTGACAATTTTCTAAGCATACTGTTTTTTCTTTTTTAAAAGATCTTTATAAGGAAGATGCACACAATTTCTTCACTGATTCTAGCTATTGTGCAGGGTCAGGGAGCATATTTGAGACCCTGCGACTTGCTAAGCCTTTAATTGTGGTGGTGAATGAAGATTTAATGGACAATCATCAGAGTGAGCTGGCAGAAGAACTAGCAGAGAGAAAGCATTTGTATTGTGCTCGTCCTCAAGCACTTCATCAGGTTATAGCTGGTATGGATTTAGAATCTCTCCTTCCGTACCATCCAGGTGATGCCACACCAGTGGCGAAGCTTATAAACAGGTTTCTGGGTTTCCCTGATGATTGATAAAAATATCAGATTTCACAATGCTGATTAGAGAGCCAACTTTGCATGCAAGATGCTTTTTATTTTGTACTATTAAAGTCGCATGTTTTGATGAGCAATGCACATTTTTGTAGGGCATTTCGATGTCCCGAAGTATAATTCCTTAACCAATTCTTCAATTTTGTGACAGAATTGTGCTGAAATTTAAATACCATTATATAAATTCTACAAATAAGTGATTATATGATTGATGTATGATAGATCAATGAATCAGTCAATGTACAACTTGGTTAATTTGATTGTTTAGAACTTGAAGACAAGCCATCTGAAAAGGGAGGCTTCAACATCACATTGTAATTTAGCAGCATATAGATTGCCATCACTTTTGGACATGGCCCTACTTGAATTCGATCCCTTGCCGGTCCCGTTCTACTTATGTCAAAATGTAACTCCACATGACTTGTGTGACTGTCAGATTAGCCTTGACAAAATTCTCTCATACGACACAGAAAACAGAAGGGCCTAACCCACACATATAATAACAGTTTACTGGGGAGGGGGTCAGTTGTATGTAATGTCCCTCTCATTTCTTCAAAGGGAAACAGGGGAAGAAAAGGTTGGTTATCGCAAGGAAGAACAAGGAGATGTAAAGATGGCGATGACAGCGTCATCACCAAGCTGATTGAATGGAGCACATCAACCAGGGTGGCTAAATCAGATAAAATTACTTTCTTTATCTTGATTGAACTAGAACCTTGTACTTAAACGGCTCTCTTTCTGGTTCCATGAATTTACTCTTGCGTTAATATTCTAATGATGTGTTGGAGGAGGTTGAATAATTTTGTTGCCTTGGCCTCGTTACAGAGAGTATAACTAGAGGATGATAACCTATGCTCATTGTAGATATTTTCATATACCCTGAGAGTCAGTCTTATTAGGTTCTAGATTCATTTGGTAAAATCTGCCACCACACATACCAAAAAGGGCAAATTTTTCCTCAAATTTTATGATTTCAGGTTCATTACATAGACAATTATTACCGGAATCATTACAGAAAGAAAATGAAATTCAGACGCTTGATAATAAGAGAAAATTACATAGTACTCCAAAGTTTTGGTGTCGTAATTTCTCAGCAACAAAATTGCAGGTAGAGAGTCAAGTTATACGTGGTCAAACAAATTGATGAGCTGTTGCCTAGTAACATGAACAAGCAAAAGATATGAAGAATATGCAAGACAGAAATGGCTTTGAACTTGTGGGACCTAGGCAGCTCAGCTGATCTTGAGCCATGATAGCAATCTTTCGTATTAATGCTGCCTAAACGATATGGAAACCCTTTTCCCCTCAAATCAATGCACCCATCAACTAACAATTACCAGTTTTCTGCTATCACTGCGCGGCAAAGAGGTGCCACAACAATTCAAACTGCATTTACCTCTCCCATACCATAAAATCAATTTTCCAATAGGCATTCAATTTAAATTCTTAAATAAAGTCCTTCAAGATAGTTAAAAGTTAATAGACACCATCAAGTCCTTGGTTAGTAATTGAGTGACCAATGTTTGAAGCCCGTGGAATCTGATCAGATAACTGCCCTCCCCATGTGCTCTTTTGGATGAAGGCGCAATATGATTCGTGGGGAACCTATAACTCATGTAGCCACCTAAGCCCAACTGACTTTCTCAGTTTCCTGAATATCTACTTTGTCTTAAATCGCATAAAAATCTGAAGGGACACAATTATTGGTTACAAGTAAGATAGATTCTAGATGAAACAAATTTGCAAACTACCCAAAAAAAAAAAAAAAGAGGGTTGCTTATTAGGTAATAATTTAGATGGGTGAAGATTTGATATTGTGCAAAAGCTTCCAAGCTTTTCTGCTACATAGAAAACGACCATTCCTTAGAAGATACAAAGGAAGGGACGAATAAGTACACAAGCCACTTCATTAATCACGAGAGAGAGGGAGTGATTGAGTGAGAGGCATTACAAGCCATACAGGCTAATGACCTCTTAGGAAAGGAAATTTCGTCTCTTGAAGACTTGCATTTCAGAAAATTTCAGCTTTCTCTCTCTCTCTCTCTCTCTCTCTCTCTGTCTCGCTCTCTTATTATATACTGATAACTTTATTTCTTCTATCTTCTATGTTCATTGCTCTTTGTGCCCATGGAAACTAGCAACGGTCAAGTGGCACCTGTAAGGCCACCTGGCCTTGGCACTGAAAGAAACCATACTCAGAGAAACCATCACTCACATTCTCAACCCCAAAATCACCACCATGGCATTCTTTCCATCCATTCCATCATCATTATCATTGTTTCAGTCATCTCGGCTATCGTACTATTCGCAGTATTAGTAGTTATAGTAATACTCCGAAGACTTAAATCCAGAAAAGAGCATCGCAGTTGCAAAGACATTGCCAGCATCAGCAAGAGTAGCAATGGCAGCAACTTCATTGCTCATACCACTATCAACTTCAGCTCTAGCCCAGGTGATTAACTACCCTCTTTTGCATCAACTTTTCATGTGCTTTTATAACAAATGTTCATATATTGATCATGTATTGATGTTTCCATTTCTCGAGAGAAACAAATTTGAAACCTTTTAATCCTTCTTACTTTTCAGCTCTCTTCCCATCTTGTTTTTATAAAAATCCTTTTCAGTTTGTTCGGTCTTACCCTCAAATGCTACGTGAAATTTGATCTGGGTATGCTCAAAAATTTGTGGCAGATGTGAAGAGCGGTTGTCTATATGGAGGTCATTTAAGAAGTGCACCGCCAAGTAGATATAAGGGGGTGCAAGTGTTCACATACAAGGAACTTGAAGCGGCAACCGAGAAATTTAGTGAGGTGAATGTGATAGGCAATGGAAGGTTTGGAGCTGTGTACAGAGGAGTCTTGAGTGATGGGACTTTAGCTGCAATTAAGAGGCTGCACAGGGAAGGAAGGCAAGGGGAGCGTGCATTCAGGATGGAGGTGAGTGTGACTTTTCATTTATTATCTTTTGTATTTATTACCTCTCTCTCTCTTCTTAATTTATTCCCGTCTGAGCAGACTCAAGAAGTTTATGATATTATTTCGGCTGAATGCTCTTGTTTGTTGTATGAAGCATGTAATAAATAAAGCTTGTTTGTATCTTTCAATCTCACTTGGAACCTATTTTCTAATGCTACAGCCTACAGGGCATTGCAGTTTTGACTTTCTGAATTCTGATCACTGTTTTGACTTGAAAACTTTAGCTGCCTCACGCAAAATTTATCTACTTATTTAGCTACTGAATATAATTTTCTATTCAAACTTGCACATGGGTGTTAAATGATAACATGTTCGACAATGTAGGTTGATTTGTTGAGCCGCTTGCATTCTCCTTACTTGGTGGAGCTTCTAGGCTATTGTGCTGACCAACACCATAGGCTTCTGATATCTGAATTCATGCCTAATGGTACTCTCCAACAAAGCCTCCACCCCTGCAGCAATCAATATCGGCCATTGGATTGGGGAACTCGATTGATGATAGCCCTTGATTGTGCTAGAGCCCTTGAGTGCCTCCATGAGCAAGCTATGCCCTCCATTATCCACCGTGACTTTAAGTGTTCCAATATTCTACTGGATGAAAATTTCCGTGCCAAGGTGACAGATTTTGGATTGGCCAAGATGGTCTCAGACAAGATCAATGGCCAGATTTCGACGCGTGTCCTGGGTACCACAGGATATCTAGCTCCCGAGTGAGTGCTCCATCATCTATAATGCACTTCTCTTAACTTTTATCAGTTTGTAATTTAGTTGACATTCCAATGAGTATAAAATAATCCATCTTGCACAAGCATTTGCAAGCATGTAGGTCCCCATTAGGCATACTTTCATTTTCCTGTTTAATAAAAGCTGTTTGAACTTTGGACAAGGCAAAAACAATGCCCAATTGCCCATGGTACCACCTGCAGAGTGATTATTGATTTTTCATTAAATGCTTCGCTTTGAATACATTCAAACAGTCACACTCATTTGAGTAGATAGCAAATGCAACTTCTAATGTTCACAAATTTTGGATAATGTAATGTAGGTATGCTTCAACAGGGAAGCTTACTACAAAATCAGATGTGTACAGCTATGGGGTGGTGCTTTTAGAGCTCTTAACAGGCCGTGTACCAGTAGATACCAATCTGCCTCCTGGAGAACATGTTCTTGTTTCATGGGTTAGTATCCCGAATTCATTAACAACTGTTGAACTGTCATTATACATATCCAAAACCAATCACACAAACTTCTAGTAGAACATTTTTTTCGACTTAAAATCAGGATAATCACGTTTGCTTGTCAAAATTTGAGAAGGTTATCATTAATGGTACGGTAGGGGTCCAGTTCCAGCATGATTATCCTTTGTTCCCTAGAAATGGTCCAAAGTTGAAAACTCTAAACAATTATTTAACCGTTCAATAATTTGCCAGGCTCTACCAAGATTAACTAACAGGGAAAAAGTAGTGGAAATGGTTGATCCATCTCTAAAAGGCAATTTTTCAAAGAAGGATCTGGTTCAGGTCAGTTTAATTCTGTATTGTCTGCACCTTTCTTGTTGATTGAAAATTATAATAATATGAAAAAGAAAGGTTTCCAACTAACAAAACTGTTACATACAGGTAGCTGCCATTGCAGCCATGTGCGTGCAAACAGAAGCAGATTATCGGCCTCTAATGACAGATGTTGTGCAGTCACTGATGCCTATAGTTAAGAACAACTCTTCCAAGATTTCCCCAGGTTCCTCCAGATTTCAGCATCAAACGCCTAGTCCCAGGCGTTAGGGAGTCTGCAAAAAGATGTTGCTCTATTTCAGTTCATCCAATTGGAACGCATAGGAAAATATCCACACAGTTCCACTGTAAAATAAAATTGTTGCTTACACTTCAATTAAAGCCATCATGCATAATCCAATGTACATCAAGAAGTTCCATTTTGTAGTATGAAAAGGTCAAAATTGCCTTGCCTTAGTGATTTCGCAGTTTCTATATAAGTTCCCAGACAATGTAGTAAGATTTCAGCACCAATTGCTCAGCAGCAATATGCAGATAAATTAGATATTTTCATTAAATCCCAAAATGATCAGACAAAAGGAAAGGAATAGCTTCCCATTTGATGCCTAAGAAACAAAATGTATTTAGTTGGAAGAGCTAGACACAGCCAAAAATGTGTTTGAGAAGTTTAATAAAGAATTAGATGCTTGCAATGGTTGTAATTATACAATGTCTTGAAAATTTGTTGGCAACGGAAACCTAATGATTAACAGAAAATTCTAACATGGCTTTTCCCAGAATGTGTAAACACTTCGGATTTGTCCTCTTAAAAGAAAAGACAAGAGTATAAATTTCTATCTGTGACAGGAAGCAATTAATTCGTTTAGAAGGCAAAAACAAGGACAAAAACCTACTACTATCATGCAAATTAATGTAATTGATGGAGAGAAAAAAAAAAGGGGAAGCCAATATTCTCATATGGTTAGCGTCCAGGTTAGCTGGGACCAAATTTGCGGGATTCTGGTGACTTGCATATAGAAAAGAACAAAGAGGCAAATATGATATGTCTAGATGACTAGATCATTATCTCGTTGGCTCAAACTTCAAAACAAAGAATCTTCAGGGTCCCGGTTAGAGTTTTGTCATATCATATGTTGTGTAACAACCATGTGTATATCTTTGCTGCCTATGAGATAGGAGAACAACTGTTTGACATACGCTATATACACTAGAAAGAGAAAATGACAAGGGAAATTCCAAGTAAGTTAGAAGAAGCATGCCAATCCAAAATGTGAAAATGAAAATTCAACTAAAGAAAAGGGACAAAAAGAGGTCTAGTAATGGCATAATTCAGAAGCAAGAGCCAAGAAACAACATGCATGCCAAGCAGGTTTGAAGGGGAAAGTGTGCCTGCGAGTCAAGAGCATAATACTGATAAAATCATAGCATCAGAGGGACACTAAAAGAATGATCAAGGGTTTAACATCCGTAGTTAAATGTTGTAACATCAAGAGAAAGAAATTACCACCCAAATACTCTGGTAGAGTGGTATAAATCCAAGAAGGGAACATGTGAACCATAATAACAAGCTGCCATCGATGGATTATAGTGTACTAGAACAGAATTGAATACGATTACTGTTCCTTAAGAATAACTCCAGGAGAAGAAGTTATGGACTTTGCAGCAGACTTCAATATGGTAGTTAGGCCATCACTTTCATCCGTATTCAGTATTAAAGCAGATCATAATGTGAAAGTTTCATTGAAATATTGACCATAAATGAAAGAGGTCAAGATTTGGGTTGAAATAGATTTTGCAAAAACTTTTCACTACCATGAATTGAGAAATTTACTACAATGAATTTCATCATGGGAACACTTGGGCTAAACTCAATCATACATCAAAGAAGCTAACATCAAAATCTGGTTACTAACGAGCAGAATGACACAAGTTGGGTAAGAGACACAAAACATATTAAACCCTCCTCCATTAGGCATCTGTTTTGAAGGGTTCTTCCCTGCCAAATTATTTCTACATGTAGCCAACACTGGATGGCACACCATTTTGTATACTCTGGTAGTGACAATCTACAACCTGATGATAAGAACAGTAAATGTTACACGCAGACCAAACTGGGTCAAAATCAAATCTGTCGGGAACCTTCAGAAAAGCACAGATAAGAAGAAGCCATCACTTGAGCTAATATTGCAGGTTTAGAAAATTGGATGATATTTGAGAACATAAGGAATAGTAAAATTACAATAATACTAAATTTTATGTGAATTATACACATGCCTGTAAATTACATTTTGAACTGCAGAATTTCTAAAACATGAAAATATTACCGGGCAAGATTTGATAAACATTCTCCCTTGCCTGAACTGGGGAGAGGCAGAGCCCGATTCAATATGCGTCACTAATGGGTGTAAAGCTCTGCCAACATTTCTTTCCCCAAGGAAGCATGAAATATTCTCAAGTATTTCAATTCATTAGGCACATTTTTCTTTTGGGTTAACTTTAAGTTCGAGGGAAATAGAAGATCAAATAGCTGCCCCTTCACTGGAATTCCTATTTGCAGCCTATGATTCAGTAGCACTTGTTTCCCCTTCCTTCTTCCCAGGTGCTCTATTGTTCTTTTTGCCAATTTTATCAGCATACTTTGCAAAAGCAACAGATAGGGCTGATTTAACTGTCAATTCGGGATCTTTCTTTCTACGTTTGCTTGTATCTTCTGAGTCTTTCTCCACATCTGTCACTTCACCCACTGAGTAAGGTTCCGCATCTTTCTGCACAGGAGTTTCGGGGACAGAAGGGTGATTGGAAACTACACGTTTGAATGGTTCATGAAAAGTGTCATACAATCGTTTAACCTGATCCATCAAATCAATCAACAGGTAGGTTAATAATACTCAAAGATATTAAACCTTTTGAATAAAAACACCAGAAAGTGACATATTCTATATGCAATAACTTAAATGACACTGAATAGAGGTCCTTGACACAACAGATATTAAATCTTGTCAAATGGCATGTCTCACTTCAGACAGAGAATACCTTGCGCTCTCCTATGCCAGGGCAACGAGCTAAGTCTTCCATGGATGCATCCATGATATGCGAAAGAGACTGCAAAACATGCCAATCAATTTCAGAGTAAATTTACTAACACATAAACACCAAACACAAACTGCTTCTCCATAAAGAGAGAGGCATACCCCAAATGTAGAACCTAAGGTTACCACGTCAGTTTTGTTAACATGCCGAACAGTCGTGAGGGTATGCGTTAGCTACATCAAAAGAAGCAGTCTCAGTTTGATCACTTCAAAACACTCATGGGCCAGTGAAACTAATATAAATTCATCAAGTCACTGAAAAGAAGATACCCGTGATAAATAGTCAGTATCCATCTGGCCTTGAATAAGGTCTGCTGGCTTGTTTTCATAGACTTTTATGGTTTCCAAGTAGCGACCGCATTCCTCCAAACTAAAACCAAACAATATTAAAAATTTACTAAAGAAAACCATATTGAGGCAATTCAACACCAATAAGCAAGTTACTTGACTCCATTATAACTGAGTCACTTGCAAAACACTCCAAGTCCCTACAAGAAGTAAACAATTTCAAATCCTAAATTTAAGGAAACTACAGTAGCTCATTGTTGACAAGAAGATTTAGAAAGTACATACATAGTCTTATTTATTGTCAATGCATGCAAGAAATTACACAATGACATATTATAAGCTTCATTTGTAATACTAAGCATAATAATAACAACAATTTATTTACCTCCAAGCACATAATAAGGTACAATCATGAAGCAGAGCCGTTTTAGTGACTTCAAGTAAAGGCTTAACTACATCCTCCTGAAACCAAAAAGAAAAATCAGGAATATATACTACATTTTGTTATCTTAAAAAAAATTCACATTTAGCCTTTGCCTACAGAAACCAAATTCCATTTAAATTCTAAATCAAATTGAAAGATTAGAAAGGCATTAAAAGATTATTACTCCCTAAAAGGAGGCTTACCACATCAACATGGCAAAGAACAACACGAAGCTTGAAGTTTTTTTGTAATTCCCTAATACGGTAATACAGGTAATCTGGATGCAGCAGATGATACCTAAGACTGCATCAAAAATGAATATATTGAAGTTTGAGCACAAGACATACATCTTCTATCTCTAGACATGAAATCCATAAGATCCAAAATTTAGGATTTCATGCATGCTGAATAAGAAATGTTGCAGAAGCCAGATAAACTTCAAACCTTAGATAAAGAGCACACGAGTTCTGTCCAAGCAAGTAATCGCAAACAACATCTGCAAAAGCCCATCTCACGTTCCTGATATGTTTGAGTAAAGGATTTCCCTTCTGCACAAAGGAAACTCCTTCAAGACTCGGGCTAACTTGAAAATGAATTAAAAGAATCCCAATCATTACCAAAAAGAATTTTCATCCAACACATAAAACACTCCTAACAAAGCTTCCATCTTGATAAAAGCCGGATAATAAACAAGTAAAACTAAGCTAGAATCAATCACTCATTCCAAAATTTCCACACACTTGACCAACGATGTTAACATTCTAAAAACGACCTCTACAATATTGAACTCTTTCAATCCACAAAAACTCTCATTAAAACCCCTAAATTACCATTCAAATTTTCTATTTCTTTAGCTTGTTTTCCCTCAAAATTCTGAAGAAACACAATGAACTTAAAAGAAAAATCATATTTTTTTTCCTAATAAAACTTTAAAAAAAAAAAGGCTCACCTGTCTATGACTAACGAGAATTGCATTACGCCTCTGATTAGTCTGTGTTGAAGAACTTGTTGAAACCACCACATTCGGTTCACCATTTTGACTATAACCAAAAAAAAATGTAAATAACAATTTCAATAGTAAAACCAACGAATAGGAAAAAAAAAAAAAAGTAACCTTGAAGTGGGATTCTGGGGAGTCGTTGCTTTAGCGGGTGGCGGGTCATAGAATTCAGTGGATTTGATAAAGGAGAAAGCTTGGGAGAAAGACTGAGATGGGGTAAAGAGATTTTGAGGAGCTGTTGATTTTATTTGTGAGCTTGCTATCACTTCTTGGTATGATGGTATTGTAATCACCGTCTTTTTCCTGTCTGTGGTCGCTTTTGAATGTGATTCAGCGTTTTGCTCTTCGTTGTCCATCAAGTTTCTTTTTTGGGTTCTTTGCGTTTGCTATGATGATCTCCTGTACAAGGAGAGAAAATTCTGTCGTTCGATGTTCATCCCTCGTCCTAGCAAAGCAAACTGGCCAGGTGGACGACATGTCATGTACTATGATAATACTACTTCGACATGTCGTCTCCATTCTACAATTAAGTGGTAAATATCACTTAGACTCCTCGTACTTATGAAACTATTAAATTTACCCCTAACCACATATTTAATTTCAGTAAAACTTACGTTAGTGTAATTCTATTGTTTAAGCGATAAAACCCAATTAAAATCTGTTCAATGTCAACTATTTTGGAGCAAGTGGAGGTTGCAAACTTCTGTTGGACACATACCACACTCTGTACTGACATCTTTGTTTAGTCCTTAGCAAACTCCTCATTGAATGCTGATATCAAATCCTTACACGACTTCATGTTTTATTATATACATATGTTTTTAACAGAATTAAAATGTTAGATCCTAATTTATTCTATGTTAAATTTTCCACAATATAGTTTGACTGAATTGGGCCACTTGGCTTAGGCAGAGCTCCAATTTAGCGATAATCAAGGTTTAGTGACAAGAACATCATTGCAGTCAGTGTGGAACAGAACAAAACAGAGAGGATTGCTGGTGGGGTGTGCAAGATATCTCTGTGGGATTTGTCGGGAACAGGCCCGATCCGGAGACCCAAGATCATAAACAAAAAAAAAAAAAAAAAAAAAAAAATCAGGACCTATTTATTGTGAAGTCGAGTCATCAGAAGAATTTTGCATGCTTGTGGTAAATAGTATAATAAGAGGCAGTAACCATGGAACACAGGAAACAACTTGTGCATCTTCATAAATATGTGCAAGTTATTGGGGAACCAATAGCCAGGTTCACATTTAATTTGATTGGTTTCATCACAACTGTTCACAGCAGCTGCTTAAAGATGCTATTAAGTTTCCAAACAAATTACTATCAATACATATAAACTGATGAACTAATTATCCTCCCATGATTAATCTTTTTGATATGTTCATATCTAAAATTAGCGAAGACCAATCAAACCATCTTAATTTATGTTCAATAATTGGCTGCTTTAGTTGGAATTTTTGTGCATATTTTGAAATTATAGCAATGCCTTAGTCAATTGATTTTTCCCTGAAATGTCAGATTTGACACCCATGTGGACATTATTTGTCAGCATTGTGTTGCTTCGTTCTACGAGGCTATTGTGATTACTTCTGTCTCTTTCTTGTTCTGCTTTGGTGATGATGGTGAGGTTGGTTGTACTGTTTTATATAATCAATTGTTGTCCCTTTTTTTAATCGTTTGGATTAACACAAATGAAACTCTTTAACTTTGAACTATGTGGGCAAACTCTAGTGATGAAAATGAGCAACTTGCAGCCTCTTGGCTGCGGATTTTAAGCAATTAAGAAACATTACAGATGGGAATGCCATACTCCACCAATTGCAGATTGCTGGAAGTGGGGGATCAATCTACTTCTTGGAAGGATACAGTATTTTAACTCACTCAATTCAGGCGGAGCCGCAGAGCTCCACAACTGTGGCGTGCAATTTGGTCTTAATTATAGGATTAAGGGAAAGTGCTAAATTATTAATCCTTTCGATAACTATAGTTGGCTTCCGATCCACGCAGAAGTACCATACAAAATAACCCTTAATAACCTATTTAATTATGAAGACTAGACTAAACGTCATGGTCTATTCCAATAATTTATACAAGCAGAGTCAAAGAAACGTGCTTGAAATTATCTGTCACTCTACAATCTAGATGCAACTCAGCTCATTTGAGCTGAAAAAGAGAAAAGTCTCGTAAAACTCATTTGGTGTCACAAACCCAGATTGCAGTAACCTTGATTAAAGTTCAAATACAATAAAGCTCTGATGACTGCATCTTGAAATTTGATTCCTTTGATGAAACCAAGTTCAAAAGCAAAGCAACTATATATTCAATGATGCGCAATTATTCAGATTTCTAAAGGAAGCAAGCAAGCAGACATCGGCCATCTCATGTGCAACTAGCTGCTTTATATTTTATTTTATATAATAAATCAATGATATTACATTTACGATATAAAGTCTACGTCACGACGTGACAGATTAAATGATAAAATCTTACTGGATATATAATTTTTTTTATTCATATTTATTTTTTCTCCTCTAATAAATAAATTTTTATGATGTAACTTGCCTAATACTAGTGGTAATCAACATAGAAGCGAATATAGGAATAGAAGAAAGCCTTATTTAATCGGATATTTCCATGAAACATCGATAATTGTATGTGTCATATTCAATCGGGTATTTCCATGAAACGTCCAAATAATTGTTTCTTCTATTCAATGTTTGAGTTTATAGGTTGTTAGACGCGGTCAAGATCGAACAGAGGAAAGACAATATTCCAATATTTATTTCATTCAGAGTATTCAAATCAGAGTAACATGGAAGCCAAGCAACAACATGTCAATGCTTTCTAGATTGATTATTAAAACAAAATGCAACAAAATTAAAAATAGAGTACGCCAAATCGATATATCTAATATATATATATATTTTTTTTAGTTAACTTCAAAGAAAAATTTAGCCAAGTCACGCTATCCCTTTTTTTTCTCAGCCGTTTCATTAAAGGTCTAAAGTTTGTTCGGCAGCAATCGCCCCTCTAGAAACATTTATTGAAGTTTGAACCATCCCTATATGTGCAATTGCAATTCATTCATTTCTTTTTGTTATGTAATTAATTAATTTGACATTCACCTAATGTTCCACCAAAGGCACTTTCTCTAATTGCTGTATTTGAATTGAACTTGTATATTTATATGCATTTTAGTGAGTTAAAAAAGAAGAAAATCTACCCACAAATCTAATTGAATGGGAAAATTCATCATATAATACTAGTCTCCCAAGACCAATATTGCATTGTATTTTGTTTGCTAATGGATTATGTAATTTAATTAAAAATTTGAAGCCCAATTTTCTAAAATTTGACCTGGATTCTCATGATCTTCATTTTACATACACTAGTCTTGGAAACTAAAGTACAAATTGAAAAAATATGAAGAAAAAAATAGTATGGACAATTCCAAATCTAGACAAAGAAAAAGAAAAAGTCAAAGAACTTACAAATAAAAACAAAAGAAAACAAAAAAACAAAAAAGTGGGCCACTAAACCGGTGGACGACTCGGTTGAGCCGATGCTTCTCCCGGTCCACTCGGATGCAACGTAGTGGCATTGTCATCATTGGCCGCCACTCTTGTTGACTTAAGCGAAGATGCCCTTGAGAAGAAGGGCGGTGCCATACTGAAGACCCACCGCTCCGACTTAAAAGACCGGTCCATCCGGTCGAGCCACCTGTTGTTCCTCCCTCTACTACTACCTTCACCTCCGGTTCGATAACCTCTCCTCGAACTACTCTGCCTAGGCAAAACCACTAGGCTGTTAGACCGGTTCAACTCCCTGTTCATTATCTGTTTCCTCACTTCAACCGGCAATCTCAAAGTGAACCGCTCAGTGTTCTCACCGGGTTGAACCAACGAATGCCCGGTCGAATGAGAGCGTGGAAACTTACGTGGCCTGCCAGATCTCGATCCACGTGTACGGGTCCTATTCAGTGTCCGGCTAATTATGTCGACACCCAGAACTTGAGGTTCCGGCGGTTGAGTTTCTCCGTGCCTGCTGGGATCCTCTGGTCCGGAAGCAGCCACGTCGTCGTTTTGGTTCTGCGCCTCGAGGTCCAACTCCGGGCCTGACTCACCGATTTGAGGGACCGACTCACCGGGTTGAGGAACCAAATTGGCGCGACAAACCGGACACGTTGTGTGCGAAGAAAGCCAAGCATCGATACACTCAGGATGGAAAACGTGATCGCATTTGGGAATTAAACGCAGCGTTTCGTCGTCTTCAAACTCGTTCAAGCACACGGCACACTCCAGCGCTCCTTTACCTATCTTCTTCGTCTTCACTTCGGAGTACACAAAAGTCGGGAACGTCTCGATGACGGAAGGCTCGAGCCCTCGCGCCACGGCGCGCCTGGAGCGCTGCCCTCCGGCGACGGGGCGGATGCTGGCACCGTTAGCATCATTGGAGCAGTGACGGATGTAGATGGAGAAGAATCCCATGAAGAAAAGCGCGGCAATCAGGACGACGATGATTATGGCCATGGAGGGACTGAAGCGCATGTTGGCATAAGGGTCGGTGGGCTGGTCGGGACTCTGCTGCGCCGAGGAAACGGGAGAAATGAGGAGGAGGAGGAGGAAAACGGCGGAGGCGGAGAAGAACCCATCTGCGGAGGAGTGAGAGAAGAGCTGTAAAGCGAAGCTCTTGCTGAAGTTCATGATTTGAAGAATGAAACACGCATGTCAGAATGAAGCGAAGATGGAGGGATATAAATGAGAGAGAATGTGAGAGAGTTGAGAGTGGGGCCCAGTAAAGCAGCTTCTCTTCTGTGTCTGAAGGAGTGGTGACGTAAGGAACTTTGTCACTTAGGTTGTGCCACGTGGACCAGTCGTTTATGCTCGTCGGAAGGTTCCCCCAGGGAGCCAGGAATGGTTATGCAGCTCATGGTTATGGAGCCGAGCCCGTAGTGTATCATCCTTGTATATACTACTATTGATGTCCATGTGCATGCTCTGCCATCACCATAAGATGACAGATGACAGATTTTTGTTTTGTAGATATGTTTGGGCCACGATTATTGCGATTTTATTACTTAAAATTTGTCACTTTGTACTTCTCAATGTATATCCACGTTTAATTCAACATTAAATTAATGCTTTTAGTGTTTCACGTTAGTCTTCATTATATTTGTGAATTGGGTTTAAAATGTTATTTAATTATTCTTCTCAACGGAGATCTTTCTTTTTTTTTTTTCCACCCAACTAATTTTTAATTTAAAATCATTTACATCATAAATTAATTTACTACATATATTCTTCTCCGATGAGATAATATTTTGACTAAATCCAATTTTAAATACGATTCTTTTGATCATGCATTATTATCATGATTTAACTTATTTTTGAAATATGATTCTCTCTTGAACATATATTATTATTAGTTTTTTTGTTGATAATCTTTGAATGTAAATAAACAATTATGATGGGTATATATTAAATTATTGAAGATTGTGTAATTTTTTTAAAAATTTATATATTTAATAATTTTTATACTACCTTCAAAAAGATTTAAAATTTTCAAAGAAATTTTCACAATTAATCAATAAAATTTGTAAAATTTTTTAGAGTTTAATATATGTTCTTAAGAGACAAGCATTATAACTAAACTAATTATTATTATTATTATGGTTGATAATCTTTAACTATATATAATTGGATGCATTTAACAGTCCATCTGCGATGGGTTTTCTCATGTAAATCTTGCAATGATGTCAATGATGAAATTGTTAGAAACTCATTACTAAGAAGGTTGATATAGGTACTTTTTTATCATTATGATGTATGCATTTATGACTTTTTCACGCTTTACAGTGAAATGTGATGTTCTTATCAAAATCAGCTCTTGTAGGCTAGAAGTTAAAATATTAGAGTCAAGGTTTCAAAAATATTAACCAATTTAAGAGACATATATTTCTCATAATTTGAATCGTCTAGTCAATTTTGCCATTTATTCTTAATTTACCAACACGCATAAAAAGGGGAGGAGAATTACAATCTGACGGTGATGATTGAATATTAATATCATTAGTTGGCAGATGAGAAGATGTTGATGAAGAATATATACGATTCTTTGATCAATAATTTATTTCCACAATCACAAACCAGAAGAGTCAAACATTTGAGTCGAGTGGTGTGATGCGGGACACCTCATAACTAATAATAGCTACGAGAAAGTCTAAAAGGAATATTTAGGCTTTTAGATTAAAATTTACTTGAATTTCAATGACAGGCACTTGCAAATCGCAATGGCTAGCTCTATTTTCTCTAAAATGTTCAAGTAAAGAAGCTTCGTTTTGCAGCCATGCAGGACCAGCCCACCCACTTAGAAACACTAGAAGGTTGTCATTTTCTTGTTAATTGACCATTTGAAGTCATTTATGGCAAGCTTAAATTTCCATATAACTTTTTGTCAATGATTCTATTTTATTTTATTAATCTTATTTTCACTCCATCTAGATAATTAAAGATATTCGTATTTTATGACTAGAATGATTTGATCATCATATCCTTTAGGATAATGGTAATTTTTAATTTTTTGATGCATCGAAAGTAAGTTAAACAACTTTTTTTACAGGGAAGAATCATGAAGTATTTTGTAGAAAATTTTTGACAGGTTTGAAGATTTTATTTAAGTGACAATTAATATATCGATAACGCAAGACATACAAACCAAAATCTATGATCTGAAGTAACAATATAGATAGCAAAATCTACTAATTTTCTCATTAATTTTGTTTCTTGGAAGAGACGACATGGGGTTAGCTAGCCCTAACTCCTAGATGTTAGTTATGAGATGGATATAGTGTCACATTCGATCAATTAAATCAAGTGATTTGAAATTGCAGAAAGAGTTCTAATGTTATTTTGTTAGGTAAGCGACTTATCAATGTTATGAAACGTGAGAAGAAACCATTGTGACAAATGGCCCAAATGGGCAATTCATTTCAAGACACTTGCCTACAATTGTTGAACCGAATCACTTGCTGATGATAACTTGTATCCCAATTACAAGTATTTATCTATTTATATTTGTAACAGAACTCGAATTTCTGCCACAACTTTGTTGAATTGCTTTCATCATCACTATCTCTTTTCCCACAACGTTTTTTCTGTGTATTTTCAAAATTTCCGTTGCATCGTTTAGCAGAAAATCTGGTTTTATATGCTTTTCCACATGGGATTATACATGAAAGTAGTGTCTTGGTGTGAAAAAGAGATTTTAAAAAGTTACAGGATATGATTAAATATTATATATGTTGGACATCAGAATCAAAAACTTTACTTAAATTCAAAAAGTTTCAAAAGATCATATTTAGAATGAAAGAAAAGAATCATCCAATTATTTTTCATACATGAAATAATTATACGTCTACGTAATACTATTGTATAATTTCACGGTATTAGACTTTTAACATCATATTGATAAGGATTATCGGAGAAAAGACTTTTATCATTGTATCAATGACAAAGTATAACTATGTATCAATTATATCGAGATCGAGACATTTCTTAGTATATATCTTTAGAATACACGTTAAAAGCATTAGAAAAATATTTAGGGAGGCATATATCAAGATTAAAGTTTTCTCCTATCATTTAATTTGTGTTGTGTATATGAAAGGTGGAATGACATGTGTGGTTACAAGAAATAAAAAGTAAAAAAGCAAAAGGGTTTGCAGCGTTTGTCTAAGATTCCGTTATATCATAATCTTATATATAAGCACTTCCAGGAAAAAAAAGCACATAAAAGTAAAACAAATGATTAATTAAAACTAATAATGCAATGGTGTGGTCTTGAAAAGCACTTGATCAAGATGGGGTGGCATGAGATGAGATTCTGATTCTAATTAAGTCAAAAGCTGGCACGTAATAGCTTAGTGCTTTCCTTTAGACAGTTAATTAATTAACAATACTACATTAATTAATCAAACGATTAAGAGACCTAGCTAATTATAATTAATTTTTTGGAACAAGTAAAAGTTGTGAGGATTAATACTAAATAAGGGAAACAAATTAATGTGAAACAAGCAATTTGGTGCCATTATTAAACTTCCACGAAAAGGGTGAAAGAGAGAGCATCTGTTCCATATGTAAATATTTATTTATTTATTTAAGGTGGAATATTAATGTTGTGACAAAGTCCCCAAAGTTGTGAGTTGATCAGTGAATTGCTTTTAGTGTATAACTTTTTCTTGAAGAATGCTCAAGGAATTTCATCTGACTTTTTTATTAAATTAAACTTAATTGGATTAATTAAGAGTTGAAATTAAAGTTAATTGACTTGGTCAGTTGGTCTAATCACCAGATTGATTCTATTGACTGAATTGGGCTGCTGGTGGCTTTCACCCTTTCTAAAATTCATCTATTCAAACATTCTTAAATTCTCTTTGAAAGTGATCATTCCCAGAGAGAACAATTTGGAACGTTTCCATTGAATAAATTCCATATAAGTGTATAAAAGAGTTGTTAGGATTAAATGTTATTAGAGAATGAAAATATCTGAAAATTAATGGTTTTACAAATATATATATATATATATATATATATATATATATATATATATATATATAAAATTTCACATAGCAACAATATTTATTATGAATTTAATTTAATTAAATATGTATAATTGGGTAAAACATTATTTTTTTTCTAAAAGAATTTGATATATAAATAAGCTAAATGGCCATAAAATAATGTTAAAGATATATAGAGAACCATAATATAAAATTAGAAATAAATAATAATGTTTCAAAATTAAAATATTAGGTTATGTACAAAATTGGTTATAAATGATTTTTATAAAGGTGTTTAAGAGAATTAGAGGAGTAACAAATTATTCAGATATTTGCATCCAGATAAAAATTAAAATTCGTAGCTTTTTTCATTAGACGTAAATGTCGTAGATCAAGTTTTAAATAAAAAAATAAAAATACTTTTTTTTGGGTAAAACACAATATAAAATATTACAAAAAAAATATCTTTGATTATTTGGAACTACTTTGTTAAAGATACTCTCAAGCATACCATTATGTTCTCATTTTGTTTTAGTGAAAAGTAGTCTCAAGTCTTAACTAAACATTCCTCCCTGCCTCCTTTGTAGCTATTATAAATATACATAAAAGTATTGGAATCGAGTGGTTTCAAAATCCTTACAATTATGGCAATACTTTCTCTACTTTCGAGAAAGTACATGTAGAGTAGAGTAGAGCATTCGATGGGGTTTCTGGAATGTATTATAAATCGATGAATTCAATCAAAATATGTTCCTTGATAACTACAATCTTTTCGTGGTTAGTCAACATATCTAGAAGTTGACTTTTTATTTTATTTTTGCTATTTGTTCTTCTAAGTTATTGACTTTTCAAGCTAAGCCCATGAAAGTTGTTTTCAAGTCTTGAGTTGGATGGTCAAATTTCGATTTCATCTTCAATCAATCAATTTTGTTTCCCCTTCTTACCAAGTTCGTTGATGTAGACTTTAATAATTTATAACATTCATCTTTGATTGAGATAAAAATAAATTTTAAAAAAATAAACAAAAGCGATTCATCGCATATATATAAGTAGTTTGGTGAGAAAAATAATTTATCAATTTGTATTGAAAGTAATTATATTTATAATATATTCCTTGTATGTCATAAAATTGTTTGTATAGATCGACAAAGAATAGAACTTCAAAACTCTCACAAGCTTCAGCAAGAGTTTAAGATGAAAGAAGCATCAATTATTTTGAGCTTAAACGAAATTTTAAAATATCAATAATACCTTTATGGCGGTTTTTTTTATTTAACTCAATTGTCTAATAAATGGGGAATCTTCGTATTAGTATTGAAGTAACGGGGATAACAACACTTTACTTAACCAATGTTATAGAGGCATCCGTGTAATTTTTTATTTTAAAGATTTACCAAGAATATAACCTCATAACTCTCCCAAGCTTAAGCAAGAGGTTGTGATGGAAGGAGAGAATGACATTGCCATTCCTAAAAAAGGCTCTTCAAGGCCGACGGAGTTCCCTGGAGAGCTCGATCAAGTATTTGGGCCAGTTTTCTTGAAAAATGGTCCAAGCGCATAATGGGCTTTTTGCTGAATGTTTTATGCGTTTCTCAACATGTTTCGGGCCAGATAAGAATGGCTAAGGGCACAAAAACTTTAAGCCCATACTGCTCATGAAATTTTGTATTGTTCTAACATATCAATGTGCAGAGCTAACGGGTTGAATTGGTCCAAGCCCCAAGGCCTCTTGTGAAAGCAACTCACCGAAGAAAATAGGTAGTAAGCAAGCATGCAAATGTAATACGTTTGAGTTGTAAACATTTTCAAGATAGTTGAAATTACTATTATTTTTGTCTAGTTTAATCTTTGGCAAAGAGAGGAGATGACAATACTTTTAAAAAATTAGAAAAGCATTTCGAGCGTTTTGTTAAAAACCAAAGTAATGCTTCCAATCACATTTCCACTTAGTGATACAACACAACAATGCTTCAAAACTTTATAACCAAAGGAAACAACTATGTAAAGCTTGGATTAGAAATAGTAGCTTAAAACAAGACAGAAATAAATCCTCAATTGTGGAGGATTGATTGAGGAGTACTTTTTATATTAAAGGCCTTTTTGATGCCTAAACCCCTATATCACATGATCTTCAAAAACAAGATTAAATAATTGAATTAACAAAACAAGTTTCGCACTTAGGCCAAAAGGGCTTGAATCTTTGTCCACACCCATCAATGGAAGCATGAAAGTTCTAGTGCTAGCTCAAAGGTTGTGAGTCACAAGCCACAAGCTAGCTTTGGTAGCACATAGATATGGTACTTTCTACATGAAAATGGAAATCATGAGTGCAAAAATAATGATTAAAATTATTGGCAATGTCAACTTCAAAGTTGTGGTCCATATATGTAGATATACAATTTCAACAGGCTGGATGAGGAGAAGAGAACATGAGTGTCACAAAAAATTTTAAAATGGCTCTCTCTAGTCTCTAGCCTAACTCTCTCTCTAGGTCTATTATATGCTGTTTGGAAGTTTGTTTAGGTTCAAAGAAACTATTATTACCATCACAATCATGATTAATAATTGTATTTAGTGAAACTTATCTCCTCCCCTTTTGTTTTCACTTTTTACCCAAACAAGCATTCTACTCTACAAACAAGGAATTGCATGGAGTCTTCACTTTCATAACCTATTTAGGTTTGCCCTTGTTTATTTAGTTTGTTATTAATATTACAAAAGTATGGAGATGCCGTATTGAATGAATCTTGCTCGATACATGCGTTTGGAAAAACAATCCACAGGCTTTTCTTCAATTTAGAGGATATAATATAGCTTGCTCAAATCTCTCTTGTTTATACATATATGTCATGTGGGTCAATTTAATTGAGGTTGAAGGTTTAGAAAACATTAATTTTTACATAGCATAAAACAATTGAGAGTATTAAACTAATTATTAAGTCAATGTGTTTCTTTAAGCAACACTTCCCATAATCTTCATTATTTTGGTTTCTTTAATACATTTCCTTATTATTTCTTCTTATCTTCATGTTGATAATGTTGAATTAATAATAAGAATTATAGTGAATCATCAAGAACGTACAAGACCCATCAACATATATACATGCATAAAAGTTAATGAAACGAGAAAGTTTTTATATGTAAAATCGACGTATAGATGAATGCCATTAAATCTTATATAAAAGAATAATTAACATTAAGAAAATACAAGAAATGGAGCAGCTAGGGTCTCGTAGGCAACACTTTTTGCATACACATTGATGTCAACGTCCATCAGCCTCATGAAAAGAAGCCAAAACCAAGAAGCGAAGTGCAAGTGCAAGTGTGTGATGACCCATTCAACCTAAATTTGAAGCCAAATATCAAATACCACTCTTTTTTCTCAATACTGGTTTCTCGTTGCGCCGTTGTTTTTATTGCTTTTCTTTTAACTGCGACTGTTTCCAGAAACACACTACACTCCAACCCACCCACCACTACGTATATAAATATATATATATTTACATTTTCAAGCATTTATCATATTCTTGATCAAATTTTTAAATGCATTTTTTTTAAACATATGTATTTAAGATATTTTTAGTTACTATATCAAATCAATTCGATACGTATATAATATTAATAAGTCGATTACATTACTAGTAGCTAGTTAATGTGATGGTGTCTGTGTTTAAATTTTATTCTAAATACTACTTTTGGCAAATTAAGAAACGTTATAAGATTAATTACATACAAATACTTACTTATTTCTCGGAAAGTACTTTTTTATATATACAATTTCATATAGAGGAAAAAGAGAAAATTCCAACTTGTAACTTGTAAGGTGGGAAGCTAACATCCAGCACATATAAACAGACAGCCATGCATGCATGTCTATGTGCATGGAGGCATGTGTCCTGATGATGAGATGCCAACCATGCACAACATGAGCGGCTGAGAATTGTCTGCCTATAGGTGCTCTTTCCAAATGCACGATGACAAAAGTTCTTTATGTCAAATCAAATAGTAAACGTTAATCAAGCAAAGATGTGCATGCATACATAGATGTTATAAATTGCATGGATATTATTTGTTGAGTATTGATTATGTTAACTAGCCAGCTAGCTAGGTTCTTGTCTTGTGTGTTGCTTGATAATTATTGAATTGAATCCATATTTCCTCTCCTGTTCATGGATGTTACACAACAGATGCCGTCAATATAATCTTATTGGGCTATATAATTAATTTGTCACATTACATAAAAATGGAAAATTTCATCACTTCAAATGTTCTGTCCTCTTGCTGATGCTGGGTGCATGTGATCCTGTTCAATTATATATATCAATAAGATCCTTCTGGGAATTTAATTAACTTAGCTAAACCGGAACCAGCTGAGCTTGTTAAATAGTAATACAT
Source organism: Boswellia sacra (assembly GCA_013180625.2). NCBI lineage: Eukaryota > Viridiplantae > Streptophyta > Magnoliopsida > Sapindales > Burseraceae > Boswellia > Boswellia sacra. The sequence continues at coordinate 123,017 of SNVD02010934.1, read as the reverse complement.
ACACATGCATGGCCTAACAAATTAATGTTAAATTCTGTAAGACGTCTCCTATTTAACAAAATATACAATTAATGTAGCTGCAAAGGCACCATTAGCTAGCCAGCCAATGGAGTCTTGGATTATTGGAGTTGAAAATGAATATATAATCCAAAGTGGGCAAAGCTATAGATCAAGAGCGGCCAAAGACATATTGACCGTCGATGGACAATTATTATGCCTTAGAAAAAGATCATTCTCCACACTTGAGAATTGATGAGATTCCAATAAAGCCTTGAGAAGAATTTGATTGGAAGCAGCTGCTAATAAATTGAAAATAATAATGAAGAATCAAAGGGGTATATATTTTGTGGGGTAGGTGGGCGTGGATAACACACACATATATATAATTTGTGGGCTGTTGAGAGATTTGATTAAGCTTTTAGAGGACAATGATTTTGCCTGTTTGTTAGGATAAATCCGGAAAAAGTGTTAACCTTTTGCAATTGAATTGGCTTGTAGAGACGTATCAGGGTCTGGTTCAATGCAACCATGTTCCTGTAAACAGTTTCCTGAAATGTTATGTTGCTTTTTGGTCCAAAACAAGCTACTCGAAACTCCACTTTTCTCTTTCATTAAGCTGAGAGAGAGCTTGATTGGATTGAGGGAATATATATTACAGATTTTGAGACCCCACAACAAGGTGTTTTCACATGATGAAAGAACTAAAAGCAATGACTCCCTTGTCACTGTCTATCATCGATCGAAATCCTTTACTTCTTTCACATGAAGTAAGGGTAAAGCAAGCAGCAAGCAACGAGTCTCTCTCTCTCTCTCTCTCTCTCTCTCTCTCTCTCTCTTACTTCACAAAATCTATAAATAGGTGTATATATATAGAGCAGGACGGCTAGGGCATGCATGTGGTTGGAAAATCATAAACATCGTTTGCGAATTTATGTGTACAACAATGCACCTGTTCAAGTGAAAATTGTTCCTCCGAGGATTTGAAAGTCTTTATATATATATATATATATATATGTATGTATGTATGTGTGTGTGTGTATATATATATATATGCATGCGTTGATCGAAGGCAGAGAGAAGGATAAGTGGATCGATCACATTATGATGAGCAGCAGCAGCCTCCTTGTTGTCTTCAACTGTGGAACCCAGGAGACATATTCATGTTTAATGTTGACTACTTTTAACTTAAAGTTGATTCTAAAAGTCACATTATTGATTTTCATTGGTCTCATTTTCTTTTTAGGGAAGGATCGATCAGTTTCACTTCTCACTTGCAAGTTGCAACTTATACATGTAGTGTTGCTAAGCTGGCATTAATTTTGACTACAAAATAAAGATAGAACTCCGTTGATTAGGCGAGGCAGAACCATTGCACATTTCATCGATCAATTGTCAAGAGAAGGAAAGAATTTTGATCAGATGGGACTTGAACTCCACTTTCGTTGCATTTAAAATTTCAATTAGCGTAACACATTCTCTCTTTTGTAGCACTAACTTTTTGACAATTTCTTCTATACGTGGTCAGCTGGACGTTATATGTTGCAAATCAAATGCAATTAGAAAAGGTTTAGAAAGCGCGTAGAGTGTTTAGTTGAATAATTTATGTAGTAATTTGTTCGCAAATCATAATCAAGACAAAATTAAATTTTATGATCAATAGACAAAATTGAGACTGTTTTTAGTTTGGGTTGTCATGTACGCTTTATATAATTACATGTAATTTGTGAAACAAATTAGTTCTTTTAATTAATTACATCGGATTTTTGTATGTATAATTTAAAAGATAGATTTCATTAATATTTCGTGTAGTTTTTCTGATTATGAGTGGATCTCTTAATTTTTTTTTAATCTAAAAGGTAAAAATAAGAAAGATTTCTGAAATTTTGGAAATTTAATTAACAAATTTTAGAGAAGTTTCATCGTGATAATTTTTAAAATTTCAGAGGTCTTTGCATATGTATTAATTAGTCTAAATCTCAAGAAATGTAAATGAAGTTTTTTCCTTTACAAAGTTGAATTTTAATTCTCATCAGTTCATTCTTCATCAGGAAATCTCCAAGAACTGGTTGGCAAGTTTATGGTTTCATGTTTTATATTTCCATTTCTGAAGAGGGTCCTTGATTTGCCGAGCATCACCTAGGAGTAGAATGAAATCTACACAATGTCGAGCTTGATTCTCTTCTGGTAAGTTTAAGAGTAGTTTGATTCTGAGGTCTTGGATTTTGTGCTTGAGGGAACGCAACGATTGGTCGAGTGCTTCACTCCCTCGAGTGATATTTATATAAATATATTCCCAATAGGCCGCATTAGCTAGGGTTCCCTTTGCAAGAAGTTATATATATACACTGTCGCCATTAAATAACAATAAATGAGAAGCTTGTTGGAGGCATGCAACCCTTCCAAGACGACATGAAACAGTGTGGAGTCCCTTAGAAGAAGGGTAAGAATTAAAGAGGAAAAAGGAAATAAAAGAAGGAGAAGCCAATTAGGGCAATGATATTCACTCATTAATTGCAGCTTACTTTTACGTTGAGTAATTAATATAACAATAGTAGCCATAGCTTCTAGCATTAGCTTGTATATAATAGTGTTAATCAGGAGGACACGTAGCTGAATAATACATGGTTGTATGTTAATAAAATGATAAAACTGAGAAAGATATATAGTCGTTGAACATGTCTGATTAATATTCCACCCAAGGATTAGGCATCTTAATTAGTCAAATCTTATATTGTTTAAAAATACGACCATGTTGATGATCACTAAAAGACTACTGCTACGTATAATCAAACAATGTTAAAAAAGATTTAATTATATACATTAATTTTTTAATGAGTCCAGCTATTTTGGAAGCGCTTAAGCATGCATTTTCTCCAAATTCTTTGCTTTAATCTCCAACTTGCGTATAAAACAGCTGCTTAATGATAGCCTTTTGGAGATTAATACATAGACCACATATAATTAATTATATAAAAATACGATTGAAGTAGTGTTTTTAACTTTTAATTTGTTAGGTAAGATGGTGAGTTAATTTGGTTGAGCTGTTATACACGAGGGCCCTGGCTGTGAATGTTGATTTTGAGAAGGGACAAAGCCTAACGTAGACAAGAGTTGATTAGTGATTAGTGTTTCCACCTTCGTCGGCAACAACAAAATCTAAATCCTTGAAATCTGTTTGTTTTCATCCACCACCTCTATTGTGATACTGACAAAGTTGCTGGTATCCCTATCACACCCTTAATTATCATCTAACCAAATCTTCCCATTCAAACCTTTCGTGATTAATGTGTCGCCGACTCCCTCTCAAATGCGGCATCCATGTATACATCTCTATCTATCAATTTTAACTCTTAAACCCAAAACCCCAAATCGATAGATTCTCAGTATGCCACGTCTAGACTACTGGAAGCTCAATTTCATCGAATTACATTTATATATCTCTAATTAATAGTAGTGGAGATCAATAGAGGTCAAAGTATTATACCAATATCTTCTTTTTTTAACCAAGATCGTTAAGTGAAGTTATAGATAGACGACTTTCATCACTTTGTAATTAATATTGCGCGTTTTGGTGGGTCTTGAACCTTGACAAAGTCTTGAGTTTATTATACAAGTAGTCTGCGTTGTCTTTTTTTCAACGTGTTCCATAAACCCTCGAGGACTTTCACATCTTAAAAATTTAATGTTATTATAGTTTGACTTCGAAAGGAATTAAGAAAAATGGTTGCCCGGGTCAGCTTGCTTATGATCTTACATGTATATTTATATGTTTATCTTCATTGACTGCTATTAAGGTTGGTACTTCGTTCATGCATTTTCATTACTAGGGTCGTTTTTCAAACGAGCCAGAGATCGATCGTGACCGGCCTAAGGCTGCCTATTGCAATTACTCGCTAAACCTAATAATGGTTTTAATAATTAATATGATTATGATTACCTAATCAACGATTTAGAATCCTCGGATGCGTCTTATTGATCTCACATAGACGTGAGCATGCTTTGAGTAGCCGCGATATAATGCTAGTTTTTATTTGATTTCAGTGACTCTTTGGCTTAAGTACGTGCGCTTATTAGGGTATCACAAAGGTCAAGTAGCTATCCGTAGCTTTTCTGCTTATAGTTTTCAAGAGATCGATCAAGTCTCCCCTTTGTCTAGCTAGAAGAAAACAAATGCTACAGAGCTAATGGTGACAATACAGTGATCATTGAATTGTGGCCTATTGCAATATTCTTCTTCTCTGATGAAAATGCTCTCCATGTTTATCTTAAAATTGTAATAAGTTACTTCGTTATAAATTATTTTAATACATCTATATATAAACGACACCAAGAAGGAAAGTAAAGGTATAAATTGTTAGGTCTGTGTAAAGGGAAAGGACTTCATATATAAAAGTTTATATACTGAATAAATATTGTTAAATTCAGCAAAACCTTGTGCCGCCATTAACATTGATTAATGGATCTAAAGTTACTTTGCGTGGTCCAGTTTCATTCTCCCTTATAGAAACAGCCAAATATATAGAAGATACAATTGCATCCACAAAATCGATCCGTGTTTAAAAGCAGTCATTAAAGATATATATATATATATGTCGTTGCCTACAGTAATCATAATGAGGAAGTGGCTAATGAATGATTGAATAGTGCTTAATATAATGAACCACACGAGTTTAGAACAAGTTTTCAAAGAAGTTAGAACAAATTGAATTTAAATAACAATGGTGGGGTTGATCCTAATTGACTTGTACTCTTATCTTGTTCAAAGTGTAGTTGTCATCGTATCTCTTAAAAAACAATATCATTGATACATTCAAACTAGAGCCAGTTGGGTCTAAATATTTCTTTAATGGTTTTAATTATATATATCAGTTGGTGAAAATTGGAGAAAGAAACAGAAATTAATATAAATTGTATAGGAGTAATTAGAGTAACATGAATTTGTAAAAGTTTAATTTCATTTAATGGATTAGCTATATCGGATTGTGAGCTATAGAAAGAGTTTAGCTGTCAATTAACTGGCCGGTTTTCGATTGTTATGCTGACTTTTATCATTATTGTTGCATAACATGCAATTAATGCAAAGTTGGCAAAACTAAGCTGAAAACATCGATCGGTGATGATCTTGTTGGTTAAAGTTGCGGTTGGTAATTTAATTTTTTATTTGCACAATGGGAAGCTAGCTATAGAACCTGGCCAGCTTGCGTTGAATGAGACTTTCGGTTACTGACTGCTGAGAGATGGGAGCTAGCTAGAGTTTTCTGAATTCAAACGTAAGCGATCCTAGAATTTCAAATGAGTTAGTTTATTTCTATCTTGAAAAGAGTCAGCTGTACATTGAACTGATTACGCACCTCAAATTCACAGATTCTACGCTGATTACGCACCTCAAATTTACAGATTCCACGGGATAAATATATATTCATAAAAAGAACTAAAAATATCTTAAATTTCTTGATATATGCTTGTATGCAGTGATGCTACATATACGAAGATATTGAAGAAGGAGAAGAATAAGGTCCCAGGTCATGAAATAGATTAATCTTGAGTTTATAATAATGTTATTAATTACTGATTACTGTGCCATTAAATTGATTACTTTTGAGCCACATATTAAAAAAAAGACAAAATATACCCATATTTGGTGGAGCTAATGTCTTGTATAACTTTATTGGGGTAGCTAGATTTTGTACGTCAGAAGAAAAGAATGAGAAGAAAAGCAATTAGTATATACAGGAGCCATTTAACAAAGCAAGTATAGGATCCAAAAGCAATCAGAGTCTGAGTGGGCACCAATCAATTATCAATTTAGGTTCTACATTCTACATTTTAGAGATTATCAATATGGGTATTGAAGCTAATTGGTGGATATACTTATCATGTCATTATCGAGCGAGAAACAAAAACAAATGAAGCTAGCATACATTTATAAGATTAATAATGAAGATCAGTAGAGTACATATGAGGGTTGTGTACGAACATACGCAACATGCATGCACATGGACCTACATGGATCGATGTATATATCATGATCATTCATTCTCTTTCTTTCTGATAAATGAAAACAAATCCATGAGCTCTTCTTGGCTGTTTGTATAGTCACATGGATTCCTTCTGTTCAAATCTGACAAGCAAAGCTCTATAACTTTGTAACTCAGATCTCTCTTTCTCTCTCTCTCTTTCTATTTCTCTTACAAACACAAACTTTGTAAGAATCTGTGCTTTGTCAGCCTTTTTTTGCTCTTTGCCCTGTATCGTCGTACGACCGTATTATTACCAAATGACGAACTGATCTTCTCTTCTCTTTGATTAAAGTGTGCAAGGGTCGTCCATGGACTGTGCACTCCACGCTCTCTCTATCTAAAATAACATAGATTTGATTTTCAAAAGATTTAATTCGAAAAGAATCAGCAATCTATTTCCAAACCGACCAACCTTGAGATCAATTAATGTGATTGGAGTCATCTTTTGTTGGTTGTAAAATTGCTTTTTTGATTGAACTAATAACTAGATAAGTAATTACTAAATTGATTTAATGGTTGAATAGCAATTCAGTTCACCAATTGCAGGCTTATTCTAGTCTTCTGATATTGATTTTATAGGACGGATGGAGATAATATTGATAACATTTATGGACCAAGTTATACGTTCCGACATGTACAGGGTGATTGCCCAATGAATCTTTAAAACTGAACTCATAATTTTCAAAGTGTCATTGTCCAAGTAGAGATATTCTTCTTAAAAAGAGATTTTTTGTAATTATCATTTTTTCATTCAATTAATATAATAATGAAATGACAGGTGTGGCTGAAACCTGGAGAGTAAGTTGGGTGTAATACTTGAGCAAGTATTGCTGAAGAAGATAATTGAAAACAGAAGATAGATTATATTTTTTTCCCTTAAAAAAAACAAAAATTAAATAATATTATGTGCTTAAGGTAAGCTTCTCATTTTCAATAAATTCCATACTATTTCACGTGCATTAAGTGCTGTAGATTTTGGTCCTTAAAAGTGTTCTTTAAAAGCTCAATTCTCCATCCAAAAAAACAATCTAACTAAAGCAAGTTATATAGTCTCTCTTGGCCCTTTTTGAGGCTCTCCATTCTACACTTCTTCATGTGGGTTGGCCTCATCAAAAAGAATAAAGATAGTTAATTTTTAGAGATCGAGTGAGAGAGAATATGGCACTAGAGGCTGTTGTGTACCAGCAAGACTTGTTGGCCTACAATGGTAAAGATCTCTACAACATGTTAGGAGGTAGCTGGGCCTATGGCGACTATGATTGTGGCACCTTAGAGCAAGAAGAAGAGAAAGTGTCTTTTGATCATCACTTTCTCGACAGCCAAACGGAACCGGAAAGTTTTCTTCATGGAGATTGGAACCCTTCATCACCTCCTTCAATGGTGCCGCATTTCAACGAGCTGTACCACCCAAACTCATCCTCAGATGCTACTAATGCTAATGGATCGACGTCTGTGGCAACCCTCCATGAGCATCCTCAATTGGATACATCAACGACAACTAGCATGCCAACTCGTCCTAAGAGAAGGCGATCCAAGAGCAGAAAGAACAAAGAAGAGATTGAGAATCAAAGAATGACTCACATTGCTGTGGAGCGAAATCGACGGAAACAAATGAATGAATATCTCTCTGTCCTTCGGTCTTTAATGCCGGAATCTTATGTTCAAAGGGTATCTCTACTTTATATGATTGGTTTCCCATTTTTAGTATGAAGTTAATTGTTTACTATTTTTTTTTTCTGGGTTAAAAGTAGTTTTTAACTTCAAATGATTATCAGATAGTACTATCTTCAATTATTCTGAGCTAGCTGTATGGACACATGTTACTTTGATTAGGGTGATCAAGCATCGATCATAGGAGGCGCCATAAATTTTGTTAAGGAGCTTGAGCACCGGCTACAGTTACTTGGTGGTCAGAAAGAGATGAAAGAGAGCTCTGACAGTGGCTCTTTCTCACCTTTTGCTGAATTCTTCACATTTCCACAGTACTCAACAAGTCCAAGTACTCTCGGAGATAGCTCAGCAGCCATGGGAGAAACAATGACCGGTGAAACTCAATCTGCCATAGCTGATATAGAAGTGACCATGGTAGAGAGCCATGCAAACCTCAAAATAAGGTCGAAAAGGCGGCCAAAGCAGCTCCTGAAGGTGGTTTCTGGGTTGCATACTATGCGGCTCACTATTTTGCATCTCAATGTTACAACAGTTGATCAAATTGTTCTCTATTCCCTCAGTGTGAAGGTTAGTTTAGACAGAAACAGAATGACCAGAATGACTGCTAGTAAAAAATTTTAGCTTAAAGTCCAAGTATAGAATTAAGTAGTTCAGCATTTTTATATATAAATTTGTTGGTTTTAATGCAGGTAGAAGATGACTGTAAGCTGACTTCAGTGGATGACATTGCCACAGCTGTCTATCAGCTGCTAGGTAGGATTCAAGAGGATGCTATGTTGAATTCAAATATGTGAATTGTGATTTACCCACTATGATTGGCCCTCTTTTTACTCCTCCGTATACCATATATATGTGGGTACTTTCTTTGTTTTTAATTAGTCTGTACCTGAAATTGCTCACTGCAATTAATGTTTTTTTTTCCATTTAATTTTAGTGTAGTTTGTTCTTGTTGCCTTTCGGGTAAAGGGCCGTGCCTTTTTTTTTTTTGAAATAATTTTTTTACCCTCTGTTTTAATTTTTAAAGCATATTGTGTTTGAGCCACACATAGGTGCTTGGTCAATTCAACCCATCTCTTACTGTGACGCCAATAATGCATTCAGTTATGTACGTATGTGATAATGTTCGGCTATATATATTGCAGCATCAATCAGTATCATGGGCATATGTTCTTCAATGGTCGATATAATAATTTGGCCATATTTATATAATGTATGGTATTTAGCTATTTTGAAGGTAACTAAAGAATTTTCAGTTTTCCCATTATGGAAATTTGTTTGCATGATTGCAGTCCATAATTCAAATATGGCTGCAAAGTGCAAACTCATGTCTTTACATGCTATTAAAAAACTTTCAAGTTAATCAGTGACAACTGACCAGCACAAGCATCAAAGCGACAGCTAGCTGATTAAAAAGCTGGTCTAATATACATATATAAGCTTACTTTGGTTACTATTGAAGATGTGAAGTATCTGAAACAATAAAAAATACGAGTCAGTAGTCACAAGACAAGATATGCTTTGCTTATTGAGGAGATATATTTATGTGTAGTTGTAGATATATAATTCATAAAAAAAAAAATGAAGAAAGAAAGCAAAGGTTCCGTCTACCATACACATGATATATCAGAAAGGTCAGAAGAAAACGCTGAAAATTGGTTTTGTTCTGAGAAAAGCTTTAAGAGAAGAGCTGTCAAAACAAGAATGAAAGTTAAGTACTAAAGAGAGCTGCCATGAACAGCTTTGGAAGGGTTAAGCTTTCTCTCTGCATATGCAACTCCACATTTCTGAGATACGATAGGACATTGTATGAAATTATGATCCTCGTGAAATAGAAACTACTAGTGGCTAGCTGGCTAGCTGGCTAGCTAGCTTGCCCCATACCGAGAGGATGGCCACACGACATGATGTAGTTTTCCTAACGTTTTTGTGTCCAGAATGGGCAGGATAAAATTTTAAAAATATGATTCAAATCAAAATCATTTGCACATTGAACATAATTATGGCCCCATGAAGTCGTACGATGTTCACGGTCGAATCCCTAGGTGTAAAAAGTTGATTTGTTGGTGGGGTTCTAATGTCTTTGAGAGGAGAGAATAAAAGAGAATAAAGTTGATGATTTATGTATTGTTAAACAGACAGTTGACTATTATTTCATGCTTGGAAAACAGTAAAGGTCTCACATCTTTTGGCACAATTAGCTGTGCATCATAACAATATATATTTATGGCAATTGGACGTCTGTTTCTTCTTCTTCTAATCTCATTTTCATAAATTAGAGCTCTTGCTCTTGCCCAGCTATCTCTCCAGGTGAGTGTTAATTTATATTTTAGACATCAATCGAGTCCTCTTGCTTGCTTGCCTTTGCTCTAGCTTAGACTAATATCAATATTGGTGATTCAATCGTGAAGATGGGAAGAATTGGTCTCAATTTTCGGAGGCGTATGCGTGTGTGAAGCAAAGCAAAGGGCCAGGATAATTGAGTAAATTACTGTAACAGAAACAACCAGAAAATCAATTGGAGTGGATGTTTCTGACTGTATAACTTTACATGTGGACCAATATATTATGAACATCCGTGCTGTGATAAAAGATAAGATCAGAATTGTCTGATACGTTGCCCTGATCTGCATAGGGAGTAATATGAGTTAGGTCATATTTTTTATATATTACTTTTCACATGCATTTGTAGAAGGGTCTAACCCTCCACAGGTGATGAGGTGAACAGGAACAAGAATACAAGATCATGTTTCTTGATACTAGTAACAAGAGCTGGAGCTATAATAATGAGGGTTCTATTTTAAAAGATTCCAAGCCTAACTCTCTCTCTTTCTCTCTCTTTCAATCTCCATTTGTTTTTACCTTCTTGTTTTTTAGTGGGGAACATCGGGTTGAATGATTCCAATCCTCTGTCATATTATTTGTAACTTTTAATGTAAAAGCAGGAGTGTTGAAAACTTTTATATTTTAATTTCCACTAGCAAAACAATATTAATGGGCTGAGCTCCTTGCATCCCAAAAGACAGAAAATTACAAAAAGAGGAGGAGGATTATGATATAAAGTTATATATAATATACAATAAGAGCAAAGTTGTAAAGAGATATATAAAACTGCAGATGGTGACTCGCTTCTTCTATCAAACAGAATAAAGCAAAAGAGATAAAGTCCCCGCTAAAAACACCATGACATTACCCTCAAACAGGAAATGAAAAGGAAGTATAAATTAACAATCATATTGCTCAATGAGGATGCTAATTATCTTAATCTACCATTTTTTTGGTCCCACAGGATGGAGCCTGCCAAAAAGGAGAAAGCAAACAAGTTGATTCAGACTAGTTTTGGGCAATGCAATTTGGGTTAACTTTTGTTGATCATCATCAGCGTTAGTTGGGAGATTTTGGTTACTTGAGAACCATTAAATGAGTTACTTGAGAACCATTAAATGAGATGCCATTAATCATTGATCACTATAATCAGTTTACAGACTTTTCATACTGGCCCTCCATGAAGATACTTAATGATAGATTAACCAAATTAACCTTTGGAAAAAAGAAAAAATGTTAAAAGAGGAAGAAATTAAAGAAAGACACTGCTTAATTAATAATTAGCTGCCCACATATATACACTACCACAGAAAGAATATACTGTGACAAAATTAGGATTGGCATATTAATTTAATTTTCTATGAAAAATAATTCTTCATGAAAATTATTAGTTTAGCTTTTTAGGTTACATCCAGTGGAAAAATTAACGATAATTGAAGATTTTGTCTGCCAATATTAGTTATAGACATGTTTTTAACGCTCTACACTTAACCAAAATTATTTGCAAGGCCTGTTTAACCTGACAGCCAATCAAATCGGAACATTAATCATTCTTGGTTGTTGGCAGGTTTTGAGATTATTATAGCCAAGCTGGTATAACCAAAATTATTTGCAAGGCCTGTTTAACCTGCAGCCAATCAAATCGGAACACTAATCATTCTTGGTTGTTGGCAGGTTTTGACATTATTATAGACAAGCTGGAATTTGTAAAGAATTTAGTCATCTCTACTTATAAGGTTAACTATATATGTAGATAAATACAACAAATGTGTAATGATTCTCTCGGAGAAAGAAGTGTTGAAAAGAAAACTTTTAATTTGTTGGTTATCTGTTGAAGCAGCCAATTAGTTTCGAAGCACATTCACCTGCACCAAATTTAAAAAATAAACAAGCATAAATGTCTCGGTTAATTATAAGTTCTAAAGTCATGGATTCGGTTACATCAATTAAAACTAGCAGTTATACAAAACGTAACCAGTGAAAAAGTAAAAGTGCACAGAGGAGTTTTACGTGATTCGGCTATAACTAGTTTACATCCATGGGCAGTCAAGCTGTGATTTACTAAATTGTTCCAGATTACAAACTACTCAGATTTATAGTAGAAAAAATAACCTTTCTCTCTCACTTACCTTTCTTTGTAACCCGCGCTTTCTCTCGAAAAACTTTAACTTTAGTAGACCAACTTTCTAATATTGCTGCACTTCTCTATCCATCATATCAAGACCCCTCTCGACTGTAAAACACTTTCTCAGTAATACTCAATAAAGACAGAAATCAACAAAACTGTTAGCACTTTATTAGTCACGACTATCGTCACTACACTAATTAAGAAAGAAACGACCATGATATCGGTTACATACTCTTGAAAGCAATTATCATTTAAGCCTTACACGATTTAAGTCTCAAGAGCATGAACATAGCTAAAAGCTAAATAAACAAAGATGCATGCTCAACATAAATAGATGTGCATTGAACACTCTCTCAACAAAATACTTGAACAAAGTTTGCATTATTTGAACATTTGAATGAACTCTCCTTTATATAGGCTACACGTTCATCACTTCTTTGTTGAAAAAGGATTTCATCAAATATTTACAAAACTTGTAAAATCTATAACTGAAGAGATAAAGTTCAATGAATGATAGGCAGTAATCTCTTAATCTCCTAAAACAGACATGAAATAAAAGTTTTCTTATATTAGAACTTATTCTGCAAGTAATCCTTATCCAATAAGGATTCTTCAAGATTTTTTTTGATATCAATCAAATAACATGTATATCTTGAAGTCAAGGAAAGGTAAACCATGTTTAATATATTTAATGAATAATAGCAATCATAATCTTTCCTAATACAAGATAAAATAAACACTTTTTAAAATTGAAACAATATCCTGAAAATAACTGGCAGTTAAGACTTTCCTAATAGAAACCGTATAACATCAAAATAAACTGAAATGAGAAACAAATATGCAGAAGAATATGAAACTAAACATTCAACATTCTTGCTGTATAAAGATTTCTAAAATCTTTCCATGTCTACAAATCTCGAATACTTAGAAAAACAGAAATATTTTAGAGCAATCAATAATGAATTAGAATAAAGAATCTTTCCTAAAGCAAAATCAAAAAATCTTTTCAAAGATAGAAAACAAATTCTGGAAATATTTCGCAAGTAAGAGTTTCCTAACTGGTTTAGTTGAAATAGGAAAATAACAAATAAAATATCAAAATCTTTATTTTCTCCAAAATACCAACAAAGCAATCCCAATGCCACATAATTGAACATGGGCAATCCATACGGCATTGTCCTAACAATCTCTCCGTTTGGCATTTTGTGAGAAAAACACCCATATGTCTATGAAAGACAAATCTGCATAAAAAATCATATAAAATGCATGTCCTATCAACTAGGAAAAAAAAAACATATCAACAAGACATGTTATAGACATATCCGTTCTTCTCCCCATTGTTTGCTCACAAAGTGCCGAAATAACATGCACAAAGTCAGTTAGAAATAATGTAACTGAAACAAACAGAACTGTACTAGGACAGTTACATACTTTCTTGCAAAGCAACTTGGTCATTCAGCATTATGAAAGTTCATACAGACCAAGTTATGCAAAATAAGTAAACCAAAGCTAAGTTCAACACACTGCAAAAGATCAAACATAGTTCTACTTCCCCTAAATATTTTCTCCCCCTTAATGAAACAAATCAAAAGGAATGAAAACAAAGTTCAAAAGAGCAGCAAAAAATGTCATTTTAGTATAGTTAGTAGTCCGTCAACAAACTCCTGTACTCACCCTTTTTTCTTCACAAATTGCTAAAGCACATCACTTGTCATGTCTGCTTGACCTTGTAGGGAGGAAGCCACGTTTGGGCATACCACCTCTCATTCCTAGTCTAGTCATGGTAGTTGGAGTAGGTGAAGGAGTATGGTTTGAGGAAGTAGTGGTGACTTCAGCTAGACCAGCTTGAATTTCTTCTGCTCTTTGAGCAACACTCGAATCAAGTGAGACTGTTTGAGTTGACAAAGTCTTTAAAGCTGCAAGACAACAAATCCTAGGAGAGAGATTTTTGTGATCTGTTTGAAAAGAGATTAGCACAAACTGGAAAGGAAGGAAAAGATATTTGTTTTAAATAAAAAATCCTAGCAAGATTAGGACAACACAATTTCATCTCCCCCTCAAAACAAGATTTTCAATTTTTAGCATCGTCCTCAAGAATATAAAACACTGATAATTCGGCTTGAAAGAATTTAATGCAAGATTGAATGCTGTTGAGTCCTGCCACTTTAACACAATTTCAATTTCAAACCTTCTTGCTATGTGTCTTCCTTGTACACATGTAACACTAACAAGAAATTACATAGCTGAGTTAGATAGAAATTTAAAGCACACACAATCACAAATAACATAACTGGAACTGTTGACAAATTCTTGACTAAAGCATCCTAATATCATATCAAGGCCTAATCAGAGTTGAATAAAACAAGATTAATTACCTTTGAATTGTTGTATTTTTAAACAAATCACTATTCAATCAAGTGGTCAATCTCAGCATATCTAAAAAATACACCAAAATTAATCTTAATTGAATTTAATAGAAATACAGTGGCTTCACATGTATGGTGGTGGACTTTTTCATGTTAAATGGGCAGTTTAAGCATATTTCTTAGATACATATGAATTACTTTCAACTGATGGCTTTCACTCAACACATACAGGTAAGCCTTTCTGTATTTATAACCAAATTTCGTCAATTTAATTAGCATTGTATTGCAATGAAATAAACAAAACAACTTATAAAATGCTAAGTTAAAATATATCTCATGATGCTTCGAATACCTCAAACATGACTGTAACATTAATCATTCATGCAACTGATAAACACCAGTAGCCTTTCCCAACTTTTCCAATCTTGTTGAATCTACTGCCCTGGTAAACAAATTAGCTAGGTGGTTTTTGGTTAAAACATGCTCAATGTGAACTATCTTATCTTCAACCAATTCTTTATTAGATATCCTAACATGTAATGCATTCAAATTGGACAGCAAATAACAATTATCACGTGATCTACTACCTTCTAAGGTGTAATTCTTATTAGAATTAAGAACCATGCATTTATTTTTAGTGAACTCAACAATATAATCATCATTACAAATCTGACTAATACTAAGCCAATTAGCTTTAAGACCATTAACAAATAAAATATCATTAAACTAAGGTAAACCATCAATATATGATGTACCTTTACCAAGTATATCTTGCCCTTTGCACCATCTCCAAAAGTGATTGAACCTTTGTTGCAGTTCTAAGATTCTTGAACAAATCCTTGTTCTCTGTCATATGTCTTGAACAATCACTATCAAAATACCAAGAGTTATTAGTTGAAGCATAAGAACACTTAAAGCAATATTATATTTAGTTGTGTTCTTTTTGACCTATTTCTGTTGTGAATTATGTGACTGCATGTGTTGTTGTTCATTTTGATACAACAAATTATTCAATTTATAACATCCAGGCCTAATATGTCCCTTAACACCATACAAATAATGGATTAGAACCGAATCAGATCCCACAAATTGTGATGAAGTGAGATGATACGAACTCTTAGAACCTTGAGAAGAAATATTCTTACTTGAATTTGGTGATTCCTTACCCTATTTCGCTAAAAAATCTGACTTTAGTGAAGAGTCTGATCCAGAAGCCTTCACAAAGGTTGTTTTTGAAGTAGATGCCTGATTGTGAGTTACAAATCCTAATCCATGCTTATTGGTGCTACTTCCCTCGTGAACCATAATCTCATCAAGTTTCTTGGTCCTTTTTGACAGGTACTAAATGGTTGCTTGATGTTCTTTTATGAAATTTGCTTTTCACTTAATTTTTGACTCAGATTGTTAATAGTGGGCTCGAGCTCGTAAACTTTTTCCTTCAAGTGAATTCTTTCACAAGTCACAATCTTAACTTCTTACATAAACTTTTGAATTTTCTTCCCAAGTGCCTTGTTCTTTTCAACTTCAATCTCCCATGCATGATACAAATCATTATAAGTTTCCTGTAGCTCTTTATAGTAGTTGAGATAAAAAACCGTTTTAGTATGATCAATTTCTATAATTTTTGCAAATTCTACATCAGATTCGACTATTGTAGTCAACTCACATTGAACTGTCTTCCTCTTGTCTGATATTGATGCAACATAAGAACTAAATATATTCTGCTAATTTTGATCATTTGAGTTGCTATTAGAATCATCATCACTCTAGGTTGTATTTACACCATTATGTTTCTTTTTCAGATTAGCATATTCAGACTTAACATGCCCAAATCCTGAATAGTCAAAAGTATTGAACTTGATTTTTCTTTTTTGGTTCTTTGCTGAATTTTTTAAATTCAGTTGCTGTCTTCTCCTCCTTTTGCCTTTGGCCTTGATTGTTCTTTCTAAAATTTTTCTCAAAAAACTTCTTGAAGTTTCTCACCATAAATCAACTTGTTAATCATTTGAATTTTCTGATATCTTATCATCTTCAGTAGCTTTTAATGAAAAGGCTACTAGAGCAACATATTGGTTCTTCTTAGATTGTGGCATGAATGTCATTTCATAGGACTGAAGTTTATCCAACAACTCATTGATTCTTAGTTCATCTAGTTTCTTTGTGTCAACAACAATAGTAGCTTTGGCTTGATATTTCTCAAGCAATAAATTAAGTATTTTTATAACAACATCAGCATCACTACAAGTCTTTCCCAATAAGGCTACGACATTTGTAATCTCATATAGTCTTGTATAGAATTCTTAGGCTGTCTCATCTTCTTGCATTTTAATTTTGTCAAATCGAGAAGCAAGCATCAATATTTTTGTTCTCTTAATAGATATAGTACCTTTATATTTGTTTTGAAGTCTATCCTAAGCATCCTTGGTTGATCTGTAGGAAGCAATAATGCTAAACGCCTTAGGATTGACAACATTGAAGAGGGTATGAATAGCTTTGAAATTCTATTATACTTCATTGTAGTTTTTGTTGATTTCATGTAGATTCTTCCTTCACAACTCTTACACTTCTTAATTAAGAACAGTAGGAGGAGCCATAGAGAACTGTCTTTCAAATTGTCTCATCAATAGCTTTTAAAAAGAACATCATCTTTGCCTTCCAATATCCATAGTTGCCTTCCTCGAGAAGTGGTAAATGATTAATTAAACTTTCGTGCTTGTGAAAGTCTATAGCTTCAAGAGTAAAATAGGATCTGCATAAGTATATTAGTGATATGCTCTGATACAATTATAAGTTCTGAAGCCACGGATTCAATTACATCAATTAAAACTAAAGCAGTTATATAAAACGTAACCAGTGAAAAAGTAAAAGTGCACAGAGGAGTTTTATGTGGTTTGATTATAACCAGCCTACATCCACAGGCACTAAGCTACAATTTACTAAGTTGTTCAAGATTACAAACTACTCAGATTTATAGTAGAAGAAATCCCCTTTCTCTCTTACTCATCTTTCTTTGTAACCCACCTTTTCTCTCCAAGAACTTCAACCTTAGTAGACCAACTTCCTAACCTTGCTACACTTCTCTGCCCAATAGATTAAGACCCTCTTGACTGTAAAATACTTTCTCAGTAATACTCAACAAAGAGAGAACTCAATAAAGTTGTCTCCAGTTTATCAGTCACGACTATTGTAACTGCAAGAGTTAAGAAAGATACGACCACAATATCAGTTACAGACTTTTGAAAGCAATTATCTCTCAAAGCTTACATGATTTAACTCTCAAGATCATGAACTTAGCTATGAGCTAAATAAACAAAGATGCAAACTGAACATATACAGATGTGCATTGAGCACTCTCTCAATAAAATATTTGGAAAAAGTTTGCATTATCTGAACATTGAATGAACTCTTCCTTATATAGGGTGCATATCCAAAACTTCCTTGTTAAAAAAGGATTTTATCAAAGCTTTTCAAAACCTATAAAATTTAAAACTTGAGAGATAAAGATCAATGAATAATAGGAAGTAATCTCTTAATCTCCTAACTAAATATGAAATAAAAGTCTTCTTATATTAGAACTTATCCAGCAAGCAATCCTTATTCAATAAGGATTTTTCAAGATTCTTTGGATATCAATTAAATAACCTACATATCTAAAAGTTAAGGAAACGTAAATCACATTTAAGATATTTAATTAATAATCATGATCATAATCTTTCCTAGTACAAGATAAAATAAAAACTTTCCAAAATTGAAACAATATCCTGAAAATAATTGGCAGTTAAGTCTTTCATAACAGAAACAATAGCATCGAAGTAAATTAAAATAGGAAACAAATATGCAAAAGAATAGGAAACAAAATTTGTAGAAGAATAGAAAACTAAATATTCAGCATTCTTGCTGTATAATGATTTCCAAAATCTTTCCATATTTACAAATCTCGAATGCTTAGAAAAATAGAAATACTTTAGAGTAGTCAATAATGAATCAGAATAAAGAATCCTTTCCAAAGCAAAATCAAAAAATCTTTCCAAAGATTAAAAACAAATTCTGGAACTATTCTGCAGTCAAGAGTTTTCTAACTGGCTTAGTTGAAACAGAAAAATAACAAATAAAATATCAAGATCTTTAATTTCTCTAAAATGTCAATAAAGTAATCCCAATGCCACATAGTTGAATACGTGACAATCCATATGACATTGTCTTAACAAAGAACATGTACAGAACGTAGAAAATTAATGACATCACATGAAACATCATTTATCCCAAAGGTATCTCCCAAGCTTGAGAATTGAAGCCCCGAGTGATAAAAAACCAAAGATTTAAAAAAGTAATTAGCATGAAGCCATGGAAACTAACTAATATGGAAAAGAGAGGATTTCATAATCCCACATCGTATGTATGTCTCCTCTCGAAATGTTATTAGTACAATTAGGCTATACTTTAAAGGATTGAGATAGAATCGAAAGAAAATTAGTTATCCATTTCAATGTTGACATGGCTCTTTTGTCATCACTCCTGCTTTTGATCAATTATTAATGACAGTAAAACAAAATATAACTTAAAAAAGTTGGAGTATCAGTACCAAGAACTGCTAATTAAAGATCTTGCACCTTAAATTTATTCACGTCTGCAAACCATTAAAATTGTGAGCCTACTATTTGGAGGACTAAAGAAGCACAATCAGTACCAAAGTACACCAAACTTGCCACCAATCTCAAAAGAAGAGACCATGCACATGAGAACCACTCAGATCTTAATGGAAAGTAAACAGTAAAAATTAGTCGGATTCCTTCATTACTAAACTTAAAAACCGAAATTTCTCAACAGTATTATGACAAACATAAATCTGACATATATACCACACCAATAGGCAATTATAAAGATAAAATTAAAAACAATCCATTCTCTTTCAAATTCTAGCTAGGGATGAAAGATCTAAGCTATATACATGTCTCTCTATATAAACAAGTCTCCTTGGGCAAGTTTGTGGTTTGCAATGTGTGCAAACAAGAGAATTTATGTTTTGAATATATATATATATATATACATATATATATGTATATATATATATATGTATATATATATATATATATGTATATATATATAATATGATCTCAGAAGTTATTATATACTCGATCATATATAATTAAGATGTTATATATGTAGTGGATACATTTGCACGTTAAATATGGTCACATAGTTATAAATAAAATTGAGTAAGCCTTTAATTAGTTCTCATCATCAAAATATCAAACCTAGCTAAAAACTATCATATTGGGCATGAGAGTTACATTCAAAAATGTCTTGTAAGAACAGGGAGAAAGCTTGGTAAATAATGAACAAGGATCAGTTTCAACTTTCAGACCAATTACCCACAATGGGTTGGTTCGAGTGGCAAAGACGGCTCAGGAGGGAGTTGGTAAGACCAACAGAGAAGTCCTGGGTTCGACTCTTCACAATGGTCATTTCCCATGAGATAAGCGGGAGATCGTGACAGTGGGTTGGGTTCGACTCTTCACAATGGCCATTTCCCATGAGATAAGCGGGAGATCGTGACAGTGGGTTGTGGTTACGCTAGTCCCCCCCGAGGATTAGTTGTGGTTCAAATTATCAATATAGTCTTAATCAACGTGACCTCATATATAGGCAACACAGCTAGCTATTTTTTTTTTAATGTAATCTAATCACTGAAAGGACTTCAGAAGAAGAGTGAAGCGGTGCTACTAATAAGTCAATTAACAAGAATCTCTTTGGGAGAAATTACTTCCATTTCTTATTTCTGCACCCTCGAAAATCTCGCTCTCTCTTTTGCCCTGATATTGTATTTTTGTTTGTGCCAAGGAAATTAATGTGTCATAGAGGAAAGATAATAAGCTGGTAATTAATTATACGATATATCATGAAAATGCTTCACCTTCGGCCATATATCTGTGGCAGTTTACCTGCAATTTGACAGAAGGAATATTTTATATCCAAGAGACTTGCATGCTTCCCGGAAACGGATTTGATCGATCGACATGATATTTAATAAAGACGTTCTGCACTGCATGGATGATTTCGTGTCATATTGGAGTGAGATGGAAATTCAAATAATTCATATTATAATATTTGAATTTGACAATGTGACAATTTCTTTGAATAATTCAGATGAATGCAGCTGTGATATGATATTGACCGATCGCTCTTCTCTTGTGCTTAATTACTTAGTATAAGAATAAACTTACAAAAAAATTGATGCTTTCTTGAAGGTGAAATATCTAAAGCATTTATTCGCGGATTCTAAAAGAATTATTATTCATAAATGTAAAAATTAGCAGTTAAAAAAGATTACTATTATTATTTTTTTTGAAAAAAAAACTGATAAGGGTATATATGCAAGGTTAGTTAATTATATGGATAAATTTGATAGTGTGACATTTTCAATAGACCCCTTGAGAGTTAAAGGAGTACCAACCGGACAATTTAATCAAATTGTCTAAACCCTTCCAAAATCCCAATCTCGCAACCATGACAGAGGCAGTGGTCGACCCCGCGGCTCCGCCGTGGCTCCACCTGCTCTCCGCTTTTCTCGCCATGGAACCTCCCGACTCCCTCATCTCTCTTTCAAGGTACTCCTTTTCTCAATATTATTTTTTTTAATTATTAATATTTTTCATACCTCGATTTAGTTTCGTGTAACGCAGAGAATGTGGTGGTGGATCGGTGACCGAGAGAGTTCAGAGGTTTATTTGGAATTATTGTATAGCCGAAGCTGTGAGTCTCATAATTTTTATTTTATTTTACTTTTTTAACATCCCGTTTGTTTATTTATTTATTTTTGTGTAGAAACTCCTCAAATGCTTTCCATGAAAGAGCTCTTAAACGCATCCTTTATTAAGATCAATAATTGTTTTCTTTAATTTGGTAGGTTTGGTTAACTAATTTCTCAAATAAAACTTGGTTCAGTTGAATGACTATTGCAGGCTGATAAAGGTTATGCGCCTTACTTGAAGAAATTCCTCAAGAAGCTCATTGCTGAAGTTGAGTCAAACCGTGCCGATGTTTTGGATGAGATATATGAACAATACGCCTGCATTATGACTTCATTGAAGGTAATGCTTGTGGTTGGACTGGTGATTATTGTATTTTTTCATTGAGGTGCTTGTGTTTGATATTTATTTGGAATAATACTAGACTTACAATATTCATACAACTTAAATTCTATAATATGACTTGGCAGTTTATATGATGAAAATTCACTGGAGGAGAAAAAAATAAAAATAGATGAGAAAAATTATATTTCTAATAGGATTGTGTCACTTAGTTGTCACATTATAAATTTTATGTTGTATGAATATTGTAAGTCTAGCATTATTGTTTTATTTATTTATGTATTTGTGTTTTGCAGGATGACCATTTGGTTCAAAGAAATTTGAGGATCTGCAAATGCCTTACTTTTCTTTTTCCTGAGGGTAATAGCAATTATCTATTTGAAGTCAGATGATTGGTACTTGCGTCTTATTTGCATAAGCATATAAAATTTTGTCCATAATTTGGTGCTTCTAGGTTGTTTTAATCTCCCAAGCTGTCCCAAGTCAAGGAAACTAATGTTTCCACTGCAATGTTCTCTCAACATGCTTGAAGGCGATACAGGGTAAGCTTAATTCTATAACCTTGCCTTGTAAAGTTGTAAGCAACTCTATTTTTGAGGCTTTCCTGAGTTTGAGAACTTGATTAAAATAAGTAGAAAACTACAGGTTATATAAACATCTCTGTTAATCTGAATGTGGTTTATTGTGTAAGCAGTTACTCTTTTTAGTTCTTCATCACTTTAGGGTTTCGGAAAAAACCTCTAATCTTATTGGGAAGAAGTTATGATTATGTAATCAATCTTTTTCAATTTCTTCCCAGTTTTTGGGCGAACTATGTTTGCATATTCTTTCTCTGTATGATTGTTTGATTGTGAACTGTATATCAAATTACAATACTATTAGATTTAAGATTTGTTAGTTACTGCAAATTTAAATATCATGTTCCATCTATGCTTGTTTACAATTATTACTTTGGTTGTCTTTTATTTGCATAAAAGTTGTTTCACTAAGTTGTATTAGCTTTTATTGGCTTACAGGTGTTCAATTTGGCCCTCCAGCCTTTTCTTGTCAGAGTTTATACTTTCTTTTCCAGAAATTTTCTCTAATAAATCTTGTTTTGAGGTAGGTTATTTTGTCAAGATTATGTTCTCTGTTTGAAATTGCAAATTGTGACCAACGTTAATTAATCCACTGGTAACATAGGTGAGTTTTTCTTGTGGTTGCACCCTATTGCTAAGTTTTTGGACAATCAATTAATGACATTGGTATAAGAAAAGGTGGAAAATAAATAATACGATTCTGGCTGGCTTTTCCTTTGCACGTATTTGGCTTCTCAATGTTCCAGTTCAGTTTCTCTGCATATAATTTATTTATTCATTGTGTTTTCATTTTGTGAATTTGTGGATGATTTTGTATTTTGGCAGGTGTTTAATAATCTCAAATTTTGATCCTTGGCTGCTTTTTTATTATTACAGGTTGGTTCAGGTGTTGGTTTAGTTGGAATTTGTCTTGCCCATGTAAAAGCCTCTAAGGTATGTTGTTCAAAATGTCATATATATTTGAAAAGTTTCTTTTTATGTTGTCGGTTTTATATAAAACTTATAACTAAAACGGAGCATTATGGATGGATCCTTCTAAAATTGGTTACTTCCATAGTTTTTGCTCCTAAAGTAATTAATTGGCTTCTGATGACTGCATAGTAAGAGAGCTACTGTGTGGACAGATACGGGTCAAACATTTAATGAAATCTTCTCTACTTTTGGAATGGCTTTCAAAAGAATAATTTTGGAAGAATTACTGCATCTTTTAACTTATATCTAATGCTAGGCCTGCACAACTGTTCTATGGTTTTGCGGAACATGGCAGTTCATGCTATTTGGAATAGTTTTACATATACAGAGTTATTTCTGTATGCATATGACATCTCATTGCCCTTAATTATTCAACCTAGTATCGCATCTTGAGGTGTATGTCAATAGTATGATAAACTGGGTAGGTAAGCTGCTTGATTTTGGTTGAGGTGAAATCTTTTGTGCTATTATTGTGGTTTGGATGGACTCACTTTCTATCTGTACAAAAATTTGACGCTTAAAACAGGTTTTTTTTTTTTTTTTCTTTTCTGTTGATAGGAAATTGTAGATGTATAAATCTTCTTAAAAGAAAGGGAATACAATTATAAACTGGACCACATTCAGCTAAAACTAGACAAGGAAAAAGCCCTCTCCCTTAAACAAAATAAAAATAACACAACTGTAGAACTATGCTTCCAAGACCCTCTCCAATTGAGATGAATAAAGAAAAATAGAAGTCTGCAATTTCTCGACATTGAAGCCCATAGAGAAGTAAAAAAATGAATCTTATCCCATAACCCTGCATAGCTATTTTCCATATCTTCTTTAATAATTTATTTTGTTCCTTTCTTGCCCTATAACCGAAAAAAGAGTAGCCACTGCGCATTTCCCCAGTGTTTTTGCATTTTTCCTTCTCCCATGGATGAGCAAATTCTCCATGTATGAAGAATAACACTCACTGGTTATTTCCCAAGAAAACTTGAGCTTTTTGGATATTAGAGGCAGCTTCACAGTGTAGAAACAGGTGATTGAGATTCTCATCCTCTTTTCTACACTTGCACACCCCCAGATGGAGAAGGACAAGGGAAGGGGTCTCCTTTTTGAATCATATCTACTGTATTAATTTTTCCTTGAGCCATCACTCAAAGAAAGACTTGGATTTTAGGAGTGGTTTTAGTCTTAAAAATCAAGTTGAAAGCTTTGAAATCTTGCTAAGGATGTATCATCCATATGCCATGCAAGGCAAGTTTTGCAAGTGTAGAAACCTGAAAGGTCTAACTTTCACACCTTTTTATACTCCACCAACTTATTAATAGTTGTCCTCTCTAATAACTCTAAGAGATTTGCATATTCATGAATTTCCCTTTCTCTCAAATTTCTTTTGAAGTTGAAGTTCCAACTCCAATTTGAAGGCAAATGAGAGCTAACGAGGAAATGAGTAGAATCATTTCTAATAGAGCACACTCTATAGAGATATGGGAACCTTTCACACAATGAAACTTCTCCAATCCACTTATCCTCCTAAAATATGTTCTTCCCATTTCCCACAACAGGTTTAATATGGTTGAGAATGGAGAAATAATCCTTAGAAATAGCTTTCCAAGGACTCCTTAGAGATCCATTCTTCGCCATATTGGCATCTTAACCGTTCACTTGAATCCCATTCTTGCTTCTAATAATTTTGTGCCTTACAGATTCCTTTTCTAATGGGAATCTCCATAGACATTTGGAAAGAGGGGCTTTGTTTTTATTCTCCAAATCACTTATTCGTATACCTCCTTTACTTTAGGCATATTGTCTCATGTAATAAGATGACATCCCTTACTTGCATTAAAACTTCCCACAAAAAGTCCCTCATCAATTTCTGAACCGTATTGGCAATCCCACTAGGAATTTTGAATAAAAATAGACGAAGGATAGACGACAAAGAAGAAATAATTAAGGTAAGTGTCCCTCCTTTAGAGAGTAAAGCTTTTTTCCACCAGCAAACCTTTTTTTTTTCAATTTTCTCCACCATTAGGTACTAAAAGCTTGAAGATCTAGGATTGTCTCCGAAAGGAAGACCTAAATATTTAATTGGTGAACTTTCCACTGACAACACAAATTTATTGGCCAAAGAATTTACCTTTTCCGAGGAGTTAATTCCATAATAAAGCTTTTGTTTAAATCACGTTGAGGCCAGATAAGAGACTAAAAGTTTCAACGACTTTTAATTAGTTGTCAATTTTTTATCATCACCCGAGGAAAAGAATATGGTATCATTATTATTGTTGTTTTCTTTTAAACTGTAAAATAATTTGTCAAAAATTCATAGTAGTGTAAACATGACCATTATTTTCTTTTGACTGGAAACAGAGTTTTCTATTTTGGGTCAACTTTTGATGAAGTTATTTGGATTGTATATAATACTATGTTCAGGTATTCTGCAGTCCATTTACTGAATTGGGGTTTGAAAGCTGGTCATTGTATCATTTTTGTTTTGGTTGTTCTCCGGATTAAATACTGGTGGATCTTTATTTCTGTTCTAATGGGAACCTAGTTTTGCATCAACCACACTATTTTTGTGAACATACTTTCATTTGATGCAGGTGATATTGACTGATGGTGATTCATCAACTCTAGTTAACATGAGATCTAATTTGGAGTTGAACCAGTTAAGAACTGAAACTGACTTGTTGGGAAGTTGTGTTGAAGATCCAAGCATTGTAAGCTAGATGTTCAGATTTTTAGGTTAAACAAACCGATACTTATATTCCTCTTCACGTTGAGTTGTTGAGATGTCTTCAGGGATATTTATTTCCCTGCGTCCAGAGCAGCATCTGTTTTCTAAACAGTTTGTACTATTAATTATCAACATGAATGCATGAATATTGAACCAAAATTTTGTTTCATTGCAGATGGTAGGTCATTCTTGGAATCTTATAGAAATGTAAGGAAGTTGAAATCTGTTTCATTTGAAATGTATTTCAGGTGAAATGCATTTATCTGCCTTGGGAATCTGCATCGGAAAGTGAGGTCGGTGGCTTTATGCCAGAGATTGTGTGAGTATTTTACCCATCTTATGATTTATATATATTATAACGAGACTGTGAAGCTGGCATGTATAGGCTATAGTTGCCAAGGCTTGCCAGTGTAAAGGCAAGTGAGCTAAATACAAATATCCATAGCGTTTATTTTCTTCACTCCATCAACTGGCAGTTGAAGTAATGGTGGATGCCACCTTATTTTATCTTAGGAGTAATTTATTCTATGATTTATCAGTGCGTTAAGATGTCTATTTGTGATTTTTCTTTCTGTAGTTTGGGTGCAGATGTAATTTATGATCCACAATACCTCCCTCATCTTGTTCGGGTACTTGCAATTCTCTTGAATCAAAGGAAATCATGTTATTCTCAGACACATGAAGAGAGTCATGTCAGCTCTATTGGCGATGGCAATTGTGTTGATGATAAAGTTAGTGGTACTGATCAAGGGAAAATCCTCCAAGGTCCTGTGGCTTATATTGCTTCTGTTATTCGGAATATTGATACCTTCAATTGTTTTCTTGCATTAGGAGAGCAGGCAAATCTTTGTATTACAGACATAACTGAAAGATTGAGGCCCGGCAATTTTCTTCCTTATATGCAGTCATATGAGCGATCAAGCATAAGATTATTTACTGTGTCAAGAAACTAACTTTTCATATCTCTTTCCTCACCCCAATGATCTGATCATCATGTTTTTGGACATGAAGAATATCACAGAAGCAAGTGGCTGTCAGTTCTTGAGCTACTGTTTTGCTGAGCTGTTGTTTGCAATTTTGTTACTCAAGCCCTATCTTATCTTAAAACTGTTCAGTCCTTAATTTATGCTATGTACTCTTATAATATTCTTGAATGGATTAGTTTTATGACAGCAGCAAGAGATTATTTTATCCATGTACCAAATATTCAAAACTTTTTTCCTCAGCTTTTACATTATATTGGTCCAAAATTTGACAAAAATCAAAGTATTGGATACTTTTCTCATCTTTTTTAGTATACACTAAATTCAATGGAAATGTCAATAGAAGAGAGAAGATATGATTAGGTATTAATTTGAATAAGACTTCAATATAATAATTATT
The DNA here is from genome assembly GCA_013180625.2 of Boswellia sacra. Classification (NCBI taxonomy): domain Eukaryota; kingdom Viridiplantae; phylum Streptophyta; class Magnoliopsida; order Sapindales; family Burseraceae; genus Boswellia; species Boswellia sacra. Next base: position 95,764 of record SNVD02010934.1, on the reverse strand, counting down.
ACTATTACTATTATTATTATTATTATTATTATTTAAAATTTAAATCTTTAAATAATGAGATAAATTCATTAGTTGAGGGAGAAGAACGTTATGAAGTCGTAGTGAAATGCATTGCTGAACGTTCATTTTGGTCCCCCCTGTGTTTGATTGTTTGGGAAACAAGAAGGAATTAGCTTGACAGGAAAGAAACTGTACTTGTAATTTCTTTTCTTCTTTAATTTGGATCCACAGGATTCGAAATTTTGGTTTATTTTCGTTTCCAGTTACAAACAGTTCAATAATCTGTGGTTGAAGATGTTGATTTCAATTAATTGTTTATTTTAATACTCCGTCTGGCTGCTGAGAACCGAGAAAAAAGAAATTACAGAACTTGTAACGAGTTGTGCTGTTGAGTTGAGCAATTTAATTGTGGAGCATCTTTGAGTAGGTTTCAAACGACAACCAGTTAGCCCAACACTAATTATTTAATTTTAGTATTACTTAGTTTTAACTCTATTGAATTAGAAAAAAAAATTCTCGAGGCTTGAGAGTGGGTGGAGGGTGAATGTTTAATTAAATAAAATCACACGTAAGCATTGAATAAAATATAAAAAAAGAAGAGTATCCAAAAACAATTTGTCAATTATATCAAATCTCGGGGCTTTATTTTATTTTATAAAACGAAATAAAATTGCAATTTACACGCGGGATTTCCATATATTCTCATTCACAGGTGAGCGTAGCTTGCTGTCAGGATCTTAGGAAGTTTGTCTGAGTTGTCACTGAACTGAACTATTACACTAGATTACTTATTATTGTAATTGTCTGATTCACGATCATTGTTTGAAGCTGCTTTTTCTCATTCAATTCATCATCGTCTCTTGAGACATATTTAAGTTCAACAAAACAACGTAACATATATCAATCTCCTGCTCCTAGAAACTTGTACTATCGTTATCAAGACATGGAAGCAGAGATAGAGGTGATTCATTCATGGTCTGCTCCACGATCACTCAGTACCACCCTCATGTACTCTTTTGCTCAGGTACATCCAACCAACCTCAATCAACTTCCTCCTTCTCATGTGAGAGATTTTTTTTTTTTTTTTTTTTTGTGATGGAACTGTTTAATCTATGCTTTGCAGATGCGGTTAACTTATATTGAACTTTTTTTTGGTTGTTGAAGAAATGGGAAAGTATTTTGTTATGAAAATTTACTTCCTTGCTTATGTTAAAGTTTGTGTTGTGCTGATTTTAGAGGGATGACACGGAAGTGATTGATGAACCTCTGTATGCAAATTTTCTTTGGGTATCAGGTGTTGATCGGCCTTACCGGGATGAACTTCTATCCAAAATGGTATGTATATTGAGCATCAGTTTCATCATCCGCCATCTTTTATTTTATATTTTGATTTAAGTGGCTTCGTTTACAGAGATGAGTATTGAATTAGCTGGGAGATTTACATTGCTATAAAACAGAAATTTACAATACATTGGCTTGCTAATCTTTGTTGCAATTGCCTTCTGTACGGATGTGATACGAGAAACTACACTAAATTGCGTCTTAACATCATACATTATCGTTGTTTTTTCCTTTATTTGAATTTCTGGGAATATGTTGTGTTTAAATTACCCATTATGTTAACAATGAGATTTTGTTTGTTCAGGAATCTGATGGATATAAGGTTGTAAAAGAGGTCATTTTTGGTCAAGGAGGGAAGAAATATCGGTTTTGCAAGGTATAATGACTCCGTCGAGAGAGAATGCCTGTTTACTGATTGTGGATATACTTCTATGGTATGATGAGGATTCATTTTATTATTGATGTTATCTTTGATCTTCACTTGTGTTTCAATGCCTGCAGCATATGGCAAAACAACGGTTACCCGGATTGCCTGATGATTTGATGAAGAAAGGGAAACATGTTATATTGATACGAAATCCTCTTGACGTATTGGTAATTTTTTTGTGGACTTTTTTCTTAGTATGTTGATCTTATTACTCATCAAATTGAAGCGATGTTATTTGTCTTGCATATTTCACATAATTTTAGGATGATGGTTTGCACACTTTCTCTTTCTCTTTGATAAGAAAATTTTGTTTAAAGAAAATTAAAGAGTAGGTTGATGGATTGTTAACCTGCCAAAAAGCAATAAACTTTACAATTTTATAATGCATTTTTACTAATATTTACATACACAATGTTATAACATGGATTCAGTTATTTGATGTTACTGACTTGTTTCTTCTGTATGTGTTGTCAGCAATCATTTGATAAGATTTCGCCTCCATCTTTTCAAGAGTTAGGTTTGGCTGACCTGGTCTCCATATACAGTGCACTCTGTGAACTGGGAAAACGTCCAGTCATTGTTGACACAGAAGACCTTCAACAAGATCCTGAGGTTGTAAAGCTTTGAATAAATGTTCTACTATGAATATGCCTTGGTAATTGAACTTGGAAAACATCCAGTCATGATTGACCTGTCTCCATCTTCTCGTCATGTAGGCCACTTTACGCAATCTTTGTGAAGACTTGAATATTCCTTTCCAAGCTGCAATGCTGAGGTGTGTAAAATCCTTTCTGGTTGAAAGTTTTAAATAGTCTCATTTACACTATATTTATGGCTTTTATCAAAGAATTATTCAAGTGCAAAAGTAAATGGTAGAACTTTTTAGTATATTTGAGAGTATCATCTCAACTTGCTATAAAAATTTGTTTTGTTCCCAATTAATTCTTGTGAAAGGCTGGTGAATGGTAGCTCAAATTTGTACATCTGATTATTGTCAGCTACAAGAGTCTGTTCTTGCCTTGTACTCATCATACTATTTTCTACTTTATCATGAGCCACAGCCTCAAGCAACTCCATTCCAGCCTTTATCTTCTCCATATGTAAAACATATCCTATTGAGGCATTCAATCTATCCCCTTTGTACGCTGCTCATACATGAATTTATGGGTTGCAATTACGATTTAAACTGTATGTGTGACAATTTTCAAATCCAAATATAATCAGATGGGAAGCTGGTCCAAAACCAGTAGATGGCCTTTGGGCACCTTGGTGGTATAAAAGTGTACACAAATCCACTGGGTTTGCACCAGCAAGAAAATATCCTGAGGTATGTGGTTTTTGCATCATGTTTCCTAGTTAACATGAATAATTTGCTAGTCTGTTTCTGTTTAAGGCAATTTAAAGCATCTTTCCTATTTCTCTCATAGAACTGCCTGCTTGTTTTATACAAGCTATATAATTGACCCGATAATAATTGGTTCTGATTTGGCATCTGTAGTGTTGTGTCTCCTAAAGCTATAAATGATTAAATGTGGAGATAAGATAACTAAGATTACAAAGGATATATAGGTTAACTGATGATCTTCTGACACTGACCTGGAAATGTGTAAATCTCTTCCATATCATCTATATATCAACTTTGTATTCTTTCATGATGCTATATCTATGAAATTTCACTTTAAATATCTGTTGAAAAATATTATAGCTTCTCAATTGACTGAAATAGCATAGATGATTGGGTTTTTCTAGCTCTCATTACATTTCATTTCAGCCATTTCCCTTTTCACTGTATGAGTTGCTGGAGCAAAGTCTGCCTTTTTACAAATTGCTGAGGCGTCATGTGAGAAAAGCTTCATCCCTTTCAAAAACTCCCTTACCTGAACCAGATCTCCCAGTTCCTGCAAATAAGAATCTGCTTGCATGGGTTGGTGATGAGATTGTACCCCGTGATGATGCGAAGGTACCTGATTATAAGAAAAAAAAAAAATTATCACTGCTGACTGATTCAAACTTTTACCCCATGCATATTAATGCATCACTTTTTCAGTTTTCTTGTACTTACCTTGTGATCTGTCTTAGGTTTCAGTATTTGACTCAATTGTCCAAGGTGGTGACGGAGTGTGGGAGGGACTTCGAGTTTACAATCGGAAAATATTTAAGCTTGAGGAGCATTTAGATAGGTTAGTGGATGTGGTTTTCACTTTATTAACCTTATGTTTTAAGCTTCTATGTTGACCAAACTTCTCATTCATTACATTAACATACAAATTAAACTTAATCTAAAAATAAAAGAAAAGAAAGAAGATCACAAGACACAAATATGTATACCACTTTTGTAAAAAATCTAAAAGATAAGTTTGAGCATATGTACATACATACATGTATACCTTCTTTTCATTCATATATGATCTTCTGTAGCCATCAATTTCATAACCTCCCACTTTACAAGTCGTATTCATCTAAATTGCACCTGAATTCTTGATAATCAAAGAAGGCCTTTGAAAATATTGGAATTTTTCATGTTCCTTTATCATGGTGTCTTATGGAAAACTTTCTGATCCACAATAATCTAAATGGTTTACTTTTCTGTTTGTTAGGTTGTTTGACTCAGCAAAGGCTTTGGCTTTCAAAAATGTCCCAACCCGCGATGAGGTAAGGGTTTGAAGAAGAATTATAATTGACAAGTGTTGACTTTAATATATTTGGAATGAGTACGGTACAACTTTTATAAAGAGAAGTCATTTGCTCTTTATCTTTCGCTTGTAGGTTTGATCAAGTTGATTAGTACATCTTACTGACGTATTTTTTTCAATTTGCAGATTAAACAAGCTATCTTTAAAACTCTCATCAGGAACGGAATGTTCGACAATGCACACATCCGGTTAACACTTACCCGTGGCAAAAAGGTTTATCATCCCACTCCTCTGATCTCTCACTTAGTGCAACTTTTAGAGGGAAATTTTAAAACATTACTGCATCAGATATTTGCTGTCTTATCACTTTCCCTTATTCATATGACGAAAAATATATCACAATTTGACATCATTATGCTGATGGTGTCTCTTGGAGGGTATACTGATGTTCCCTCACATGTTTATAAGTTTATGTGGACATCTGCTTCTGATTCTTTGAGCTACTTCTGTTGTTTGAGGGATGAGCATAGCGTCATGGGTAATGGATGGTAGATGCATATAGGATATGACCATTGCCATGCAATTGCTATTCGCTTTCAGTGAAATCTAATATTTTCATTGGCTTTTGGCTTAGCATTTTCTTTACTGATCTGCAATGTTGTATCTTGTTCAGGTTACCTCTGGCATGAGCCCAGAATTTAATCTCTATGGATGCACCTTAATCGGTAAATCTAATTCTGAGTCTTCAGCACTGTGTACCGATAGCATTGCTAATGAATCTTTTCCATCTTTCTAATGCATGTTTGCTTGACAGCAACTAGGATTAGGATTTGGTTTTGTTTAATAGTGGCTTTCATACCTAATAGGAACTTTCTTCTTATTTTATGCTGGTAGTGTTGGTTATAAGCATAATTGTGACATTTTATTTTATCAGCTTTCTAATGATACATTTTTCACTTTTTTGAAAATGCAGTACTTCCTGAGTGGAAACCTCCTGTTTATGACAATTTACATGGTATAACTTTGGTTACAGCAACCACACGTCGTAATTCACCAAATGTAAGATTCTTGATGTTCTTTCTTTATTTTAGTTTGGTGAAGATTCTTGATGCTCTTTCTTTATTTTAGTTTGGTGGCTTTTGAACTACAAAATAAACATATACTTGTGTGGCCGTCCTACATCTTCACATGGTGTGAGTGGTATACATACATAACCATCAGTCCTTTTTTTTGTTTTCCCCGGCTCTTAAAGGCAAAGGAATCAAACCATCCATTTTGTTTACATTGATAATAAAGCCACAAAAATTTGACCAACACTAATGTGTGAAGCTGATTTCGCTTGAGGCATGAGATTTGTGTTTCCTTATAGAACCATATTTGACTTAAAAATTAGATCTATTTTATCATCAGGACATTATAAACTGATATGGGTTCCATCAAGAGGGTTCTGAAGATTGGCTAAATATTTTTGGTTGGCTGTTTTATCATCTGTAATGTCTTTATGTATTGTTTTGGTTGTTAATAATTGTGTGTCTATTCATGCCTTTATATTTAACTTCCTTTTGGGGTTCCATGGGCAAGTATATGCCATATCAATCTAGTGATACATGTTAATCTGTTTATATGGTAGAAAAATTGTCTGTGATGACCTAAATTTTGCTGATAGTTCATAAGGTTTGCAATTTTTTAATGGTTGTATTTGGTGTGGTTTTGTCTTGAATTTCAATTTCATTTGATATTTTTCTTTGTCTTTTCCAGAACTTGGATTCAAAGATCCACCACAATAACCTTCTCAATAACATTCTTGCAAAGGTATTATCCTATAACCGTATATATTGTATGTGATGTCAATTTCAGTACTTTGATGTTTAGCTTGTTCTTTTTGATTGGTCATTGTGGTGCTTAACTGTTATGAATGCTAGGCTGATTCCTCGCTTGTTTGAATATTTAAACTTATGATCCTGTAAACCATGGTTAAGTTGGTCTATGAGAATATAATGTTAAGTATCTTTGCATAAAAAAATATTATGGTTATATCCCCGTTAATGACATGATTATTTTATACTGCATTTAACCGATGGCTAGATTTGATTTTATAATTGAATTGGTGCAGGTGGAAGGGAATAATGCAAGTGCCAATGACGCAATCATGCTTGACAAGGATGGTTATGTGTCTGAAACAAATGCCACAAATATTGTAAGATACAATTAATTGAAGTTTCTGCTTTTAGACCTGCTTGTGAATAATGTTCAGGTTCCTGTTACTGAACCATTCTAGGAAGGTGGATGATGTAGGATATCATGGGGATTGTAGTTATCTTATTTTCCTATTTTCCGGGATTATATATTTTTCCCATCAAATTCTATCTGGTTTTTCTCTCTTCTCTTCTCTCTGTGATTTTCATCAGTGTGTCTCTACAAGAGTTCCAATTTGGGCTCTATTTTCCGTAGTTACATTCAGTTTTATTGTCACACCATAATAAGCATTGAAAAAATTGTTACAAATTTCTGGTGACGCTATCAACTATATAATAGTATGAATATATTGTATATGCTTCTGTCTGTTAAAAATATAGCTTGCCTTCAGATGCATATCTTTTCTCAAATTGAATTCTGGATTGCAGTTTTTGGTGAAGAAAGGTCGTGTTCTGACATCTCATGCTGATTATTGCCTTCCTGGCATCACTCGAGCAACTGTAAGTTGTATAATAAATTGTTATGATCTCCCTCACACACCAGCACAATATTACTCACACACAGAGCACAATAGCACAATAGCACAATCTACAATTCCAGAACAGAAACTTAGATGAAATGTTACTGAATTCTCTGGCTATATTCCGAAAACTTAGAAACCAGTAGGGTAAGGCAGCAGACTTTCGAGAGGTCTGCTAGCTCTCCCTAGAGCAACGCTCTATACACTTTTCATAACTGACTCCCCTCCTCTCATCTCCCTTTCCTAAATATTCTCTAACTAACTCTTCCCCCTTTCCAGCTCAGCATATCCATAACTAATTCCAAATTATTAAAAACAGAAAACATATAACAGAAAGAAACGGAAAAGGAATAACAAATTCTGCCACCTCAGCTCCCCCTCCCAACTTCCTATTTTAGGCGCCTAGAGTACGTGAACCTGACTGGGGGTTTAGGCTGCTGTAAATTCCTATCATAAATATATATTTTTTTCTTTCCTTCATAAACAGGGAATAGATAACTGCAACTTATCAAAATTAGATTTAGTTTGAATCCTGTTTAGCCTCTTCCATGTCAGTGTGGGAAAAAAGCAGAGGAAAAAAAATTGTACCTTCTCTAAATCCTCAAAATGAGTAATATACTATCATACTATTATAGGATATAATAAGATTGGGCATCTTACTAGACGGAAAGGAAACAAATTATACTATTAAGTTGATGAATATTGATTGCCATCCTTAAAAATATGGGTATCTGACGTAATAATAAGTCTGAATTAATCTGCATATGCAGAATCTTGTTACTAAATTGAAATCATTGTGCTTGTATTGAGTGCCTCGGGTTAGTTGAACTTACCTGTGTCTTGCGGCTGTTAACATGATAAGGCTGCATTCTTCTTTCAAGATACATGTTTTCTTGATAAAATGAATTTATTGTTGGCATAATATGATTGATTTATATTGGATGTTGGAGATTGCAGGTTATGGACCTTGTCATTAGCGAAAATTTGGTTCTAGAGGAGCGAAATATCAGCCTATCAGAATTCCACACTGCAGATGAGGTTTTCATGCTTAAATTTAGAATCAATAATCTCTGATGAAAATTATTTTAACGAAATTTGACTTAAGTATATCACAGAGAAATATTAGTCAGGTTTCTTGGAACTACAGTGGCCTGTTAATTAGAATGTTATAATAAGTTGGAGGTACTTATTAATACCAGAAGCATCATATTACAAAATAACTCAGTTTTTTGCTATGTTAGTGTGCATCGTGAAAATCCACAATTTTTGGATTCCTGGGTCATGGACCCTATATGACAAGGGTATTAATATACAAGTTCCACCAAAGTGAATGGCCTTATCCAGATATGTGTTTAAAGGTAAGTCTATAGACTGTTTCTATCCCTGTTAGGGGAAATGCAGGCTCTCTCTCCTTTCTACAAATATAAGATAATTGTATTTAATAATGTACATCATACTCCCATAAGTTTACAAGATTGTTTTGATAACTCTATGCTGATGCTTTAAGGATTAACCTTCTGGTTGTGTGAAATCATTAGTTTTGCTTTGTTATGGTTTATTAGGCAGCTAAGGTTAATATACAGTGGTGGGATTTCTGAAACTTACATCTGATTGTCTTCTCTTCTGAACAAAATAAGAAATCAGTTATATCTCTGAATTTACATATCTTGTTTATGCATGTACTCATTCTATTTCAGATTACATTATTTTGTTTTATTCCTTACGAAAAATGGATATTCTGCAGGTTTGGACAACTGGAACAATGGGAGAACTCAGTCCAGTGAGTTACTTTTTAGATTATTAAAAATTAATTGCAGCATCATAACGTGCATAATAGATGTACGACTTGGGCCATTAATCACCTTGGTTTAAATTTTCTGGCAATGGACAATATGGACTTTGCAGATGAAAATGTGAGAGTCAAATTTAGCTTGACTGGAAAATTTTCACTTAAATTGGATGTTTCAACTTTAAAATGGCATCCTCTCACAATAAGTGGGTGGTGAAAATATTTCTACCCAAGTTGATACTGGTCCGTTTACGCTCTTTAATCTGCCAAACCTGAACTTTAAGCCTGCGTGTATTAATTGCCTGTCAGCATTATCTGGGTATATGCTAATTAATTGGTATAGAGTATGGATTAGCTCACTCACATATTTTGAAATCTCAATCACAATAAATTGGTGATTCTTCTCACTGCTTTGCAATATCACATGAATAGAATCACTGGAGTAAAAGGTTAAACCGCTATGACAGTTATGTTAACATCTCAACCATTTGTTTTTCATCAGGTAACTAAAATTAACTTATTCAATTATCCTTAACAGGTTGTGAAGATTGATGGGCGCATAGTTGGTGATGGGAAGGTGGGGCCTGTGACGCGAAGCTTGCAAAGTGCTTACAAGAAGCTGACTGAAGAATCAGGAGTGCCTATACCATCCTACCATGAGGCTTGAATTATCGAGCTTTTCTATCCTACTTCAGAGATTTTCCCAGTTGGTTTATGTTTCCAGAAAATGTTTTCCAAAAACAGAATAATAGCTTTTAAAATATGCTACATTTTTCAGGTCTGATCAGTGGTACTTTGTATTTCAGGTCGCCCTTATCAATAAACACTGCGACCTCAAGCAATTGCTTCCACAGCCATTAATGGAGATATGAGATTTATGAATAAGGTTTAAATGTTGGTGGTGGTAATGGTTTAGTAGGATTTGCTGTAGAGATAAAAATGTAAGTTAGAAACCTTATTTCATCTTCATTTGCAAACTCAGATGAGTGTTGTGCTTCAATAATTGTAATCCTCTGAAATGAATAAAATATCATTTATAATATCGCATTTGTCACAAGCTCATTATGGCAAATCTGTATTCATGTTTTACCTTTGGGTAACTTGCATAATAATTTTTCTCAATTATGATGATAAATGTAGGGATAAACCTTGGTATGATTGAACTACTGATGATGAGCAAGATTATAAGAATCAACCGTTGCACTTGCAGAGGGTAGGCGGTTTTTTGATATTTTTTAAAACTATCGGCGTTTTTAGGGGCCAAATTTAAAGGGGATCAAATTTTATCCTCATTTTCTTCCCGTTCACTATACGTGTTGGGTCTTTGATACGACTTGTCGTACGTCTTGTTGGCACGCACGTGTGCAATTTTGCGTAGAAATAGAATGTATTTTTTATTTAAAAAAATAGAACTCCCGCCAAAACCATCCTATAAAGCCACTCTTGAACCTCTTTAACAAACGAATCGGATTGAAACATTTCTCCTGATCTGTTTGGCTGTAGATAAAACGAACGGTAAAGAAGACGATTCGTCTCTTGTTTTCTTTTTAAATTTTCAAAATTCTGATCAACAACTCTGCTTGCCTCGGAGAATGACTCAGATTATTCCGCTTAGACCTTCACAAACTTGTCGTTTCAACTATGATCGAGTCCTCTTTTTGTTTCTTGACAAATGTATCAGAAGAAAGCAATGAAAATCTAAATTTCGTACCAAACAGCTGCTTATTTCTTCGTCGTCTAATTTTGTGACAGATTTGATTTATTTACTTTTTTCTTGATAATGATATTGAGTTTGAGCAGTTGCTTTTTCGTTATCTTCTTTTCCTTCGTTTTCTCGGGAGCCAAACATGCGCAGAGAACCTAACGGATCTTATTTCTCTACGATTCAAATACTTGTTTCCTGTCTCTCAGTGTTTATTTTTTTTTTTGTGACAGATTTGAAGGCTTCAAGCATCCAAAAGCAATGTCGAATATAACGGTCTGCGCTCGATTTAGGCCTCTAAGTTCGAAGGAGAAAAGTAATCACGGCAATAGCGCGTGCGTTCACGGCATCGACTCTGAAAACTTCATTTTTAAGGTCTTCTCTAATCAAAATATTGTATGCTTATGTCAACATTACATGTCTCTCATGTCTTGTATGTACTACTATAACGTAAATTTGTACTTACGGATATGTATTTGTGATTGTAGTCATCTGTTAAGTGATTTATGATGATTATATCACAGGATGAGAAGGAAGAAGATTCTAAGTTCAGCTTTGATAGAGTATTCTATGAGAAATCTGAGCAAGCTGAACTTTATGAGTTTCTAGCTCTACCTATTGTTCGTGGTACAAACTCGATTTCTTATTGGTGTGTGTTTAAGTTTGATTGTTAGTGGTTTCTTATTGAATGATTTTATTATGTTTTTCTAAGGATCTAAAAAAATAGTTTGGTCGTTTCCTTAAGGATTGAAATAAATATATTAAGGATTTTGTGGCTGGCTTTTCTCAACTTTTTGTTTCAATTATTCCATGCTTTTAAGTTGTAAAATGTGCATCTTGATGATTCAGATGCTGTTAATGCTGTAAATGGGACCATCATCACCTACGGACAGGTGAGAGATATTTGGTTCCAAGGATGCCAGCACCTTTTCGTTAATTTTTCTCTAAATATTTGATAGTCTTTGTGTATCACGTAAGTAAACTATATCTGTCTCCCGCACTGTGTGTTTATGTGCATCTGTGCTAATTTATGATAAAATAGATAGATGCATATAGATGGGTAGTTTATTTATATATGATTTTTATTATCATTATTTCGTTAATTCTGTTGAAAGAGCACAACCGCAGGATTATGCTTGCTTTCCAATCAAACAACATTGTATTTTGTTTAGTGATATTTTCACTTGCTGATTCAAAACTATAAATAAACATGAATTATGTTGCTGACTGTAACGATAGAATATTGAATAAAGAAACCAACCCATTCATTTATGTCAGTCTGAAAGGCATCTGTTAGGAGATCCTATAAGCCTTCTCTTTCATAAGTTTTATCTACTATTCATTCCAGTGTTACATTTTAGACCACTCCCATTGAAGGTCCAGGTGAAACAACTTTATGTGAAACTGCAAGAGCTTATTCTTGAAATTATAAATGGAGCCTTAAATTTGTATTGCTGCTCTTTTTCTAATAAATACTCTAGATTTTATAATTGATTTCACAAAGCATATAATTCTGTTTCATTGACAAATCTTCTTATTGATTTGGTAACAGACAGGCGCTGGGAAGACTTATAGCATGGAGGTATAATATGATTGATGTGATTTCATATGTACATCGAGAAGTGCTGGTAAAGATGGCTCATACGGTAATGTTTATTAAATAGGGACCTGGCATCCTCGAATTTGATGAGCATAAGAAAGGGTTGCTCCAGAGAGCAGCTAATGGACTCTTTGAGGGCATTAAATCCTCCGAAGAATCAGTCAAGTATACAATTAAGTTGTCAATGGTATTGAGCAACACTTTATGCTGTATTATCTTGAACAACATGTTAACATCAGCTAAACTATTATTCATACTGTTATTTACTGAACCTCTCTGTGACTCCTCTAGGTAGAGATCTACATGGAGAAAGTCAGGTGTGTATCATGCATGGATATATTTTATCCAAGTCATGATTGCCTTAAGATTTCTTTTTATGCAATTTTTCCAGTACATGACAAAAAGCTAAGTTTGACAATGTTCCAGTCTATCTCCGAACTTGCTACTTGGTATAAGTTGTAACTACACTAGCTTTTTCTCAGGGACCTTTTTGATTTATCAAAAGACAATATACAGATTAAGGAGAGTAGAGTTCATGGAATACTGTTATCTGGAGTAACAGAGGTGAGCTTGTTTCTCAGACTTCCTGTGCTTAATCTTAACGTTCATAATTGATAAATAAGAGTGAAACGTGCTATGTGTTCTCATCATGAGCTGTGATCGACATCCATAATAACATATTGAAATAGAAGAGGGAAATCTAAGAAGAAAAGGAAGAAACTTGAAATAGAAATTAGGGAGAAAAATCTGTAATGTCATTTGATAATCAACTAGAAAATTAACTCTTAAGTAGTCTTAAACTAGAATAATCTTTAAATGCAAACAAAACAAGTAAATACCCAAAGCATTTAAAATAAAATTCTAAGATATTTGTCTACGCCTAAAATAAACATAATAGTAACCCTTAGCCTTAGGAGGACGTCCCACATCAGTCTATAACATGATCATGTACTTGAAGTACTCTCTGCAAATGCACATTCAAGAAAAAATCAGCAATTTTTCAGTGGTTCAATCTTTCCATTTCAACTCTTAGACAGGTGAAGCTTGTCTCAGTTAATGACGAAGTAATGTGCCTTTTTCGTTAAGATAGCAAATGTATTTTAAAACTAGCTCACTCTTATTCCAGAAGTTTTTGGAATTTAGCGTTGAATATGCCAACACTTTTCAAGGCAACAAATCCATTATATCTGGATATAAAAAAAAAGATGCCATTCTATAGGATTGGAACAAGTACCTACTACTTATCTGTTGAACTTGTCCTTAAATCTCTATTGGTAAATGCTCTTTTACTTGCCTTTAATATTTTTTTTATCCTTAGCAGATCTCTATATCAGACCCTGAAGAAGCGATTCAAAGCCTATCTGTAAGATAAGAACATGAGAAAATTGTCTTATTGTTTAGTGTATGGTTCAACTTCTAATATAGGCTTTGAATATGCAGAAAGGGATAGCTAACAGAGCAGTTGGAGAGACCCGTATCCTCTTTTTTCTCCATTGTGAATTCACAGAAATCCTCAATTATACAATAGTTTAAGGAAGCAGTTCAAAAGCATGCATAATACTAGTGTTTTTTTTTTAAAACGAAATTCATCGCTATTTTCTTCAAAATTGGTCTTTTAACCTTAACATTAAATAGAAATGAACACGGCCAGCAGTAGAAGCCATTGTATCTACATATTCAGAGTCCAACAAGAATTGTATAGAGAAAAAAGGTTTAATTTCTGCCCTTAATATGTTTAAGATTTCAACTGAATTAATCCCCAATATTTCTAACTGTTGACAGGGTGAAAGCTGGAAAATTAGTTCTTGTGGACTTGGCAGGATCTGAGAAAGTGGAGAAAACTGGAGCTGAAGGGAAAGTTCTTGAAGAAGCCAAGACCATCAATAAATCCCTTTCGGCCCTAGGGAACGTAATAAATGCACTGACTTGTTCACCAGGAAAAGCTAACCACATTCCATATCGTGATTCCAAGCTTACTCGGATTTTACAAGATGCTCTTGTTAGTTCCCTTCCTTTCAGTTTGCTCATCATGCTTATTTAATTTAAATTAAAGATCTATAATTTCATTTACAGGGAGGGAACTCCAAGACTGCACTACTTTGTTGTTGCTCCCCAAGCTCTTCAAATGCATCAGAAAGCCTGTCTACTCTGCGCTTTGGCACTAGGCATGTAAATCTAAACCACTTCACAGAGCATGATTTTTATATGAGTATGAAGAATTAAGTTCAGGGAATTAATTTAAAGGGGGAAGAAATTTGTTGCAAATTGAGAAGGATTCTCTTTCTGATGTCTAAGGGAATACAGCACTTTATGGAACGTTTTAACTCAAAACACTTGAGCATCAGGTCCCTTTATAGCAATGGATGTCATTTTGGTTTGTTCACAAACAACCTCACAATCATCCCTAAGAGTTGTTTTCAGTCACATTCATCAAAACAAAATGTTAATTTGAGATCCTGGAATTTTCCTCTTTGGTTCATTGAACATGTTTGTTGTTTTGACTTTTCTGACAGGGCAAAGCATATAAAGGCATCACCACATGATCATTGCAGCAGAGAAAATTATGCTAGAAATGATGTTGCTTTTAATACTAAAGATGAGTCACGTGAGAGAATACTACTCAAGGTTAGCGTTATATTCTGATATTTTCTAGATGCAACTTTTATTTTAGTTTCTTAGACAATCGGCATTTGTGATTTTGTATAGTTGAGGGAGAGACTGGATGTTGAAGATGTCAAGCTACTTGAAGAGTTATTCATTATGGAGGGAATATTCTTTGATCCTAATTCAGTTGAAGAATCGGAAGTGGCCTATGAAGATGTTACCTTTTGGACAATTTCCTCGCTACAACAAGCCGTGGAAGAACTTGTGTGTAAAGTTGAGGAGGTAAGACAAATTTAAAAGAAAGCATTTAGAGCCATTTTCTTGAAATTGAACGATATATTATTTGCATTAAGCTCTTGTTGGCTACATGAGTTTGATTATAGTACAATTAAATTCAAAGTTGAATATGGAACATATTCTAGTTCAAATAAATGCTTTTTGAACTTAAAGAGTTGATAATCAGCTATTTAAAAGGAAATTTAATCACATAGTTGGCTGATTAGGTTTGTACTAGTTCAATTACAAGTCATTTTTCCTAAAAGTTGCCCCATAACAACTTTTTCATTTATCAGCTGTTGAAATGGAAATTTTGGATAATGAGAATGTAACCATCTCATCTAAATTTTGTAGCTTAAGAGTGAGAATGAGTCTCTCAAGGCCAGATTAGTAGCTGCTGAAAGCATTGATGCAGCGTGTGGGAAAAGTGGCAACGAAAGAGTCGGTTTGAATGAAAAATCATTTCTTTTTGGGTTATATCCATTTCTCCAAAGATCAAAAACTGTGAGGAACTTGTTTGCTTAGCATTTTCTTTTCAAAAGGTGAAAAAATGGTGAGTTTAGGTGCAATCCTATAGTGCCAAACACATTCTCAATTCTTGGAAAAAGATGTAAGCATATTTCTTATTTTTCTTTTGATAAGGAAATCTTTGAAACGAAAGAACAAAATTCATACCAAAAAGCATTCATATTTTAGACTTCCCCTGATACGGAGGTAGTACAATGATTCTAAATTGCCTGGTTAATGCTTTGCGTAATAGATCTCTGGCTTTAAATAATAAGGGTCATGGCCTTACCTATTTTTGTTATTTGGAAACAATTAGCGAAACAATCTCAGTCAAAGTCCTTTAAAATAAACTAATTGCATGAGATTGACAACTACTGACTACCAAATTCCATGTTTGTTGCACCTTACGTGGACTTATGATTCCTATGAATTGCCATGGTCACTGTCTTGATGCACAAAATTTTCAAACCCCGAAACGTAGTTCAATGTAGCCCTCTCTTGACCTCTCTATTACCTATGAAGTGCACCTTTCTTCTATAGCCAGTCTGTTTAGTTGCTTTTATAAACATCTGGATAAACTTCGGGTGAAATTGTGCTAAATTTGTTTCATCGGTTAAGAAGGAATTCCTCCATATCTTGTGTAGAGACTAAAGAAATTATTGGAGTGAACTTGTTTGGCAAAGGACGACCCATCTATGCCACTCATTGAAGGGAATTCAAGTATTTAATACCTTTGATTGCTTGCGAAACGCTCTGCTCCACTTGCTTTTGTTATGTCTCACGTTTTTCCTCGGTTATCTCAATTGACCGCCCTCATAAATTTTTCAAGTGTTGGATGATCCATTTGCTTAAAACAACATTATCATTGATAGGGTGTCCCACTATTTCTCTGACGCTATTTGTCCCTAACAACATTAAGAAATCTATTCACGGGACTTCCTTCTACATTACAAAAATTTGTTCACGGGACTTCCTCATGGGCAATACCTTGAAGACAGAGCAACTTTGTCATTTGATTGACATAAAAGTTGCTACAGAAACTGTCCAAAAAGAAAAGCTTTGCTTTTGGCTCTCATATTTGCCTTCCTATAAGTTAAAGCAAACCTTCATTCACTCTCCACATATAAACCACCAAACTTCCTCTCATCATTACAACATTTTATAAGCCTTTTGAGATTTGGTGGTTGGCAAATAACATTCGAAGTTACTATCTTGCCATGTCTAACAAGGCCTTTATTATCCAAATTCTAACATTATTATCCATCTTTTATCCTTTAGCTTATTCAATTGATATCAATTATCCTGCTGTTTTCAACTTCGGTGACTCAAACTCAGACACAGGTGAACTTGCTGCTGGCCGTGGCTTCGTCCTTGACCCTCCTACTGGACAAATTTACTTCAAGGCTTCAACTGGCAGATTCTGTGATGGTCGACTCATCATAGATTTTCTCAGTAAAATTTCACCCCATTACTTGGAAACTATTACTTTTTTGTGGCATCTTCCTTTTTTGTCCAAAATAAACTAATATTACTCTATATTGTGTGGTAATAAAAACATGTTGGGATTTTTTGATTTAAAATTAGATGTGACGAACGTTTAGGATAAGAATGGGTGAGTAATTTAACATAATAAAATTTGTTATGATTGAAATTCACATTTTTTTTATCATAATTTAAACAACCGTATAAGAAAAATATGTAGATTGAGTTTGCCTAATACAAAATTAAGCTTGTATTTGGCCACAATCTATCTGCAATCAAACTGTCGCTAAACCATGATGCCTTTTTGCCATTGAACATAGCATACTATTTTGGTCATTTGACCATAAAAGAATAAATTGATTTTGCCTTTTCATTTAAGCTTTCCAAAACTTCCTGTAAGCTTAAACTGCACACATGAGACCCACCAAACAACCTTTAGTTGTGACAAGTTACATAAACTATATGTAGTTGGTAACTAACATACCATTCAAGTGACAAGCCCTCTTGCTCTACCATGGTTACCAAGCCCTCCATTCTCCTTCTCCTCACCTTGTTCTCTTTCTTCTTTTTGTTGCCTGTAACTTGTTCTGTTGACTTCAATTTCCGTGCTGTTTTCAACTTTGGTGATTCAAATTCTGACACTGGTGAACTCATTGCTGCTGGGATCGAACGGATTGATTCGCCTTATGGACAAATGTACTTCCAGAAACCGTCTGGGAGATACTGTGATGGCCGTCTCATTATCGATTTTCTTAGTAAATTTCCCACCATTGTTTAGTGCCCCATTATGCATTTTCTTCTATGCTCTGTTTACATATTGAATTCAACTCTATTTATCACAATTTGCTTCCCTCCATCTTATTCCCCTGTTTCCCCTGTTTCTTCAGTCCTCAAGAAGAAAATTCACTGGCTTATGTTTGCTTGTTATGGCTGTCACGTTTTTCCTAACACTTTTGGGGTACTGTGATGCAGTGGATGCAATGGACTTGCCGTTTCTGAATGCCTATTTGGATTCAATAGGGCTACCAAGTTTCCAAAAAGGATGCAATTTTGCAGCTGCAGGATCAACTATACTTCCAGCCAATCCAACATCTGTCAGTCCTTTTTCATTTGGAATTCAAGTGAACCAGTTCTTTCGTTTCAAAGCTCGGGTTCTCGAGTTACTAGCTAAAAGTAAGGATTCTCTTGTTCTCAGCCTGTGACTTTCAGAGGTTGCATAACTTGCATGACTTGGAATTTTGATGAAAATCTATTTACATTTGCAAGTTACAATAAAATTATTTAAAAATATATATATAAAATTAAAAAAAAAGAAAATTTTACAGATATACCATTTTATCTGGATTGCAGGTAAAAAATATAATAAATACATTCCAGCAGAAGACTATTTCACGAAGGGGCTTTACATGTTCGATATAGGTCAGAATGATCTTGCTGGTGCATTTTATTCCAAAACGTTGGATCAGATCCTTGCTTCCATTCCAACAATTTTGTTGGAATTTGAGAATGGCTTAAAGGTCAGATTGTGTAACACCTGACTAATAGTTCTCTTTGCTTTATTAGTATTCAAAGCTTGAATTGTTTTTTGGCATAGATACTTTCATTTTTACAAAGACAGATATAAACTAAGACATCTTGAATACAATCTTCACTCTATACTTGGATTTATTGGCTTGTCTTCCAGAGATTATACGACCAAGGGGCCAGATATTTTTGGATTCATAACACAGGTCCTCTCGGATGCTTACCTCAGAATATTGCTAAATTTGGAGCTGATCCATCAAACCTTGATGAGCTAGGATGTGTCAGCACACATAACCAAGCTGCTAAACTTTTCAACATCCAGCTTCATGCTCTCTGTAGAAAACTGCAGGGCGATTTTCCAGACTCCAATATCACATATGTTGATATATACAACATAAAAAATAACCTCATTTCAAATTATTCCCGATATGGTTAGTATGTCTTTATGCATTGTATCATTAGAATCCCTATACTTAAATTTATAGGAGAGTTTTATCCCAGTTCCGTGAAATTTTTAAGCCCAATTTACCCTACCTTACAATATCTCTTTTCAGGTTTCGATCAACCTATAATGGCTTGCTGTGGGTATGGTGGTCCACCGTTGAACTATGACAGTCGGGTTAGTTGTGGGCAAACAAAAGTTATAAATGGAACGACAATCACAGCCAAAGGATGCAGTGACAGCACTGAGTATGTGAGTTGGGATGGAATTCATTACACAGAAGCTGCAAATCAATATGTTTCATCAATGATACTGACAGGAAAATATTCGGATCCGCCTTTCTCTGATAGAATGCCTTTCCTCCTTAATCTTAAGTTCTGAAATGGTTGTTTCTCAACTATCTCATTTATTATTTTTTCTTCTATCTATGGAATTCAAGCATTCCTTGCCAGAATGCCAGTCATTTATTAATATTAATTTCTAACACGTATTGTTCCTCGTTCGTTGTTACTAGAAGTTGGTAATCTGAGATGGCGTTTATCAACTTACGAATATGTAGTAACTGAAAACTTATGTGTGTGTCTAGTTATGCGAGTCCATGGCAACTGGACTCCCTAAAAATAATCTGCTATTTCATATATACACCATTAAAATTAAATGATTGTCCCATTTGCTGGAAAAATATTGGATTAAGTGGAGAAACCTTATCAACTATGATAGCCCCGCAAAACCTTTAAAATTGTTCAAACTGATGAAGGTTGTTTTGCAAGAAGAAAAAGAAAATAAGCATTGCAACAGTAAGACTTTGAGTTGTAATAAGGTATAAGAACAGCAATAAGATAATGACACCATGTGAATCATCATGATTCTGTTACACATTTCATGAGTTAAAACAAAAAATCTAAACTTATCCGCTGATTGCAAAATTTCTTATCAACAAATATGTTGCAAACATTTACACATGTTTTTTATGAAGCGACTTAAAATATCTAAAAGCAATAGATTTCAGTCACTTATTGAGTCACCATAGGAACAAGTAAATAGCAGCATTACTAGTCTCCGTTCTCCTAAAATTTGCCCCACCAAGAACCTGAAGTTTATCAATAGCTGCCACTAGCCCCTCGGCAGAACTATGAACTGCTTCTAGTACTTCTCCTCGGTATAGCCAGGACTTCAATTATAGACCAAATAAACTTATCTTCATGAGTACAATGCCTTCAAGAGAAGCTAGAAGAGAAAATGTTGTTGCGTATGACTAAAAGGAAAAACTCAGGACTTCCGGAAACTGTTAAATCATAGTTCTTCTAAAGGAAGGATCCTATTCGGTAATAAGAAAGCTCGTCTATTCCCATTTTTTCCCTGAATTACAGACTGTATTTGGGGTTTAAAAGCTATCCTATTCCAGCTTGTTGTAGTTTCCAAGTTTGAGCACTCCTGTTTTGTTTTGAAAATGTGGTCCTAACCGGTAATGGCAAGAGCACAAAAGGGTTATTATTAATATTCAGTATTAATTTCCTAATATAAAGAAGCCAAATGGCGACAAAAGGGCTTTACCAGCTCCGTTTTAAGAACTTCAAAGTTCAATTAGTGAAACTACCAAATAGCAGTTTGTGACTGCTATTCAGTGTTAATTTTCTAATCTGAAGAAGTCAAATAGCAAGGTTTGTAAGTATCTCCCTTTCTGAATAGAACATGTGAAACAAGAGGAACTCAATAAGGCAATAAAATCATGGAAATCTATTAAGTGTTATAATTATCTCTTAAAGGGTATTAAGTGTTAGCAATTACGTTTGTTGCTTTTAGGTGCGAAAATTCAGCTTCAACATTTCTCATCTGTTACCTTAATGGCAGGAAGCATGAAAATGAAGATAAAATGGAAAGCTTGTTTGGGAACAGAATCTATGTCTAACATTTCATAACCCTTTTTTGATCTAATATCATACCCCTTTTGTTTTTTTTTTTTCAAATAAAATATTAAAACACTTTAATTTCCGAATATTTATTTATATATTTAACTTAACTTGTATTGATTTTAACTACTCTGGTAGGAAACATTGAACTTAATTATAATAGAATCTTATCTGTTACAATCCTATCTAATCCAATCCCGCATATCAATTCACTCTATGTATGTCATTCGTAACCATACAAGAGTAAAGCTACGACCCATCTTGCTCTACCATGGCTACGAAGCTCTGCATTCTTAGAATCTTCACTTTTATCTCCTTTTTGTCACCTTTAGCTAACTCTTTTGAATTCAAATACCCTGCTGTTTTCAACTTTGGTGATTCAAATTCTGACACGGGTACACTTATAGCTTCTGGCATTGAACGCCTTGACCCACCTAATGGACAAATTTACTTCCACAAGCCATCTGGGAGATACTGTGATGGCCGTCTCATTGTTGATTTTCTTAGTAAACTTTCCGCCAAATTTTAATAGCTTATTCCCCTTTTTCCTCTGTTTTCTTATATTTTTCGCTGTAATGTTGCAGTGGATGCAATGGACTTGCCATTTCTAAACGCCTACATTGATTCAATCGGCATGCCAAATTTCCGAAGAGGGTGCAATTTTGCAACTGCAGCATCAACTGTAGTTCCAACTACTGGATCTATTTGTCCATTTCCATTTGGGATCCAAGTGTCTCAGTTCCTTCGTTTCAAAGCTCGGGTTCTTGAGCTACTAGCTAAAGGTTTGCACATGAATTATCCGGTCTTTCGAGCTATGAAAGAAGCCTTATTTTCAATGTCATTAATGCATAATTGTTTAACAAGTCATTGAAGATTTGTAGCAAAAGTTGTTTATTCTTACATGCAGATGGAAAGACACAGAATCGGGAAGCATTAATTGATGCTCTATTTTCTTTGATGTAATTGCAGGTAAAAGTTATGATAAATATATTCCAGAAAAGGATTATTTTGCAAAGGGGCTTTACATGTTTGATATAGGCCAGAATGACCTTGCTGTTGCATTTTATTACAAAACATTCGATCAAATAATCGCATCCATACCAACAATTTTGTTAGAATTTGAGAATGGCATAAAGGTGAGACTTATGTGGGAGTTGTTTGTCTTTCACTTTCAAGTTAAACAGTCTATTCATAATTCATTTGACACTATATTCTCACTCTTTACACTATGTGTTGGCTTGTTCTCTAGAAACTATACGAAGAAGGAGCTAGAAATTTTTGGATTCATAATACTGGTCCTCTCGGATGCTTAACTCAAAATGTTGTGAATTTTGGAACTGATCAATCAAAGCTTGATGAGCAAGGATGTGTCTGTGCACATAACAAAGCTGCTAAAATTTTCAATACACAGCTTTATGCTCTCTGTAAAAGTTTGCAGGTCTTTTATGCGGATGCAAATATCACATATGTTGATATATACACCATAAAATATAACCTTATTGCCCATTATTCCCGATATGGTTAGTATGCATTTGTTCTTGTGCAAACAGAAATTTTATTCTTAATTCATTGTTTTCTCTTATTGATGCAATTTGTTCTGTTGCAGGTTTTGAACAACCCATAATGACTTGCTGTGGGTATGGAGGTCCACCATTGAACTATGACATTCGGATTGCCTGCGGGCAGACAAAAGTCATAAATGGTACCAAAGTTACAGCCAAAGCTTGCAATGACAGCGAAAAGTTCGTTAGTTGGGATGGAATTCACTATACAGAAGCTGCAAATCGGTTTGTTTCATCACAGATACTCACCGGAAAATATTCTTATCCAATCTTTCCCCGATAAAATGCCATTACTCAACAGAAGGTTATGAAGAACTGTTATGGCTGTCTCTAACTATTTCTTTGATTTTATTTATATGTTTCTTTAAAACTTCATCTGCCAACCTCAAGCAGTACTTGCCAATCATCAATCAATTTAAGTTCTAAAATACTAGTGTACTTTGTGATTGGAAATCAAGAATCCCAGATTGCATTCATTATTTGTTCGTTCTCTCAACATAACACCATATTGACAAACCCTTTTCTGCATTACTTGAAAAACTTATTCCTTTGTGTAGTTATATGGATTTAAAGCAACTGAACACCATAAACCTAATCTGCAATTTATATACACTTTTGAAGCTGAAACTTAATATTGTTTTACGTATTTGCTGGAAAATTGTAGTAAGTCAAAAAATCTCATCACCTCTGGTAGCATAGCCATAGACAACATAAGTCTAAAATTTGGGATCCGATTTTATGTATGCTGTTTTTTAAGAAAAGCTCGAAAATGAGCATCCCAAGAGTTCAGCATCTAACTGTCATAAGATCTTAGAATAATTCTAACAAAATGGCAGTATGTACTCAAACTCAGAAATCCATGTTCTGTTACACAAGTTACAGTTCAAACCAAAAATCTGTACTTATCCTCTGATTGCAAGGTTCTCGATCAACAAATTATAATGCAATCGTTTATTGTCATTTGTACAACTGTGTTATACAAGTTCTTTCTCAAGCATGTAACTTGAAAGATCTGAAAACTAGAAATCTTCGGTTACTTCTTGGAGACATAAGCATAGTATTGTGCCATTGGAACAACAAAAGCAATCACCAATAGGCCACCAACAACAAGACTGAATTGTCCCCGTTTTTCATCTGTCTCTTCCCTGGTTTTGAAGTTGGATTCTCGTTTGTTATCTTTAAACTTGGGGCCCCCAGGATCTGGAAGTCCATCAATGGCAGCTACTAGCCTCTTGGCAGTACTATAAACTGCTTCATTGTACTTTTCTTCTGTGGCCAAAACTGAAAATATGAACCAAAAAAAACTGATCATCAACAGTACGATATGTTAACAGAATCATAGAGGAGAAAAATTGCCGGTGCAAGCGATTGAAGCAAAAAATCAACACCTCCAAAAACAGTATAGTTATCTCATCTCTAAAACTAACAGCAGGAAGCATGAAAATTTACACCTTCAAATTTGAAAACTTTTTGGTTGGTCAGAACCATCAACTATTATTTAGATAGAAAAGGAATTAGGGTTTGACATATCCCAGAACAAAGTCTGTATCTCAAATTGAGAGTATTAAAACAAATAAAGGCAGTCCTGAAATGAACTTAATGAACAATATGCCAGATGAAATATTTGCCCCATTTGTCAACCCCATGAATAAAGAACCATAATCAGTCTCTTCGCTGCAGATTTACTTTTCTGACAAGTATTCCAATATTATTTAGCCATCAGTTACGAATATTGCATCCAAATCCATGGTGTATCATGTTCTTTCCCATGTCATTCTTAAGTTTCCAGGGGTACTACAGCAAATTGTTCCAATATGCCACCTAGCTAGTTTGCATTGCTGATGAACATGACATTATACATGAAAATATAATGTATACTAACCAGGAAGGTTCTCAGATACAGTGGAGTCAAGGACATTTTCTCCAACAGCTTGGATAAATGCAGGGCCACCAGTGACTGCCCCCTCCTTTTGACTGGTAATGAGAACAACAATGCCCTTGTTATTGCCCTCTTCAACGGAGGGATACCACTTTTCTAATAGTTGGTCAGCATACTCAAAAGCATCAGCTTTGCTCTGCAACCCAACATAATCAATGCTCAATATCCAAAATTATAATCAACAAGCAGTTAAATTCTTGAATTTTCACAGTTCCAATAAAAACTTAAAAAAAACCCGCCAACATGATTACCTTTGTATTCTTAAACAAACTAATTGCCATCTATATTTGCAATTATATACTTTCTATAATTAAGTAACAAAAGTCACATGACCTCGAATCATTTCCCTCCTCACGTTCAAACCTCTGAGCATAACCAGGCAGAAAATAAGTAACTTTCAATCATTTCTTCTTTCTCTAAGTTCCTATAATCCAGATGATAAACAGTTTTATTTCTTCAGATCATCAAAAGGATGTTCCAAAAGAATCAAAATTCACACCATACTACACTAACAAGTGCATACGAACAATCACATAACGTCAACAAAAAACCAAAAACTTACAGTGAGTTTCCTAACAGTGATGAAGTTAATGTGGAAGTTCTTTCTCGACTCCAAATCAGACAAAAGCTGCTTCAAGTCAGATCTTGTGACTCTGCTAAGCACCCCAGCATCATCAACTACAAAGGAGTCCTTTGGTGGACCTTCATTTATTACATCAAACTCAGATGCATTTGCATCACCCGAGTACACTAGTGGGGAAAAGTTGAGCGCCAAAGATAGAGCCAAAGCTGCCAGTCCTTGCTGTGCATGAGTAAACCAGCTTCTGGGTAATGGAGACAATGCCTTCGGTGATTGAACTGACTGTTTCTTGAGGCAACATGTAACAGGTTTGGTGCAAAAAAGGGAACTTGAACGTTGTTGTGAGGGAGGAGACAGAAGGGTCTTTGAAGAGGAAGGTTTTGGGTTGAGAAGAGGAGAGATAGAGTGAGAGGAGAGAATGGTTTCCATGGCAGAGTTCCAGAGTAGAAATGGAGGTCTAAGAGAGAGAAGAATTTAAGAAAAATAGATGAAAGATTTTTGTTCCCTCCCACTGTGTCACTGTTGCTCATTTGGGTGGTTAGTATTTGTTTGTTTTTGATTGGTTGGATAAATTTTAGAGAAGATAATGTCTCTCAGCCATGGATTGCAACTGAACAAGGACATCTTTGGAACCAAATATCCTCCATGTGGGTAATTATGTCATCTATGGTAAAAGATGAATATAAACTAACATAATTCTTTACTTTTGATGTTTTAAAAACAAAGAAGCAGTTATTTATTTTTTTATTTTATAGCAAAAATGAAATGAAAAGTCAAAGATACCCTCCATCATCCTCATATAAAATCTACAATTATGCCCCACATTATCTTCCTCCGTTTTTCAACAGCCATGAAAGCTAACTTCACTCCCTCGTGGCCATGGCCATTCTTCTATCACTCTCCCTCTCTCCCAGCCACCCACCAAACTGTCCACAAAGCCCCAAACTCACCTCTCTGACCACCCCAACCGCTTTTTCCAAGAGACACTTCTTTCTCAAAACTGCTTCACTTTGTTTCATTTCCTTGGCCTCACAACACCCACTTGCGCAATCTTTAGCTGAACCTTCGCCGCCTCCAAAACCTGCTCTTTCTGGCATTGCCAACACAAAGTCTTGGTTCCAGTTTTATGGTGATGGCTTCGCCATTCGAATCCCTCCTCAGTTTGAGGACGTCATGGAGCCTGAGGTGTGTTCTACTTACGTGAAATCTTGTATGCTTATTTGTGTGGCCATGTATGCATACAATCATATGACTTGTTGTTATCTATTGATACTGGAATTAGGATTTCAATGCTGGGTTGTCTCTATATGGGGATAAGGCAAAGCCAAAGACCTTCGCAGCCCGGTTTGCATCTCCTGACGGGTATTGAATTTGCCTTTTTCTGTCAAATTGGGATTTTCTAAAATTGGTAGCTGAACAAGACATGTACTCACATTGATGCCTCGCGATTTAGGGTTTATATTTAAATGTTATTGTTAATGCAGATCTGAAGCTTTGAGTGTTGTAATTCGCCCATCCAATCAACTCAAAATCACCTTCTTAGAGGTTTGTGTATGACCAATGTCTGTATTTTCGTGTGTGTAAATTTATAATATTAATTTTTTCCATTTTCTTTGTTGGTCTTTATTAGCGCGGGAACCTTTAATTTGTCTCAAATGAGGATCTATATGTATTATGGACCAATTTTGGCTAGTGTAGACTTGTTTTCAGTCTTTTCATCATTTGCTTTGCCTTTCTCAGTTGGATTACAAATGCCTGGAAGACTGAACTTTTACATTGATTTCTAAATTTCTCGGATAAAGACCAGATCTTTTTGGTAGATCAGGTTACTTAACCATGGCAGTTCCTTCCATTAATATTATTAGGAGCCATCTTAATTTATTTTATTTTATTTTTTTTAGTTACATTTGTAATCGTCCATAAGCCCCGAGGAACTTACATGTTACTCTCCCAACTTGAACAGGCCAAAGATGTTACTGATTTTGGTTCTTTGAAAGAGGCTGCAAGGATCTTTGTTCCCGGTATACTGTGATTTGATCACTCTTCTGTTTTTAGTTCTATGATTCTAGTAGAATTGGTGAATCTTTTCATCAGGTTGTAAAGATATTTACTTACCTTCTCTCGTTTCTGGTTGGTCAGCTGTTACATGGGAAAAAGTGCGCTCAAGTTTTTTCTTCATTTGTGTCCCTTACTGAAACTGATAGGTATCTGCATTGGCAGGTGGTGCAACTATATATTCTGCTCGAACAATAAAGATAAAGGAGGAGGATGGCTTCAAGTAAGTTTATCTTTGAGTTGAAGTCTTGGTGTTGATAAAACATCAGCACATATTGCAATCGAACTAAATGTTTTCCTCATGAGAAAAATAAATTATTTACTTTTGTCAGTGATATTACGAATTCAATGGAACAAGAAAGGTGGCTACAATTCTGTCAGGCATAGCTAAGATCATTTTTCTTCCAACCCTTCTATTGCAAAAATTGGATGCTCTGAATTTAAGTACATGCCCGAAAATGCTTGAGAATTAGTACAGTCTAGGTGATTAAAAGCTTCACTATATGGCTTCAACAATTTTAAAGCAATTTGTTCTTGCTATAGATACACAGTCTAGCTGAGGTGTAATAAATGTATGATATGCACAAATTTTAATATATAACAATCTTTGGTTTGACTTTTTCAGGACTTATTACTTCTATGAATTCGGTAGGAACGAACAGCACATAGCACTAGTAGCTGCTGTTAATGGTGGAAAGGTCAGTTGAATGCCTGCCTGTTTACGGTGGTATGATATTACTTTCCAACATGCTGAAAAGCAATACCTATTGCTTGTCAAAAACTTTGCATAGGCAAATATATAGCCAGACTTACATACCCCAAGATCAATTAATAAATTACTGAACTTGAGCCCAAGTGCTTATGATGTCACAGGTCATTCTTGCTTACAGTTTGATTATTTCAATATTCAGTCTAGTAAATCATGCTCCACTTCATATTGCAGACATTTATTGCTGGAGCAACTGCTCCAGAGTCCAAGTGGGATGATGATGGTGTAAAGCTACGGTCTGCTGCTATATCACTTATGCTTTTGTAGTCATCTGCACTGTAAGTTCTTTATAAGGTTTGTTTGAAACATTTACGGCACTTACATCTCATTTATCTAGCTTAGACAAAGAAAAAGTTGGTTATTAGATTGAATTCTAGTCATCATCATGAGATAATACAAATTCAATAAAACTTTGTCTTACAAAATGAATTAAATTGTAATTTTAGTCCCATCATATCATTTAGTTATTTTATTAGTCAGTAGAACAATAAGGTATACAGTTATAATTAGTATTTTCTGTTGTTGCAAACAGATTGTGTCCCATGTAATTGCAACATTAGAATATTGTCCAGATTCAATGATTGTTAACCCTTCTTCAGCGGAAGTCGGCTTTCAACTTAACATACTATTTTTTTTTGTCCCCTTCTTTTCCTGCCAGCAGATTGTGTTTATTTTGTCACACTACTCTGCTGCTTTTCGTACATGGCGCGACTCGCATATTTTGCTGAGACATTATGGAGACTAACCACGGGTTTGGAGATCTATGGAATTATCTTACAATCATCAGGCTCAGCTAGTGTTTAGCTTTTAGCAACCTAGCTTTTAGTACGAGCTGTGAAGCAGCTTATAGCTTGTAGAGTTTGAATGGAGAACTTGATTGAGAGGCTGGTTGTAAGTGGGCATTTTTTGTCCAAAGAATTTTGAAAAATTCATCCAATTTTTAAAAAATAAAGCATAATGTGGTGACTTTTGAGTTAAATTTCTTCAGCCAGGGCTTATGACAGAATAACAACGTTTGTACTGACTGATGTGGTAGTAGCAATGACTTTACAACTTGATAGGTACATAAGAACATCCTTTTAAGCACCCTGCCAGCTGGTCTTGTGTTATGTAGCTGTCTGATATTAGAGTTGTACAAGCTTTGACTAGCAGTGTCCCTGAACAATACCGTGAAGATGTACGTGCAAACATGCTTGCCCGCATGGTTGTTTTGAGGCATATGTCGACACATTTTGGTACTGTTGACACTGACATAACAAATTAATGCTTGTGTTTGTGTTGCTTTAAATCCTTATTTGAGTTATTGTACCTGCCCTCCAACCCTCCATATGAAAGTACAGAGTGGTTTTAGCAAAAAGAAGGGTTTGTGGTTGTGGGTGACATGTACTTGTAATGGACAAGCTCAGCCTTTTGACATGTACTTGTAATGGACAAGCTCAGCCTTTCTGTGTTTGCATATGGGTGGCATCCTAAAACCTGGAAGCTTTTAACTAATCCATAGGAGGATTTTAGGATCCAAGGCTACCATACCTCCGGTTGGCCAGTAATACCTCATCCGTATTATGATCTCAGGTTTGTGCCAATTTGATGTGTATACATACCCTAAAATGTTGCTTTCTCCTATATTTTGCACAAACGGGCTTGCAATGGTGTGTGACTGTTAGAAGAAGATTTGTCTCTTGCACAAAAATGGCTTCTGGTACAGTGTCAAAAAAGGAAAATTAGGATTTGGTAGGATAATATTTTGGATGTTCTTGTTCATTGAATCATGCAAAATAGTTGATGGGTCAGATTCATCTTTCCTTTCATTATCGGCATTGATTTGAAGCAAATCTCAGTCTACCTTCTCCGAATTTTGTATCCCTCTCACATATATAAAATTTAGAACTGGAAAATGCTACGTCGAGTCCAAGATGGTCAAAATTAGTAGTCTATGGAAGATAAAATGTTACATCATGTGTGGTCCAGTACCACTGAAGATGGTTGTTATGGTGGGCATCCACGGCTCCTTGGCTGGCCCTGGGAAGATTGCCCTACTATTGGTGGCGCCTTCAACTTTATACGTAGAACAACCTATCAATTCAACAACTTGAATAAATAATCCATAAATGGTTAACCCCAAATTTCATCTGGCATTTCATCTTTGTTTTTATAATGGTAGATAATGATTTGTAATAATTAATCTGAGCCTCTGTGGGTGTTCATAGTTGATTACTTTTGATCGAAAAAAATGTATTTAATGAGATAAAAACTTATTTCTAATCACTTGGATACTAAAAAGGATTAATTTACATTATACAGCTGTGCTTCAACCAACGCACAAGTCTCTTTCACCTGGTAACGTCTAATGCCAGTATCAATAAGATATTTCGGCTAATAACGACAAATTACTACACTAATCTCTCTTGATCAAATCAAATCAGAAGTGTGACTATAAATAGTTAAATAGCTAATCCAGAGAGTTCTTTACGTGATAAACAGGTAGATTATTCTGGTTGACACGCGTTAGAAGAGACTTCAAAACGATAAGGATTTGGCCTAAGAATGAAGTAAACAAACGGTCTGTCTACAGTATATCCGATGTATCGATATATTATTTGTCAATTTTTTATAAATTCAGTATAAGAGTTGTAAATCTTTATATAAAAATCATAAATATAAAAAAAAAGTTGTAAATTTCCATTTACGACTTTTATACAATGATTTATAACTTTTACACTAGTTTACAAAAAATCGAAAATAATTTCATTTACAACTTTTACACTTCATATTTACGATTTTTATACAAAAATTTATAATTTTTATACTAAAAATTATAAAAATTTAGAAAAGTGATACACTGATACAACCGATGTACCGTACCGTAGTTAAAGCCTAAACAAACACTTGGGGATCCAAAGCTTGTCACAATCTTCAAATATTGGGTAATGACACTTGAAGCAAAGGATGGATCTTGATCTAATAATAAATAGCAATAAGAATAAGAAAGTTACTATATTGGCCAAATGTTTAGGTGAAGTAAATAAAAGTAATCCTGCTTCTGGGATTGGATGGGCCACAAAATATTAGCCACATCCATAAAAGGTTTATGTATATATGAGCCTAAGTTATAAGCTATCAACACATCCTTTTCTTAGCACGTGCAGTGTTTGATGCATGGCAAAACGAGAAACATCCATTGTACCACTTGAATTAGGATCTGATTTTTTTTTTTTTCGCATGAATTTTAAACACCTGTTGACCCATCTGTGTTTTCACTATACAGAAGTTTGAGAAAATTGCTTATCTTCAGAAGAGTAAATCTGAAAATAAAGGAAAATTTGAGATGATTGAATGAAGAAGACAAAAAATTGAATAGGAGATGGGGGTAGGTGAGTTGTCTCCGGTGATTGCGAGTGATGAGTTATGTGTTTTGTCATTTTACCATCCATCCCCACAGGCTTCTTATGATTGGTTTTGTTTTCTTCACTTTTCAACACTCTTTAGAGACCCGTGCTTCTACTTCTATTTCTACTTTCGTCTTCCTCAATTTCACGGGATGCCTGTTTACCACCCTATGCTTGTGTTAGTGTACCTTGTAGGTAAATATTAACTTATTTTTACTCCATTTAAGATTTGACCACATTAAGTGGGATAGGTTAGATTTTCACAGGCTTATATTAGAAGCTAGGAAATGAATTAATCAATAAGTCATGGCACACCCAATTCACTAATTAATATTAATTATATGTGTAGATGTTTGAAGAATTCAAAGCCTCTTATCTCATTACAAACACTTACATAATAAATCTAGTTATTGATACATCATAATGGAACCCATGATTGTATCTCATTCTTATTCCTTAATTAGAATTTGTCATACCCAAATCAAGCACCATATCATATTTTCACAAAGATAAATGTACTACTATAAATATAACTATTAAATTCTCTAACATAAACAAAAATATAAATTTTAAAAGAGCCCCATTACAAAGGAAACCAAAGTTTAAAGACTCTGATTATGCATAGATAATGTTAAATTCTCTTGTATATAGATTCTGGTCTTCAACCAATTATATGCCCAGTGATGAGATTCTACATCTCTATGTATTTTATCCTATTTTATTTGCTACCTAATCTTGATTAGGACTAGAATACCATATCAGCATTAAAATCTCAAAAAATCAATCAAGATCCAATCAGTCCATCTATATGAATAAACATATATACAAAAGAGTTAATCTAATAATATCATGTCTACATGTCTTAGATCAATATTATAAGCATGATTTAATCATGACCCATTTACTATCAGATTGGGGAAAGCCAAAACGGTCACTAATTAATAAACGAATAGGCTAAGAACTCATAAATGCCAAATAAATTTTCATCATATAACCCACTTAATTATAAAATCATGGAAAGCAAAAACATTTAATAAACAAATATGCTACAAGGTCAAAAAGTTTTCATCATAGTTTAAGCGACTCACATCTGACTTATGTGGGAAGCACACTTGATAACAGATATGCCAAATATATATCGAACATGCTTGTTCACAAGAAGGAGACGACATATTTATCTATATTTATAATTAATATTTTAATTGTAAACTATAATAGTTTGATATGTTGATCTCTCTTGCACGTCTTTAATATGGAAGTACCAGATCTTTTGAATTCTTAAGGGGCTAGCTAACGGCCATATGAACTTGAAGACCACCAATTCTCTATGCCCACATCCACCTACAACCACCCCAACTCTCACCAATCAACAATTCACACGTCATCCAACTATGTTACTTATTAGTATATTATATAAGCAAATACTACGTTAATTTATATGAGTATGAGTAAGTTTATATAAATAGTTTGTAATAATAGTATTACTCTTATCCAAAATATACATTATTATGATTTATAAGTGCTACGGACAATCAGGTAAAAATTTTGCAATTGCATGGCTGATTCTGGTGGTGCCACGTATTAGGTTGCAGCAATTTGATAACAATATGGTTGCAGAGAATCAGAAGTAAACCAACTACCAGTCTTCCCTCCACCTGAACCTTAAAATGAATTGAAGAACGATCAAAAGACAGCAAGAAAGACTAGTCATAATTAACCCATCTCAATTTCTCGTCCTTAACCCGCATTTCCCTCTTTTAACTGTCTTCATCTCATTGAATCCCCACATTGTGAATGCCAAATTCAGCTTTACATCTCCAACAAACATGGCTTCCCATGAAACTTTACACCACCTTTCAGCACTGCAGGAGTCATCATCATCATTTCTTAGTAGCAGTACAATTATTGCACTCAGTGTGTTCTTCACTCTCCTCTGCGCTTGCATCATCATCGGCCACCTTCTCGAAGAAAACCGCTGGGCTAATGAGTCCATCACAGCGCTTCTTCTAGTGAGTGTGGAATAAGTGACTTTCTTGATTGGTTGCGTTGGAGTACATGTGTTGGTCAACTTCAAGTATTTTTTTCTCTTTTGTGTGGTTGATTGGTTACAGGGTTTGTGTGCCGGAGCAGTGGTGCTGTTGGTTAGTAAAGGAGAGAGTTCTCGTATATTAGTGTTTAGTGAGGATTTGTTCTTCCTGTATTTGCTTCCACCGATCATTTTCAATGCAGGGTATGTTCTTAATCTCTATCTAAATCAACTTTGATTGCTAATTCTAGTTCTATGAAATATTGTTCAGTTTTTTTCATTTTTTTATGCATGTGAAACTGAGCATTAATGTAGATCTATATACTGATTTTCTTCATTTTTCTTTCTTCTGGGTTGGACAAGAATCTTGATATTTGTGATTTGGAATTGGAGTTGATGAGTTAGCCATGCTGCTTCTTGAAAATTTTTCTCTCTAATGTCCGAAATTTTGGTTCCAGATTCCAGGTCAAGAAGAAGCAGTTTTTCAAGAATTTTACAATTATTTTGTTGTTTGGAATATTTGGTACAGTAATTTCATTCTGCATCATATCAGTAGGTAAGATCCTCTGATCTCTCATCTACTTCTCTATTGGTTTAGTTACAAACCTGAAATTATTAAAAGTATTTTTTTAAATCATTTTTTTCAGGTGTTTCTTTACTATTTGGGAAACTCGGAATTACAGAACTTGATACTAAAAATTACCTTGGTAATCTATAATTATTCCTTGATTTTATTTTGTTTGAGACACAGCTAGAGTTAACTCATTTCCATGTCCTAACTGCTTGAACTTAAAATATATGCAGCTGTTGGAGCTATATTGTCTGCGACAGATTCAGTTTGTACGTTACAGGTACATCTGATGAAGTTTATATCTATTTGCTCCAAGTACTAATCTAATATTGTACACAGAATTGATGTATTTTATCGTTGATGATGTTGAAGGTTCTCAGTCAAGATGAAACGCCCTTCCTTTATAGTGTTGTATTCGGGGAGGGAGTGGTGAATGATGCAACCTCTATTGTACTCTTCAATGCAGTCCAATCAATTGACTTCAACAACATTGATGGCACAATAGCCTTAAAGTTGCTGGGAACCTTTCTTTACCTTTTCTTCACCAGTACTGCTCTTGGTGTAGTTGTAAGACATTGTATTGATGGTTCCCTTCCAAATTCAATAAGTTTGTGAATTGTAACCTGTTGCTTAGGCCTTTGAGCTCACAAGCCCGTGTCTGATTGTCAGTTTAGACTGACATTAATTAGAAACTTCCTGGCTTGATAAATTTGATTTTGATGATGATTCTATCTTCTAACAATTTATTTGGCAATTTTTCAGGTCGGTCTTTTGAGTGCTTATATCATAAAAACACTTTATTTCGGAAGGTACTTGATTCTCTGCAGTTTCCTGTGCAAGCTTCTTGTGTTGCCTAGAGTCTTTTTATTCTACTCAGATTTCTTCTTGCTTAAGCACTTGCCACTGCATATCCTCTATATTAAAAAAATGTTTAAGGGCCATTTCTTATTTGTTGATTTTCGTGTGACCGTTGAAAACTTCAACTAGTCTCAAAGATACCCAAGTGAGTTTTAAATCTAAGTATACCCTGACACGTGACAGCATTGTTTCTTTCATCGACAGGCATTCTACAGATCGTGAAGTTGCACTCATGATGCTTATGGCTTATTTATCCTATATGTTAGCTGAGGTACTCTCACAACAATATGTACACTGATTGAATGTGGAAGCTCACTAGAAGACTCTTTGAGCGTTTACTCCCCGTTCACCATTTAATGCCTAATAATTTTCAGTGTTTCCAATTCAATAATTCTGCCAATGCATCAACAATCAACCGCTTCACATCTCATGCAAATGCATTCATAGACTTTTATTTGATCTCTGGTTGGCAATATGTTCTTCAACTGGAATCAAATATATGAGAACCAAATTCATCCAGTTCTCTAATATAGAAGTTCTTGCAGATGCCTCTTAACCAAAATTTAGAAATGTATCTTGTAGCTGTTGATTCTGAAACTAACAGATCTAATTTTTCCTGCAGCTTTTAAACCTCAGTGGAATTTTGACTGTTTTCTTCTGTGGAATTGTTATGTCTCACTACACATGGCATAATGTGACTGAAAGTTCACGGATAACAACCAAGTGAGAGCATACTCTTTTAGCTTCATTTACTCTTTCTATGTTTCCCATTTTTTCCCTTCAGTATCCAAAGAAAAAAATAATCCAAATGAAAGCATATCTATAAGTGAATTTGAAGGCAGATGAATTGATCATCATATTCAGTTGTTCTATTCATATAGATGGACCGTCTCATTACTTTTTCTAGCTTTGTTTTAATATAGTTCTTAACTTCCCAAGGTCTAATGAGCTAAACTTAAGGAAATGTTTATATGGAGAAATGAAGCATGAATTGAGAGCACCTGTTTGAATCGTTCCAATTGCTAATGATACAGGCATGCTTTTGCAACAATTTCATTCATTGCGGAAACTTTTATTTTCTTGTATGTTGGTATGGATGCCTTGGACATCGACAAATGGAAAGCCAGCAAATCAAGGTAATTTTCGTCTTCTAGCTGGTACTCTAGTATTATTAGTTATTTGCTAGTTGCTACTCAGCATACAACTTGATTATATTCGCCAATGCTGAATTCAACATTTAGAGTTATTGTTACACTAAATTCTAACTTGTTTTATATGCATGATTCAGTGCAGGAATGTCAATTGCTATTAGTTCGACAATGTTTGGATTTGTCTTAATTGGAAGGGCTGCATTTGTGTTCCCGCTGACAAATATCTGGAATTGCATTAAGAAAAGAAGCGGTGCAAAAATAGAGTTCCGACAACAGGTAAAAATTGAAGGCATTCAAACACTCAGCTATTGTCTTGTACCTCTTCTAAACCAGCTTTTCTTCTAACCCTTTGAAATTTCAGTTTATAATGTGGTGGGCAGGCCTGATGAGAGGTGCAGTCACCATTGCTTTGTCATATAACGAGGTCACTTCTAACATCCCCAGTTGCATTCTAACACTTTCAAGGGTTCAATTGTTTGGTTCTTGGACTCATGTCAAAACTTGTACATAACATAATTGCAGTTTTCAAACACTGACTCTGAGGAGACTTCAACACAAGATTCAGCACTAATGATCACCTGTACCATAATTGTTGTTCTGTTTAGCACAATGGTATGCTAAGAAATTTCTTTTATGCTCCAAATAGTGAAGTCAATACAGTGCACTCTGAACATTAGTGTGACAGATTGTTTCTTGTATAAAACAGGTATTTGGTTCCATAACAAAGCCTTTGATTGAAGCATTGCTTCTGCGACACTCAAAGCCAACAGTTTCAGATGCATCTGATATTCCTAGTCTAGAAGACTTGAGACTTCTATTCATTGAAAATGGGGATTCAAGTGAGCAGGGGGGCAATGGCAATGATCAACCTGGAGCCCGCAAGGCAAGTAGCTTGAGGTTGCTTATAACTAACCCCACTAGTACTGTTCACTACTTCTGGAGAAAATTTGATGATAAATTCATGAGACCAGTGTTTGGTGGACGTGGGTTTGTACCATTTGTACCTAGTTCACCAACTGGTGCAGCTGATCAAGCTTCTTAAATCAAGAGGTTTTCCTAGTAGTTATTGCTATTTTTTATATTTTTTTTAATTTCTTAATGTCCTTATTATTATTTTTTTCTGTTGTCATAATAAAATCTATGAGGAAGGTCTGAGCCTTTTTTTTTCTATATGTATTATATATAGAAAAAAGAAAATTTTGGTAAAGTAAAGCTGTTGTAACTATTAGAACCCTTGCTTGAACTCTTTTTAACTGTCTCATAAGCAGACAAATTTTGACTTTTAGACTTGTAGTAATGGATGGATGGATTGTCTTTATCGCTTGTTTCTCCAAAGCAACGTATACGATAGCGTAAGTGACAGAGTCTTGTAAAAATTATTTCCTCTCTTAAATTTTTAGCCGCTTATTAGCTTGTTACATTACATCAGCCGAATCATGATACAGTGGAGACAGAAAGGACTCTCTCAATGAGAAGCCAAGCCAAATGACCCTCTACTTACAATTCATAAGAGGCAGAGAGAGAGAATTAAAATCGAAGTGACCTGGGCAGTCTAGAATGGGAGCTTGTTGATGTAATATACATACACAAACAGTAATGAGTTAATCACACAGACCCCCTGCCACCCCCCCCACCCCAACGCCCCTCTGAGTTTTAGCTTATTTTCGTCTATATTCACTATTTACCACTTTTCATCAGCATATACCCCTGGCTTTTTCAAAATTCATTATGGAGAACCCGTCCGTCAGTTTTGCCGTTAAGTATATGTAAAAAAATGAAATAGACATGGCTAAAAAGGTTATTTTAACTGGTGTTGGTCAACAACATATAAACATAAGTCAATGAAATAAAATAACCCTACCACTTTCTTTCTCTATTCTTTTTTATGCTTTCTTCGATTCTCCCTGTCCCCACTTCTTTGCCTTTTGCCTTTGCGTTCTTGTTGGCGTGACCCTTCACTGTCTTTTGCTCAACCGGAGGCTGGTCCATAACCATTTTCGACTGAAGAAAGTTCGTTCAGCCCTTGAACACGTGATTGGGTAAGTGTCAATATAGCTTTTGACAAGATATTTGTTTATTTATATCGGTAAAACGCTGCACACATACAAAACTTTTGAACTATATAGTTGTGGGTTTTTTTGTCATTCTACAGATTTTAATCGATTTTTATTGTGATATTGTTATTTGTAACTATTATTCTAGTGTTTGTATCTATTTTTTTCTGTCAGAACCCTAAAATGGAGCGAAATCTGGGTTTTTTTTTTTGTATTTGATAATAAAAGTTTGTAACTGATGTGACAATATGTTTGTTTGGAAGCTTATAATGACATGCATGCATTGAATGAGTTTTTCATTTTCATTTTTTAAGGTCGTTCATAATGCATGGCCTATGTAATGGGTAGTAGTTATAGGGGTTTTTGAAATTAATGGAAGACAATGATAATAGATATCATAACGTGTTGGTATAAAATATTATATTGTATATCTTGCATGCATGCATGCATATTTTTTTTTTGATACTTAACTTTTACTTAAACAATCTATGTTTTTGTTGCGAGCGCGCGACTGCACCCGCAATAGCTTTTGTTTGTTATCCTTTCAAATTTGCTTAATGGTTCGTAGTTAACAAGGCAAACGTTTGCAAGTGAAGTTTTCAGATGAAACTTCATAAAGTGAGTCACCAAAACACTATCATGTTGCCTTTTTTTTAATCTATTTTCCATAAATTGTATTTGGAATCAGTGTTTTGCCTTCTTTTTTTGTTGGGTGTAAACTTAGTAGTTTTGGTGGTATTTAATATCATTGTAGGAATTTTTTACTTGGTACGAATATTGTTTTGAGGCTTGCAACAGATAATTTGTGATGTTTTTAACTTTCTTTTCATAAGCTTGCATGTCTATGTCATGAATGCATTTGGAGTCAGTGTGATAAATAAGTTTGGTTTTGGTTCTTTTTGGTATAAGCTTGCTAGTTTTGGTGATATTTATTCCCTTTTAGCTTTGTTAAACTTGCTATGAAAATTGTTTTTTTTGTTTGATAAGTTAATTTGTGGTATATATGTTAATTATTATTAAATATTTAGTTATGAAATTAATCTAATGGATTCTCTCTCTCTCTCTCTCTCTCTCTCTCTTTCTCTCTCTGTTTATTTGTTTCAACTATCCTTTCACACACTTGCGTATCTATGAATGCATATGGCAGTAGGATATGATGGATCCTATTTATTTAACATTAAGATGTTTAGAATCTAAGTATCCTACCTCTCTTTCTCCTCTTTATTGACTATGATAGAGTTAGTAGGATAGGACTGTTTGTTGCAGCAAATGAGGTTTGTAATCTAGGGTTAGATGATCATAGAGATGTTAAATTTAATGTTAACTTACCTTGGAATAGGGATATGATAGACATTGACACTGATACCAAATTTCTAGAAGTATTCAGAGAGTGCCAGAAAAATATGCTTTTCGAAGTAACAATGTTAGTTGAGGTTACACCGTTAGATACTAAACTTTTAGCATGTGAGATGCCTGAAAAAAAATATGTGGGGGAAAATGATGTTGGGGAGAGTAATGAAGGTGAAAATGACCCTAGTGGACCTCAATCTGAGTTGTCCCAAGATGGTCAAAATGTAGGAGATGAACATGAGATACAGAGAAAAGAAGATGAGGTAGAGTTTGTTGCTCATTTTGTTGGCCATAGTGAGTATGATTTAGATGCAAATTCATATGCATACTATAGGCCTGAATCTGATACAGAATTTGTGAACTATAATAATAATGAGAGGGAGAGTAGTGATAGTGGAAGTGGTGAAGAGGTGTCATCACATAACAGCTCTCATTATCAGAGTATGATGGAGAGCATTTCCACAAAATTATGAGTAGTTTAGATGAAGAGGTTGGAAGTGCTAGAATGGCTAGAGTTCAAAGGTAACATTTATTTAGGCCAACTGCAGATGAAAATGTTGTCTTTAGGCTAGGGTAGAATTTTGAGAATATTCACCATTTTAAAGAAGCCTTAAGATAGTATTCAATCAGGAGTGGGATTGTATTGAAAAGAGAAAAAAAGAGAGACGGAGAGTTATATGTAGGTGTACAGCTGCTAGTTGTCCATAGAGGATTCATGCTTCCTTAACCCAAGACTTAGTCACTTTCAAAATTAAGATCTTTTATCCTGATCATAGGTGTGAAAAACAGCGTAATACTCTAGAATGCATATATACATGGACAACCAAACAATATGAAAACATCATTAGAGATAATCCTAATGTAGAAATTGAGTGGTTAGAGAAGGATATTAAGAGAAGATTTGGGCCGGAACCTTCAAAACAAAAATTGTATAGGGTAAACATGAAAGCTCTTCAAGTGATAGGAGAAGACCACCAAAAAGCCCTTAACCTACTGCACAAGTATGCCAATGTAGTGCAACTAACAAATCCTAGTTCAACTGTCTTTGTCAAGGTAGATTGTGAGTTAATTTCTACATCTCCAAAATTTCAGGGCTTTTTTATTGGTTTTCCCGTTCAAAGCGTAGGTTTTAATGGAGGTTGTAGACCATTTATTGGTATAGATAGATGTTATCTCAATGGGCCAATGGGAGGGGTGCTTTTAGCTGTTGTAGGTATTGATACTAACAATGGTATGTACCCTTTAGCAATAGTTGTGAGGTGGAATGCAGCTTAACTTGGAATTGGTTCCTTGAACAGC
Organism: Boswellia sacra; assembly: GCA_013180625.2. Classification (NCBI taxonomy): domain Eukaryota; kingdom Viridiplantae; phylum Streptophyta; class Magnoliopsida; order Sapindales; family Burseraceae; genus Boswellia; species Boswellia sacra. The sequence continues at coordinate 55,211 of SNVD02010934.1, read as the reverse complement.
TAGGTGAGCATTTAGGAGGGGCTGACGCACCTGGGATGCCTATGACTTTTATGAGTGATAGGTAAAAGAGAATCTTTAATGCTTTAAATTTAAAGTGGCCATATGTATCTCATAGATACTGTGCAAAGCATCTGTATAATAGTTTTAAGAAAGAACACTATGGGCTAGGTCTACAATTGATGTTTTGGATAGCATGCAAAGCTAATAATATTAATGACTTTCACACTGCCATGGAGGAGATCAAATCGGTGGATTATAGGGTATTTGAGTACTTGTCAAACATTCCTGCCAATAGTTGGAGTAGATATGCATTTGATGAAAGGGTCAAAGTTGACCATGTCACTAATAACATCGCTGAATCATTCAACCCTTAGATCAATAGGCATCGCAGTCAAACCTGTTTGACAATGGTAGAGGATATAAGAAGAAAGAATATGAAGAGGCTGCAAAGAAAGTAAGTTTAATGCTTACTATTTCCCATTTCTGTTTGCCTTGCATTAGGTATAACACACAATTTAATAAAAGTGCATTTTGATTATTGAAATGTTTAAATTTGATTTCCTTATAATCAACAACTGATTTCTTTTTTTTTTTTTTTTCAATATCAGGTATAAAGAATGCCTTGGATGGTATTCAGATATTGGTCATAGGATTAGGGAAATAGTTAGTTATAGAGGCAAGTTGAGTATAATCATGGAGGTGTATTGGTGTGTAGCTTTGGAGTTTGAAGTTGTGTGTAAAGGAAGAGTTTACATTGTCAGACTAGATGCTAGATTTTGCTCTTGTGGTTTATTTCAAATTTTAGGAATACCTTGTGTCCATGCAATAGCCTGCGCAAATGAGAGGAGGATTAAGGTCAATTAGTTTGTAGATAAGTCACTATTAAGAGAAATGTATATAGCTGCATACAACCACCACTTGAGGCCTATACCAGACCAAAGTGAATGGCCTGAGGTGGCTTGTAATCATCTAGAAGCTCCAAAGAGGAGGATAAAGGCACGCAGGCCTAAAAAAGCAAGAAGAAGGGCACCTGATGAAGACCCTCTTGCAAACTCTTTGTTCATAATGCGATGTTCGAATTGTGGGGGATATAATCACAACAGAAGGGCTTGCAAGTTAGCTCTAAAGTATAAGAAGTTCATATACATAGAGTTTGTTTTGAATAGATTATCATATTTTCAATATATACTAACTCTAATTTTTGTGTAAGTGTCAGAGACCATCTCATACAATAGCAGTTGCATCAACATCTTTCTATCAAGCTCCTAGCTCATCTCAGCAACCTTATAGCTCATCTCAGCAACCTCTTATACCATCTCAGCAATCAGTGGCTTCATAGACATTTAGAAGAAGGAAGGGTAAAAATTTCCATTATGGCTTTATTAAAATTATGTATATTTTTTCTTTGATTTTGCCTTCATAACTTTGAGTAATTATTATCTTTCAACCAATGTACACTAGTACCCTAACAATCTCCAGCTGTAAGGAAATTTACACCATTCTCTCAGCAACCAGTAATAGCAAATGTTGGTTGTTTAACACCAATACCATCCCAACGGTCAGTGGGTTCAACCATGTTAAGGGCAAAGAGAGGTAAAAAATTTAAAAATTTTGTCTATCACTTATGCTTTCACCTTTTCTTTGTTAACTATGTATACTTCAAACATGTAGGCATAAGGTCACCTCCAGGAATGCAGTGAGCGTGCATGACAGTTAGCAGCAAGCAATGTTTTATTTTTTGGCAGGTTTTGGTTTTATAACAACCTAAAATTGTTATCACAAATAGGGTTAAGGGTTTTTTTTTGTACAAAGGAAACTATTACAGTCCTTTAGATTTCTATAAGATAAAGGAAACATTTAATGCCTATTTATCTTGTATATTTAACATAGTCTTTTAACATTGCTTCATGCATTTGGTGTAATTTTGTTCATAACAATGATACTCATTTACAAGTAATGCAATATCAGTATGCGTGCTTTTCAGTTTATTACTGTTGCGCAATGACAGTACTTTTATTTCTTTTTATTTTCCACTACATTATCTTTACAAGGTATGCAATTAACAGAATAATGAAAATGTAAAATACTAACTTGCAGGACATTAGAGCCTAGTTTTTCAGATCTTTGCATGACAATATCATTGTTCATGACCAATTGCTTCAAATCTCTATGCGTCTCACTTATAAGTGTTTCACTAGCATTCGTATCCATTTCTTCCATATGACCATGACAAAATTCTTGAAACTTATCAACTTCTTCATTATCAGGCTCCCACCACCTAAAATAATTGCATGTCTCTGTTTTGCATACAAAATATAGTTTACCAGGATTCTTTGCTGATTCAGATATCATCACAACTGCTTTTATTTCACACTTGCATCTTTTGTTTTTAAACTTTATTAAGTTGCCATTAATCATGTCACTTCTGCCATAAGTATTACTTGAACCACTGTCTTGTTATCTTGCATTAGTTGAGGTTGATTGACTCATTTTTAGGGATATTGAGCTTTTGTGTTGTGAAATTTGGAACTTTGACTTGTTGTTGATGAACTGCTTATGCGTTTTTTTCCCGCTGTTGATGGATTGCTGTGTTGTCTTGCAATAATCTGGGGTTGGTTTTCTTTCCTGCTGTTGATGAACTGCTGTGTTGGCTTGCACCAACTTAGGTTTGTTTTTTTTTTTTTTTTTTCTGCTTCTTGTGTGTTTCAATTTGAATGAGATTAGATGAAAAAGATGAATCTGAATAAGTTTTATTTGTTGGACTGTCTTTATTTTATAGTGCGCAAGACAGGTTTAGATTGCTCTTAACGGCTGCATTACAACGGCTATTGCAAAATCTTGATTAATTTGAAAAAAAAAATTTAAGGGCAACAAAGTAATTTTTGACTTCAAAGTACCAAAGTTCATAATAATATTAAATTGACTACATGGGCAAAATTGTCATTTAGACTCGTATTGATTATTTAATTTTTATCCAAGTTTCTTCAAACTACAGTTAAGGCTATTTAGGTAAAATTGTTTTTTGTGGATGGAAATCTGACGAAATCTGATGTCAGTTAATGGCAAAACTGATGGAAGGGGTCTCCATGATGAATTTTAAAAAATCAAGAGGTACACGCTGATGAAAAATAGCAAACAGTGAATATAGACGAAATTAAGCCCAAATCAAGGGGGGATTTGTGTGATTAGCCCAAACATTAATTGAGCTGAAAATACAATTAAAGTGATGTTAGCACTTCTTGAGATCTTACTACTATACATAGTTTAAGTGTTTTCAATGCTACACCTCTGGCACGGAAAAAGAAAGCGAAGGAGGGGTGGGGGGTGTGGCGGTGGGGGTGGGGGTGGTGGTGGTTTTTGGTTGGGTTTGGATTGGAGGAGCAAAAGAACAGATAACTATTCCTACACCTCAAATCTTTTATAATTTATGATGTTTGTTTTTTTAATTTAAGGTTTAATTTAAGATATTTTGATATAAATAAAAAATAAAAAATAAAAAATTTTACTTTTTATTTAAACACAAATATTTAAATTTTTTATTACTTCTTCAAATCTCTTAAATACTCTTATAAAATTTATTTATGACAAATTTGTATGTAGTCTAATATTTTAATTTTATAACATTATTTTTTACTTCTAATTTTATATTACGATTCTTTATATATTTCTAAAATTATTTTGTAATCATTTGTTATATATCAAATTCTTTTAGAAAAAACTTCTATACCCAATTATACATGTTTAAATAGATTAAACCATAACGAATTTTGAAATACAAATATATTTAATATTTTAAATAAGATCACAAGTGAAATATATATATCTGTGTGTGTGTGTTTGTAAAACCCTCAATTTTTAGATATATTAATTCAGATATTAAAATAAAAAAGACAAATACAATATTCAGATTTTTATATTGAGACTTATTCTGATTTTAGTTTAATTCAAAGCTATTTAGATTTTAAACAAAAAAAAAATAATTATCACCTTAATTAGATAAAAGTGATTAATTTTATTACAACTTAAAAGGATAATCCCCTTAAATAGCCTCCATCAATATAAGATTTAAAACTAACCTAATAATGAAGGGTGTATATATGGTGTGTTCTATTACGATACTTAGACTTAACTTGATACTTTTTCTAAGAATTCTAAGTGTTAATTCAAAAGATTAATTTATTATGTTGACAACCAGACCTAAGTATAAATCCCAAGAATTATGTGTGTGTGTCTATATATATAAATAAAAAAAATAAAAAAATCAAAGAGACAATTAGTTGCACAAAATAAGTAACCATGAAGAAGCGACGTGTCGTTTATTTGATCAAAAGTTGATGACATTATGTTCCAAATCCGACATGTCACATGTCATCCACTTGCATCGTGGTTGGTGCTAGTTGCTATCGGACCATAGAGTCACAACATGAAATGAATTAGTGCAGCAGCATGTCGTTTACATATGGAATAAGCCTGTTAAAGTACATTCAATATCCGACATGTCATTCTCTTTTTCCGTCATTAGTCGTCTTGACGTGATATTGTAATTCACCAAACGGCAAGTCGTTACTACATTCCCAATCCCCATTACTGCCTTGATACAGCGTCGACTTTGATGTGGCCGCAAAGCATTGTATAATTGCTCCTTAAACCCTTCAACAACACCAAAACCTCTCCTTCTCCAATGATCAGAATCAGGTTGTCAAATTAGGGTTTTGATGTGATATTGCTCTTTACAGTGATATAAAAATGGCATTTTTAAGAAGATTAAACACAATCCGCATTCTATGTCGAACGGTTGAGATTCAAGAATCTTCGTATCTGTAAGTAACCCACTTCATTTTTTTAGTTTCTTGTTTGGTTTTTGAGGAAATAAAGGGTTGGAAAATTTAATTTTTGAGTGTGAAGTTTCCTACTTTATTGAATTTATAAAATTTTTAAATGTGCAACTATTTGGTCTTAAGTTGAGATTTGATAAATTTCATATACTTGTACGACGAAATTCATTTAATTAATTGTTCTGTTTGGTTCCTGAGAAAATATGGAGATTGAATGGGAAATTTTGCTGGAGGATAAAATTTATTATTTTATAGTCGGAGATATTTATATTTGTGATTAACATGCTTCATTTTTATGCCTTGTATAGTTCCTGAGACAATGCACGAGAGGAGAATGAAAAGGAAAATTTGATTTCTGAACATTCTGTTTTCTGTTTAGTGACTTTAGAAAAACATTCGACTTAGCATTGGGAACTTTCCTGGTTTTGTTTATGTACATAACTAATATCTGTGAATATGAATTCCTGATATTCCATTTTGGTTCGTGAGTTTGAGAGAATGAAGGACACGAAAAATAAAAAGATAAAAATTTGATATTCTTTATCCATTTTGCCTTTTTCTGCATTTCATGGGAGACAAAAGGAGCCCAGGTGCTTGTTAGAATTTATTTGTTTATTTATTTTTCTAGTGGAAGTCCTTCTTATTTACATTTCATGCGTGCAGGCTTGGAAGCTCAAGAAGTTATCTGAGCAGTGTTTCAAATGGTAATAATTTCCTTTTCCAGTGACTTGCTTACCTAAATTGTCTTTGGTCTTGCTATGCTATGTTTATATAGTTTTTTAAATGATCATGGGATTGGTGTTTTTATCACTCCTATGATGTTCAATGTAAGCAGTTCCTGAACTTCACAGCTGGAACATTTCTTCTTGCTTATACAAGGGCCATAGTTCTCTTCCTTGGGCTCATCGAAGTATCACACTTCGTTCTACAATGGTAAATTTCTGCAAATTTTGCCTTAAATTGGTGGGATATAATTGTCAATGCATGATTATATCTCCATGGCTGGTTTATGTGTAGGTGTTTGTAGATTTAAAATGTAAAGATATTTGAAACAACATTTTGCTCTTTTTTGTAGGCTGCCAAATCATTGATCTCTCTGAATGACAAGAGGTTGGCAACAACACAGGCAAAAGCCCCTGCACAAGCACGGCAGATGGTGCATTACCTTTACCTCTTAAACTGACCATACATTAATTGTTTCATCGTTAATCTTAGTTGGGAAGGTGTTTTTGGATGATTTTTGTATAGTCAGTGATTTTTCAGGGAATGGTAGTTTATATTGGGGTTCCAGATATTTGTTTCTCTATTGTCTTTGTATAGGGTGGATACCCTTCCCTTGGTTTTTTTGCTTTTGTAGTGGTCAAGTAGTCCACTTTGTTACTGTCTCTTTTATGATTTAATACAAATTTCTGCATTTTCTCATCAAAAAGGGTTTCATCATTATTTTGATAAGTAACTAGTTAGTTTCATCTCTATATGTACGAAGAATTTAAGAGTTATACATGCTTGGTTAACAAATAAATGTAGAAAGGGCTCCTAGAATTCTTGTGAGAAAGCTCTTTCAATTTACTAGAGCATGAGTACATTAAATAAAGATTTTAGAGAAATCTCTTTCAATTGACCTGAAAAATCATAAATAATCTATTAGAATGTCCTTTAATATCCCAAATCGACTCTATGTTATGAGTTATTCTTTATTACACTTCATTTGAATGGAGCTGAATAAGAATTGCTGGTTTATGTGTGTTGGAGGTCGGCTTGGCTGTGACTTCTTATCAAAAGTTGTTGTGAAACAAAATATGCTTCAATACTTTCATAAACTGGCTGCTGAAATTTATTTTGAGCCTTCAATTCCCTGTTGGTTTTGCTTTCCCCACCAAAAAAAAAAAAAAAAAAGTCTGCATCCACAATGGGCTGATTTCAGTTTACTAAATAATAGTTGTGCAGCTCGATTTAATGGTTTAGGCTTTTACTTGATGTTATAGTTCTGTTGTTTACGACCATATCAAATTTATTTTGTGATACTGTTTTGGTTCTGCTAACACATAGTGAAAGTTGATCACATGCATATGCTTTCATGAGCAGGGTGCTCTTAAAGTGTCCATGTTGAGTCCTGGATTCATATATGAGCCTTATGCACCTCGAGAAGCAATACCATTTTGGCGGAGGTTAGTTGGATCCCAACAAAGAAAAATTCACTAGAATTGTGTAACTAGAGTAAGGCTTTATGTTTCTTGGTTCCAACTCTAGGGAGTTTTTATCAGGTCATATTACTCATTTTGTTAGCATTGCTAATCTTTGAATTTAAGCATTCAAAGGTACTAGGTATGCAGTGAAACTCTTCTAAGGTTAATACTCTGGTTAGGTTGAATGGCATTTTAATCAAATAACTTAAATCTTGATAAAAATGGAATGGCCAAAGTCAAATCATGCTTTAAGGAAAAAGGATTCTAAATGTTTGGACCGCAGATCTAATACTTTCTTCTTTTGTGGCCACTTTTAAGGAACTTTCTTACAAAAGGGAAATCTGTTGCCTTCAAAATCATAACATTCATTAACTTCAGTTGAACACTTATTCTGATGTCATTCTCTTCACTACCCTTCCTAGCTCTGCTGGAGCACATATTATATCTGTCCTTGTGCACTGACTTTGTTTGTTGTGTATCAGATGGTTCACAAGAGATGGATGGAGAAGAACAAAAGATGATATCATTTTAGAGGTAGTATTTTGCATGCTGCCTATAATTTGTTATGAGGACTGTTTCTTCATAAATTTCTATATCCTGTTTGGATTTATTTTTCATCGTCTATAAGTTTGCTATGATTGGTGTGTCATGACAAATTCCAATTCCAGTGCTGCAACACCAACTCCCCCCTCCCCCCCGTCCGCACCTCCCTTTCTTTTTTTAATTTCTCATCTAGTTTGTGATAAGACTCTTATTTTTCTGATAAAAAATAGAGATAGGAACCAAACCTTGATCCACCCCCCCATCTCTGATGCCAGATGACTGTCCATTTGGCTTTAATAATGTGGGCAATGGCACCAGCTTTTCATTGTATCTTTACATGATTTGGGATTTATATCACCCCTTAAGGTAATTTGAGTTTCTTATGAAGAATGTATGGATTACTTGTGTCATATAAACATTAAAATAGTGAAAACCCTGGATTATTTCTATGTAAAATATTTAATTTCTTGCTTGCAGCTCAAAAGTGCCTATGCCATTTCTAAGTTGAGGAAATCTGGATATTCAAAACAGAAGTTCTACAAAGAGGCTGTGGAAATGTATAAGGAGGTATGCTTATGTAATATTCTTAAATTAAGTAGATAGTTAAAATTCTACTTGTATCTGTGATGTGAAAATTTTCACAATTCAGAATTTATGTTTGTTTGCTTGTAAAAGTTGCATTTTTGTAGAATCGAGAACTTTCTTTTTTTGTGAACTGAAACTTTAATGGAATTATGATTATGAAACTTTAAGCCAGAGTTAGAAAGTCCCAGAGGTAAATAACCTAATGATTTGAAGCGGATTAAAATTAACCTTGTTGTTGAGCACTTTGAATGAAGGAAGAGATATAAGAGATTCAATTCTTTGTTGAAGATGCAATTATGGAAGCTTTCCTTTTGACCTTTTTATCTTTTCTAGTGATGCAATGTGATATTGCTTTTCTTTCTTTCAGATTAACACTTTGATGGCAAACGGTGACAAAACATCAATACGGAAAGCAGTTACTGAGAATATGTACTCTGTATGTTTGTATTTATCAATTCGTCATCATGTTTTGAAGTCTTTGTAGTGAGCTTCAGCTTTGGTACTTTGGTGCATTCTGCTTCTTAGCAAATTGTATATAATATATGGTTGAACTTCCGAAATTTTTTGTTTTCTTGTTGAAAGGCACTCAAGAATGAAATTAAACAAAGAGAATCTGTGTGGAGTAAGGTGCACTGGGAATTGGTTGAACCAATTATTAAGATACGAACGCTGCGTGCTCGGCTGGCAAGTATCCTTCTGATTCATTTATTTAACATTTTATTGTCCACTTTGTAAACATATACCAGCTTATGCTTTAAGTTGAAGTAAACATGAATAGTAATACTAGAAGGGCTGGTCAGAAAAAAGCTTCCCCAACCATTAGTACATTGACTTTGTTTAGAGTAGTATTGTGTGACTAGAAATGGAGGAATAGATGTTGACTCATTGACTTGAGACAGTAGTTTGGCAACATGGAATTTATTTGCTTTCATTTCTTTTAATATTTACAGATTGGTGTTGATCGAAATGACCTCAACAAAGTGTTTATACAGCTTACACTCGAGTTTCTGGCTAAGCAGGTGCACTGTCTATTATAATTTGTATTATTCTTTATTTGGCCGTATCTTGCTTCTTGTTTACTTTTTCTGAAGTACATGTGCACAATGTGGGTAGCCTGATAAAAATTAGGATCCATTATTGAAAATTGATAGACCTTTCTACGCAGGTTTGTATCTGTTGTTGGTTAATGAAGCTGGTGTCCTCCTGTTGTGATGGAGTGACTTGTTTTTTTGTATTATGAATGTTTGACTGTTGTTGTAATTTTATTTTTTTTAATCTCGTGCTCTGAAATATTTTTAGGAATCCATACGCTAGATGTTGGTTCACAACAATAAAGAACTTCTAAGACATCTTTTGGATAAAAGCTTATCTTTGTGTTTATAATCTATTATTTGTCTAGATATATATCATCCAGCTTGGTAATTTTAATTCATTCTTTCTTTTATCCTTTTTTATTGTGGGGCTGGGGGTGGTTTCTTTAGTATCAATCTTGATCTTTGGTTATTTTCTAATATTCCCATTTCTCATGCTACTATCAAATACATTCATTTATTGAAGATTTGGCAAATTTTGTACCCTTTTGTGCTTGCAGAAGTTTGAGGCATATGATTCAAAAGGTGCCATTGTTGCTGGAGATAAAACTAAGGAGGTAGGACTAATAATAATAATATTTTTTCCTTTAAGACAAAGTTTAGAAACAGTGCTAATATAACAATTTGACTCTACATGTATTTACATCAATCACACACACACACACATATACAGATTGAGTAATTCTGAAATTTCGCACACACACATATATACAGATGGAGTAATTCTGAAATTTACTGTGTAATTAGCCCCCTTTTGGCATATATTGGTAGTAATAATTGATGGATGCTTTACACGTTCCTCAGGTCCTTGTACGAGACATCTGGGTATTCGAAAAATCTCTCTTTCATCCTGGAGCTTTCTGGAGACTCTGTGGACGGATTAAAGTTTAAGTTTGCTGAGTTTAATAATTGTTCTGCCATGCCATGCTGATGATAAACTCAGTGAATTTATTAACCAATTTTGTTAACTGAAATTTTGTAATTTATCGAGTCTATGATAAATAAAATTATCTTTTTTATCCTGTTTTGGGAATTTTGTTTTTTTTTTTTCCTGTTTTGGGAATTTTGTTTGAGACCTGAATTCAAAGTAATAGAACAACCCGAAGATCATTTGGTACTGTATTATTATTATTATTATTATTATTATTTGTTATGTGGTTATCCTGCTGCCCAATATGAATTACAAGTAAACATTTTTAATAGGATCTGGAGATGCAGTATACGTATTCAAAGATTATTGAAGTCTTGGAGGAATTCGTGTTAATATACCAAACCAAAAGATTTATTAATCTTTTACCTCTTTTCATGTTTAATAGATTCTATACAAGCTACGAGAGAAATTTATGGTGAAGGATACTAAAGAACCTGACAATGCCTACTTTAAGGACTGACCTTTGGTTTGTAACAGACGTCAAGAAATCTAGTTCTAGAGATTGATAAGAGCTATTTTGTTCTTCTAACTTCAAAGCTCGACGTCTATTTTAAGCTGCATTTTGCTTTAACTGCAGTTTCTTTTTACTATGTTTAGCATGTTAGTTTTTGTGTGTTTTATCAGTTGTAGCATATGTTGGTTGGGTTGTTAATTTGTTCATTAGAGATGCAACACAGGTGCTGTCCTAGGGTGGCCTAGAATTTCTACAAGGCCGTGACGTTATATGTAAACTTGATCGAATGTCGATCGAGAGGCTTCAAAATCATTTCAGCTGTGGCATTGCACCATTACTACCAGCATGAAATTAGAAGTCATAAACTCACATGTTATTGTCGGCTCGGGGCTGGCAAAGCTACCATTCCATCGAGTTGCGTTCCTGGATAGGTACGTGGAGGCCTCCCAGAGAAAGGTTCAGTCATTCTCATAACGTCATTCAGGATTTGCCTTTTTCCACTCCTGGCCGAATCTTGGGAAACAATATTCAGAACTACGAATCTTTGCGAAAATTGGGTTCAAAACTTCTTTTACTCCTCTGGTTTCCTTGCAGGATTTCTTTGTTGCTTTCAACTGAAGCAGGTTTAACACCGAGAGACATCTTTATAAAGAAAAGTAAAGAAAAGAGGACATCTTGTTAGCAAATTATTCTTAATTACTTTGCTTCCCCATTGATCTCTACTGCCAAGAAAAGGATCTACTAAGGCTTGCCACAATCAATTTAACCTTTCTGTTCACAACCACAACTAGCAGGAAATATTAATCAAATTTCCAAAAAATGGATCACGAAGACCACCACATCCAATCTCTTGGCATTTGCAATAGGTTCTACAACTTCATTAAGTTCTTACCAGCAAATGTCCTCAACATCCTGACTTCAGGCTGTCTCATGCCCAGCCGTTTACGTGGATTAGATGCTGCACAGATTCAGTCCAGCTCCAAGAGTGCCCAAATGGCGGCTGCACCAACCCCACGACTAGAGGGTGCAAATATGGAAGCCAATAAATCAGAGTTAGAGCAGCAAAGCGACAGTCGTGTCCCCAAAAGAACTTATAGCGATGAACAAGAGGAAGGTGGCCAAGTTCAGGACAATGATTTTGGCGAAGAGGAAGCAGCAGAATTGGCTTCAAATGGAGCAGCCAAAGGCCCTCCAAAGAAAATGGTTAGCATAAATGAGAATGTAGAGACGATAAACATAAGTAAGAAGAAGAAAGGTAAGAAGGCAAAGGAGGAGGTAGTAGTAGATGACTCAAAGCCTTTGAAATCAATTTTAAAGGCGAGTTCAGATCTCAATAATAATACTACTTCTGCTACTGCAGAGAGACTGCTTAGTCGTGCCAATGGTGCATGAACTCTAGTATTTATTAGCTACTAATTAACAGGGCTTTCTTCTTTTGTTGTATCAACATACGTAAATATATAGTTGAAAAGCTGGTGGGTTCGTAGTGTGGCTGGTATATATATGTATACATATTTTATGTGTGCTTCAACCAAAATGAAAGTGTTGCTGATATGTTGATTTCATTCAAGTGAACAGATATCCACGCCTTATGAGATGTCGGTTTAATTTTGTTTTTTGATATTGCACAGCTCAAAAGAGAGAATTTTTAACTTCTTTGTATAATATCGCTAAATACTATAAGTATATTTATTAAATTTAGAGTTCGTCTTATTTATTAATGTCTTTTTAATTTTCTGAAAGTTAATTGTTAGACTTTTTTGTTTTGATATTTTGTCAAAGATTCCAACAAAAGTTCCATAAATATTCTCTCAAAAGCCTTTTTTCAAAGCGAGATCATTGAAAAAATTTAAATTAATGAAATCTTATGCTATTCTAATAATAATGATGATAATAAAAGTTAATTATATTGTTGAAACTTGCAATGAATCTATACAATTGGTGTTGCTTCCTAGCTTTTTCTTTTTAAAATTTAATCAGTTGAAAAGAGAATAAATATTCCAGAGAATAAATATACAAGCTTCAACAATATAGTTGTCTAATAAATTTTGATTACGTATCTTTATTCTTAAAATAATTAATCATATGAATCACGACTGACGTTTGTGGTGTAGTAGCCAATTCAACTCTCGATTGCAGTTGAACCAAAAGATTAAATATGAAGGAACAACATGAAGTGCAGTGAAAGTCTGACCAACCCAATTTATTGGTTAGAGAGAACAAAGATTAGAAATTTAGAATAATAATGGTAACATTAATTTCACAAATTTGGAGTTATGAATAGTGGCTGAATGGGTACAGCTGCTGTATCCAAGCCATTTCCGCAGGTTTGGTATTGTCTAGGCTGCCAACACCAAATTTGGAGTTCGTCTTTTAAGACCTCTTTTGCGTACACCAAAAAGGCTCCAAATGGGTGTTGCCCATTCATCCATCTCTCTTTCCACAACCCTCATCGTCACTCTTTTCCTCTCACTACTTTTCATTCTGAAACGAAGCCAAAATCAAAATTTTCTATCCATCCCACCAATAAAGATCGAATCTTTAGGGTCCATTTACCGAGAATTGCATCTTTCCATCCAATAAGCCGGCTCTCAGTTTGTGGTTTGCCTTCGAAAGTTGTGACTCTGAAGTGTGGGACTGTGGGAGAGATGGAGACTCAAGAGGGAGTTGCCATTAAACCCATCTGCGATTTGTATAGTGTTGATCACGATTTAATTCAGAAGATGGTTTATGATGCTCTTGTCTGGTCCTCTCTTCATGGCCTTGTTGTTGGTGACAAGAATGTTCAAGTGAGGTTTACATATTTATCCTCTCCCTTCCATGTGATGCAAAGATAGATGTGTATATGTATGATTGTTTTGCTTAAGCATGATTTTGTCAGCTGATAAAGGTTGACTGCAGACCTCTGTGTTTGGTGCTGCATAGACTGAGTAAAGGCACCAGGAAAAGAGAATTTTAGTGCTTCCGGTCTGTCATAGAATATTTGCTTGCCAATCTGATTGTAGTAGCAAATGATACCCACGTGCTGGTTTTGCATTAATTTTCATTCTAATTGCTAGTGATTAAACGTTTGTGTGCATCTTTGTTTAGATGGAACGTGGGATAGAAATTTTGCTTGTTCTTTGAGTGTTGAAATGCTGTTACTTGAATTTTGACTTTGAGCTGTTTCATATCACAGAGATCGGGGAAAATTCCTGGTGTGGGAATGGTGCATGCCCCATTTGCATTGTTGCCTTTGTCATTCCCCGAAAAACACTTTATGCAAGCATGTGAGCTAGCCCCAATCTTTAATGAACTCGTTGATCGTGTGAGTTTGGATGGAAATTTTCTGCAAGACTCACTATCCAGGTACTCCCTCTTTCCCTTGTAATTACATGATGGCATTTATGTAAACTTACACATAATTCCCCTGAACTTGTTCTGTACTGATGCTACCACCACCTGCTCACACCAAAATTTTTCTTTCTGCTACTCCAGAATACTTTGTATCCAACCATGTCTACTTCTCCTATGCTTAATGTTGTTATCTTCAAAATACTTCCTTGGGTTCTCTGTGTGTTCCTTTCAGTTTTCCTCCACTGGTCCTCGCGACTAGAGTATTTGTGACCTGATATATTATGTTTTTCACATTGCAGAACGAAGAAAGTGGATGCTTTTACTTCTAGACTCTTAGAGATTCATTCTAAAATGCTAGAAATCAACAAGAAAGAGGTAAATATACATCCATTGAAAATATGCCCTCACACTATTTTGAGAGTATTCATTTTATCTTTGTAATGTTGAAGGAACTAGATAGCAATCACAGTGTTGCGTAGTTTTTAGATGACTCTTGACTTATTCTTTGCATTAGCTGTATTCCGTTTTGTAACTCTCTTGCTGTGAAGGGGAAATGGCTAACGTTTTGTTGCAATAATGGAAGGATTATATTTGTCTTCAATATCTCGTACAGGACATACGTTTGGGTTTGCATCGCTCAGATTATATGCTTGATGAACAAACTAAATTGCTTCTCCAGATAGAGCTTAACACAATTTCATCTTCATTTTGTGGCCTTGGTTGTCTTGTTAGCAAGCTTCACAGGTCAAGTACTTTATTCTTAGTTATATTCTTCTTGCTAAAACTTTTTTTGGAAAACTACGAAAAATTATTAATTAGACAATGATGATTTCAATTTCAATGCTGTTAAGAGAATTTATTAGAAATTTAAACAATGTGATTCTTGTCATGTGCTTCAGAAAAACATCAAACCGGATGTCGTATAGTCATACATACAAACATAGACACATGCAGAAATATATATATATATATATATAAGTAACAGTAGTGAAATTTGTCAAAGCATTTTGGGACCATCAATATTTTGGGGATGCAGAGTTGCCTACTAAATATCACTCATCTTCATCTGCTTGACCTTTCATTATGCTATGCAGTCTCTTGCTTGTTAATTCCCCTGAAACTATAATTCTAGTGCCATGTGTTGGAGAAACATTAAGAGATTCTAGATTTCTCATTTTTTGGGTGCTATCTTGACTCTTCGAACCTCATATGTTGAGGGTTTTTTTGTTTATTCTGTTTCATTGTTTTTTGGTGTCGCTATTGTATGCTTCTGGTGTATTTGGATTGTGGAGCTGTTGCTTTCATTGATCTTATTTTAATTATGCCCCCCCAAAAAAAAAAAAAATCCAAAAAAGAAAAGGGTCCAGAAGTTAATGACATTTGCAAATGCTTCCAATTTGAGCAACAATTTATGAAGAAGTTTCTTGACCTTATCAGATCATGTTGCAGGAGCTTGCTAATTCACTATGGGGAACAGCTTGGATTAGATTCCAAAAAGGTCCCTGACAATTCTGCTGTCACTCAGTTTGCTGATGCTTTGGCTAAAGCTTGGTCTGAGTATAATAATCCTAGGTTAGATTTGGTGCATGAATCCTTCTGGTTCTTTTCTGCTGCTGCATTTGCAGAGATCAGTTTGCACTTTAGTAATCTGGAAAATACTTTTGCAGGGCTGTTGCTATGATTGTGGTTCAAAGTGAAGAACGTAACATGTATGACCAACATTGGCTTTGTTCTACATTGAAGGAAAGATATCCTTTATTTTTATAAGAGTCACATCTAGAGAAATCTCTAGCAAAAGGAGGAAAAAAATTTCCAAATATGAAATGTCATTGGGAAAGGAATTATCTTTTCATACTTTATTAATAAAATTTTGTTATCAAATTTGAAACCTTTTAACAGAATTTGCTTAGTGTTGTCTTCCTTAGCTTTATAACACACATAGTATTACAACTATTCGGAAAACATTGGCTGAAATTGATTCAGAAGGGGAACTACTTCCTGATGGAACCCTTCTTGTGTATGTAACTTTCTGCCATCACTTTTAAGCTTCTATCTGGATCATACCATCTTATGTTTCTGACTATGACGTCAAAGCTTTGAAATTGCAGAGGTGGCGAAGCAATTGCAATTGTTTATTTTAGAGCTGGGTATGCACCAATTGATTATCCTTCAGAATCAGTAAGCATTCATGCTATTTTTTGCCAGTTGCAGTAATCATTAGTTTTTGAGAACCAATTTATTAGCTTGAGTTGTGTAGTTAGCCTGGTTAAGTTGTAGGATGTCAATCTTAAAGTGCTTTATGACAAATATAAGTTTAACATATGAATGATGGTTCTGAACGTAGTCAGCTAGCATAGTATTTCCTGTTTGCATGCAGTTAAAACCTTTGCTAGACATTGCTTGACAACAAATGGTTATAGGACAACTTTTTTTATATTAGTATGGCGTAAAAGCTAACTTACTCTCCTTGTGTTGGCTCATGTGGTTTTTTAGCATTTAACTATCTACATCGCATGCCGGGTATTTCCTGCCAAGCATCATATAATGAAATTCATAACTACTTCCTAAATTAAATGTGAATCCAGTGGTGATTTTAAGTTCTAACTCCTAACATTCCTTCCTATTTCCTGTTTCCTTAATATTCCACTGGACTATAATTTGACTTGTCTTATGATACTTTTATGCTGTAAGGAGAACTCGAGTTTAGATTGTGATGCTCAGTATATGATTTTTCAGTACTATTCATATTCAGGAATGGAGAGCTAGGCTACTTATGGAGCAGTCTTCAGCTGTCAAATGTCCATCAATATCTTATCATTTAGCAGGCACCAAGAAGATTCAACAAGAATTGGCAAAACCCAATGTACTTGAAAGGTAATAATTTTGTCCTTAGCAGTACTTTCAATGCTTAAATTGATTCATGAATTTTGTACGTCGTGGGAACTAACTTTTAAATGATTAAAGCTGATAGTTAAAAGAAAGGCTTATAAGGGCTGCAAATAGTTTGAAGTTCTGAGTTGTGCTCGAGCCACTTCTAGGAATTGTACAAATGTGGTCTTCTAGGCTTGTAAATATATTAAATTACTTCTTGTTAACCTGAATAACAGCTCTCATTTCATTAATTGTCTTATTGTAGAACTGTCTGCCTTTGTTTGTGATCAGGTTCCTTGACAAGAAGGAGGACATCGCCAAAGTGCGTAAATGCTTTGCTGGATTGTGGAGTTTGGATGACTATGAGATTGTCAACAAAGCAATTGAAAGACCTGAGCTATATGTCATGAAGCCTCAAAGAGAAGGCGGAGGTCCTATATTACTGATTTAGCTCTGCAGTATTTGTTATTAGCAAAGATATTATTATTCCACTTCAGGGAGCAATATTTACGAACAATGTTTGCATTTTTTCAATTCAGGGAACAACATTTATGGTGAAGATGTTAGGGAAACCCTTTTAAGATTGAAAAAGGAAGGCAGTGAAGAAGATGCTGCATACATTCTTATGCAAAGGATATTCCCAAATGTATCCCCTGCATTTTTAATGCGTGACGGCATTTGTCATAAAGAGCAAGCTATATCAGAACTTGGAATATATGGTGCTTACTTGAGGTATCTTTAATTCCTTGGGAGACAGGGGCTATTGTATTGATATATCTTTAAAGATTTCTGTGCTCCATTGCTCATTAAAGTTGAATTGAAAATTGCATGTTAAATTTTCTTATGAATAAGCACTAACTGAGGGATTGCAACTTAGTCAATGAATTTCATTTTTGAGATGCACTTTACATTCTTAAATTGGACCGTGCAGGAACAAGGAGAAGGTGATCGTGAATGAACAATGCGGTTATTTGATGCGGACAAAAATCTCTTCCTCAAATGAAGGCGGGGTTGCAGCTGGCTTTGCAGTCTTGGACAGTATATATTTAACTTGAATATTCTAGCTGTTCCTAACTACTCTAATTGAGTGTAATTTTTAAACCCACATGTTCAAATTATGTAATCATGGAAAATTTGGCACAAAATCTGACAGTACTAAGATTTAGCAATGGTCACACGGAAGTGGACTCATTTTTTGCAACTTAATATTTCCTTCAATCTTATGAAGGAAAAGATTAACTATCGGGGACCTGCTCTTTTCCATTTTTTTTATTGAGTAATAAAATTGTCATTTGGGTGGTATAACAAGCGTTTTATGTGGCCTCGCAAAAGGTGTGGCTTTCTTAAAGCTTTTCGAACAACTAGCAATAGTTTTTTTGTGTTGGTAGCATTTATAGCAAAAGAGAGTTTGAAACTTCTATAATAGGATCAATAAAGGAAATGGAGTTTTGGTTGTTTCCAGGATTCCAGAACAAGGTTGGGATAGAGTGAGACTTTTTCTGTAGAATTTGGTAAGAGTTCACGTAAAGTCTACCCAAAGATATGATGAAGTATTCCTGGATGGAATATTGTGAATGTTAGTGAATTTGGGTCGTTAACAATAAAAAAAAAATGTACGTATGCGAAGTAGAAAGTTGACTTGAGGAATGGAGAAGTGACTACTCTGCATTCATGTTATCAGAGTCAGGCTAATTACATTGTACTTCGTATAAGGTTTAAGTTATTCCAATCAAATCATTGAAAGAAAAATAAACCCAACTGGAAAAGAATGGACATATTTATATCATATTCACAAAAGAAAAATGTAGGCATTTGTTACACTAGCTAAACTGCTATCAAAAGCCTAACATCCACTAAAAAGAATAGTAGTTTTAATAATTATCTGTTTGTTCAAATATAAGTTCTGCCATCCTCATTCCATCCAAGTGCGCGAGCTCGTTTCTCCCATAAAACTGAAAGCTTGTACTCTTCTGTAAGTTCTCTTTCAGCCCTCTCCCTTGCTTCTTCACATGCATACATTCCTGCATTGCATTTCTCTGCTTCTCTTTGGTAGTGGAAAGCGGTTTTCTTGGCATCCATTATCATTGCCCTGGTGTGTTCTAAGGTTTCATTAGCTACTTTCATCTGCAAAATAAGCTCCTCTGCCAGCAAAGCTGCATTATCCTTCTCCATTTCTTCCTTGAACTCTGGACTATTGATACCACAGTCTGCTAATACAAGGTAGAAAAAATTTTAGAATTTGCAGGAAAGAGAATCCTTGAAGTTCATAATCTATTTTCTTCAGAGGAAAATGTCTGAGCGTGGAGCACAACAGGAACTCAGCAACAAAAGAGAAGGATAGACATAAACTGACCTCTAAATGTGTCATTGATAAGACCTGAGAGAAAGATATGAATACGGTTAAAGAAAGGACCACAATTTTTGAAAACAAAAAGGAAAATTTTTACATCAGAATGACTTGAGAAACACAAAAGTAAGACAAAACAAAAACAAAGATAAAACATGACAGTTCTATCAGTTTAATGTTCATCCATAGTCCTCAATTTTAAACTTGTTGAAATTGAAACAATTTCATCTTCTCTAAGCCAAAAACTGATACTTTCTAATTCTCAGTTTTTTGTACATACTGATGCTCTGACATTGGAAAGTTTTTTTTTTTTTTTTCCTGATAAGAAACGGAAGGTTGTATTGATGAAGATTAAAAAAAAAAAAAAAAAAAGTGGACCAGAAGACTACAACTAGAAAAAGTGTTAGGGAGACGCCTCCACCCCAAACGATGACAACCCAAGAACAACAATCAAAATTCTACATAAACCCAACTCTTCCTTGGACAAAAAGGAGTACATCTATACAAAATTAAGCTACCACAACTTCCCAATTAAGATGAATTAAGAAAAATGAAGTATCATGAAAATCCTTAAATTGGAAAGTCTTGAGAAGCATGCTTCCAGATAGTTAATTATGTGAAGTTGTTTATTCCAGCTACAGCAAAGAAGCTACCTTTAATTCCAAAAGTGTAAGTAAGTACCATAAATGAAGAGCCTAAGTAGAATAACAGCAATGTAAAGCACCCTTGACTTATGAGTTGCTTAAGTACCCTAAATGAGCTACTTAGGCAGTTAAGTCTATCTGATTGCAACTTCAGAACAATTCTGCTTTCAACCTATTATTAATTTTCTAGACTAAGCTAAGTTATTGAACATTTATTTAATGGCTTAAAAATCTTATATATAGAGAAAACTGTTAAGACTATTAAAATTCAGGCTCTGGCCCCTCTAATTGAACTAAAACAGAAACAGAAATTTTACTGAGGCAGACCTCACATTGGAAGTACTAAACGAAACCAAGAGTATGGAACATCCGGATATTCTTAATAGGCTCTCCGCATCGCAAATTATAGACAGGCTGATACAGGTCCAAAGTTACTCTTAACAGGCCCTAGCATTATTAAACACGCATTTGACAAAACAGGGAAAGCTCAACTCAATATGACATGGGCACCTGAGCCTTCTTTCCCCAAACGCATCTGGTCTTCAAATGTTAAATATATTTTGCCATTATGTCAATCCTTGATCATTTCAAAATATGCATTAACCCTTTTAATATTCTATGCTTAATGCTTAACAGTAGACCAAGAGATTTAAAAAACACACATAACACATACAAACCACTATAAGAAAAAAAAAAAAAAACCATTCAAAGCCAACTACTATTTCCATTTTCCACAAATAAAAACCATTCAAAGCCAACTAATATTTCCATTTTCCACAAAGCCAAATCCACGTCAAGCATAACCTTAAAAGGAAAAACAATTCATGCAAACTGACTATAGTTACCATTTTTTGCAGTTAAAGAAAGCTAAAGCTCACCTAGTGGAGAGACAAGGTCAAGTTCTAAGGAGCAATTACAATCACAACGACATGAAGCTTGATCAGTTGAACTCTTCCTCAAGCGCCAATGCAGTGGTGTCCCTACAGTGTAACCAACCAAAACTACACCAACCACAATTAAAAAAATCCTGCTAACCCCTTTTGTACGGTACCAATGTCCCCGTGAATGAGCCATCTTTTACCCTCATAAACAAGAAAAAAACAAAAAAAAAAAAAACAAAACCCAACTTTACTTAGATTCCAAGAATGTAAGACAAGACTTGGATATAAAATATCAAACAATTTTAAAAAAATACATAAATTGAAACACTCAGAATTTGACTACGACTCAATCAGTGAAAACCTTGCAGTGTCTTGTCTTTCAACACTCTTTTGTTTCCTTTTGGTCAAAATGAAAAATACCCAGATTAAGGTATCAGATACCCACAACAAGATCCGCGTTGTAGACTTGGAATCTGACTCTAACTCGAAAAATGAACACTTTGACATGTACCCATTTGAAGATCAGACAAAACTTGACTGTTAAGTGCGAGCAGGATAAGCATCCTTTTATAGGAAAACAAAATATGGATTTATCTATAAGTTAAAAAGCAATATTTATGATATGGTAATTCGAGCATTTTGAGAAAACAAAGGAGAGCAGATCCCAAGAAATTTTATTTAAAGTGAAGCAGGACGATACGAGTTTTTTTGTCAATAGACATCTTTTAATCATTGTGTTGGTAGTTGTTCGTTGAACAGAAACATCTGATTTTATGAAGATTTGCATGAGCCAATAGAGAGGTGGCTAGAGGACTATCGGGCCACCTGTGCACCTGATGGCGTTTAATACTATGTCATTATCTCATCATCTGTGCGCCTTGGTTAAAAAATAAATAAATAAAAATAAAAAATTACTGAGTTTGGTTTTGTTACTTTTTTAGTACGATATATATAATTTGATCGCTTTTATTACTATTATTTTTAACTCTGTTAAGATAATATTGAAACTTAGATGAGATTTAAGGTGTCTCTTTAAAAGATAAATGTATAATCCAATATGAGGCATCCATCTTTATCTATATGATACAGCTTACATTTAACTGTCTCTGTAAATTTTGATAAACGGGAGATATGATTAATTTTGCTTTCTTTAGGCACAAGAAAGTTAATGGTTATTTCTTAAAAAGGGCTAGATGTCTGCCTTGTTTAGCTACCTACAATTTTGTAGCCAAAGCTTTTGACTGCTTATCTGCATCATAAAATTTTGTAATGGCAAATCAATATTGTTTAAGGTATTCAGAAGTTCGTATTCTGCTTTGTGCCTTCAAGCCCTTGAATTTTCTTGTGAAAAAAGACATCTTGCCAACTCTCCAACCACTATTAAATGATTGAAAAAGAGATTTGATGAGAGAAAGCATTACTTGGTTATTTGGTTCAGCAGAAAACTGCTTTTCTTGCAGCTCTGAAATGAAAACTAATTTCAGTATCACAACCCCTCGACCGGTTGCAGAAAAATTCAGTAAAACATTAAACTAACTTTTACCTAACAAAGTTTTACAATCGACATTCTGAAGGATGCCACTACCAGCTGACAATTCTCTTGGTATCATAGTTTGACTACAAAGATTCAGTAGCATCAAATTACACTTAAAAAAAAATCCTAGAATAATGCCTACAATATGGTCATCTGCAAGTAGGAGACAGAGAGAGGACAATGCCAAATAGTTCTTAGAGATTTCATACTGTGACGATATATAATGGCAAGGAGCAAAGTTTTAAGAGATCAATTGCAAGGTGCAATAAGAGAGAACCAATTACAAAGACAAAGATAGAAAAGGAGAATGTCAATTCAATCTCAATACTATTAACAGGGGTTAAACGTTGACGAATATTCATTTAAAAATTCCACAATGACAACGCATTTTTACCATCCTTGAAAATTTTAAGTAACATCCTGCAGGTTTGATCTTTTTCATGACGGCTCAAATGTGGTCAGCTTCGTGATATTCCGAATCACATTTTTTCTCATCTTCATCAGAGTCTGCCAGATTATCAAAGAATTCATCAAAGTACCAAGGACATCTAGCATTCCAATCACTCTTGGTACCATGGACTCGCCATTTTTGATCAGCAATCATTTCAGGAGTGAGTCCCCAATCACGCATCTCTTCTTCTGTGTGATGGATAGCCAAGCTATATTCTCCATCATGTCCTAACTGCATCACTCGAAATTCACAGTTCCCCAGATTGTTTAATAGTTCGAATTGCTCAACTGTCCACTTGAACCATTTCATGAGAAACACACGGGACGTCAGCCCATGTGATATAATGATAAGATTAAGTTCGTGGGAAGGATCATTCTGAAGCCTGTCCGATTCTATGTCCCTCCATAGGGATTCAAAAAAACCTGCAAAATTTAACTGGTTTTTTCAATACCCTGCAAAGCAAATTTCTCACCTACTTCATTTATGTAAATCAAAATGCCAGGTTAGACCTATGATCAAGAATCTACTTGAAGAAATAAGAAACAGAAAATCCCCTTTTTGGTATGCATAGTTAAAAGTTCTTTTGATATAGGTTATTGCAATTGAGACAGCATTCATATTTACAAGAGAATGTGAGCAATAGATTATGAATGTAAAATCATTAAGTTACGGTTCTGATAATCAGAAGCAGCCAATCAATTCCAAGGCAAAGAATCTTAACCACGAGAAGAGACAATCAAAGTTTTTTAGGTCATAATTTTAAGCAACTAGAACCCAAATTATAAATAAGGCAATAGATAACATCAATGAAGATTGGGGCTTTAGACCTAAGAATAACTCTTATCATATTCAGGTCTGACATAACTATTTCAATTACCCTTTCAGCAGTTCAATTCTAGTCTACTCTCAGCTTTCAAGTTTCAACATCTTAGCTAGTAATGTTCAGCTTATCAGAGCAACAAATGAAAGTTTAAACAATGCTTAGTCTAGTATAGTCTAGTCCCTTTTCATAATTTAAAGATAAAGTTTAAAAAATGAATGCTGATACTAATAGAATGACAATTAAAGCCAGTTTCAAATTGTTTTCTTTGATTCTGCTTCAAAAACCAATAAAGCATCTTGAAAGATGCCAGGCCACCTTTCAATATTCATTTTTAAACAAGAAATTTCTTACTTTTCAAAGCACAAACTACTTTCACTTTCCTTCTTGCAAACTTTAGAATAAAAAAGATTACGACGAAGGTTATCCAAAATGTCCATCATATCATTAAGACTACTTTGAAAAGCAATGAAGCAATTTCAAGCCGTGACTCAAGGACCAAATTAAAATTGCTTTACTTGCTCCTGAAGGCAACTGCCATTGCATTATCTAAGAAATGTGAAGTCAATGAGCAAGTGAAGTGATAATTTTAAGTAGAAAAGAAAACAACATACTTGAAACGCGATCAAAAACATCAGCAGCAGACTCTCCTTCAGGAAACCTATAAAAAAACCTTCCAAACTTGAGTCTTGTCTCCTGTATGACCTTCATTCTCTCCGTTACCTTCCAGAAAATAAAATAAAAAAAAATTTAAGAAAAAATCAGCTTTAGTACATCCTCAAATTGATTAAAAAGAAAAAGAAAATTGATCTGTATTATAGAAGAAAAGTGATGTGGGTAAGGTTGCCGTTTAGTTTACTGTATTATTTATAAGGCTTTGAATTCAATAATTAGTGAAGGGGAAAAAATGCCTGAAAATTGCCGAAATCTTGTTCTCTAATCCTGCTCTCTTCTCTGGCGCCGATGATGTGCTTCTTGGAGAAGGAGCGTCCGATCTCGCGGAGGGTAGAGCGGGTGCGCTCGTAGGGGGAGACGTAGAAGTAGAGGCGGTAATCAGAGGCTGAGGAGGAGGAGGTTATCAAAGATTTCAAGTGGGAACCACAGAGTCGTGCCTGGGAGAGGCCGATGGGTGTCAAAGGGATTTTGTGGTCAGGAGTGTTGGTGTAGGCGGCTGTGTCCAGGTTTCCCTGAGACTCGCCGTGCCGGACTAGGATGATGCGTTTGGGCAAGGGGTGGTGATGGTGGTTTTGAATTTGATTTTGATGATGCGACGTCATTGATTCCTTGAATTTTTTCAACTCTCAATCTTTGACTCGCTTCACTCCTGGCCTCCAAAACCAATGCCAATTCCAATTCCAATTCCTTGATTGATTGATTTATCTCTTGAATTCTTACCCGGGCTTTTGAATTTTAGAATTCTGGGTGGAAATGAAAATGATTTTAATATAAGGAAAGAAATGGTGGTGATGGTCTCAGTGGCTGGCTCCGCCACTTTTTGGCCCGAGGGTGCCACTACTCCTGGCCAAGTGGCTTCACATTTCTACATCATAAGAAACTTCCATTGTGTTGCACGTTTTAATTAATTTCGGGTTCCTCAACTCTTCTGTTTTTATAAATTCTTATTTCATGATCTCCTAACCTTACCAGAAATTTCCTGTGACACATGTCCTCTCCTCACCTGATAAGAGATGAAATGGGAAATGATATGAATGAATGAGCTGCTCCATTTCATGCCATTGTGATTTGAGATTGTGATACCCAAACCAATGATTAAGGGCAGCTTACTCTTGCTCTCTGGACATTCGTCTAAGACTAATATATCCTTTTACAATTAGATGATGGATGTTTGTATTGTACCAGGTTACACAGATACACACACTGTAGGGAAGATCAGGTTAAGAATTTGGATCCTTTGTAACTTCTTTAAAAACTTTGTAATGTTTAATGGTTGTTAAATTTGCTTGTTTAAATTTATTTTATTTTATGTTTCCATTTTGACATTTAGAATTTGATTATAGATATGTACTGGCATATCTTTTATATTTGGAAAAAAAAAATTACTTTTGCTACCAAGACAAAAACCCTAGCTCAGCCACTGGCCTGGTTTTTGATACAAATATTTTTGTTATTTTTTGTCAATTCTTCGCTTGGGAAAGAGACATCTAATTCGCTAACTCTCCAACCACTATTTCGCGGTTAATGGAAGAAACATTACTTCGGTTGATTCCTCAGCATAAATGATAAAACTGTTTTCCTTGCAGCTCTGAAATGAAAATTATTTTCAGTATCACAACTACTCAACTGGTTACAGATAATTTCGGTAAAACATCTTACCAACTTTTACCTAACAAAGTATTACAAATCAAAATGATGAAAGATGCCACTACTCTAGTTGAGAATTTTCTTGGAAAGGAATCAGCATTATACAAAATACAATTTTAAAAAATCCTAGAATAAAGCCTACATTTTGGTTATTCTGCAAGTAGGAACAGAGGACATGACAATATTTCTTTACAGCTTTCCCATATTTCCCTTCTTGAAAGTTTCAAGTATTAACTTACAGGTCTGATGTTTTTATGATGTTACAAGTGTAGAATCAGCTTCCTTATATTCTGAATCATCTTTTTTCTCATCTTCATCTGAGTCTGCCAATTTATCAAAGAATTCACCAAAGTACCATGGACAATTTTCATTCCAATCACTCTTGGTTGCATTGATTCGCCACTTTTGATCAGCAATCATTTCAGGAGAGAGACCCCATTGAAGCATCTCTTCCTCTGTGTGATGGATAGCCAAGCTATATTCTCCACCCTGTCCTAACTGCATCACTCGAACTTCACAGTTGTCAAGATTATTTAAGTACTCAAATTGCTCAACATTCCACTTAAACCACTTCATGAGGAACACACGGGACGTCAGCCCATGTGATATAATGATAAGATTAAGTTCTTGGGAAGGGTCATTGTTAAGCCTGCTCAGTTCTATGTCCCTCCATAGGGATTCAAGAAAACCTGCAAAATTCAACTATTTTTTCAGTATACTGAGAGGAAATTTTCATTTATCCAAAATCATAATGCCAACTTACATCTATGATTAAGAACCTTCTTCAATAAATCAAACATACATACAAAATCACCCTTTTTGCTATGCATGGTTGAAAGTTCTTTCAATACAGTTAATTGCAATCGAGACAGATGTGAGGAATAGATTATGTGACATTGTTAATGTTCAAATAATACAGTTCTTATAATCACAAGCAGCCGATCAATTCAAAGGGAAAGAAAATCTTAACCACAAGCAGAGACGATCAAAGTTCTCTGCTGATAAATTGAAGCAGCTACAACCAAGAAATCAAGCAAAAGAAAATGTCAGTAAATACTAGGGCTTCATACCTAAGAGTAACTTTGTAATATAAAATATGCCAAAGTAGCTGCTTCTTTGTTCTTTTGTTTGCTCTATTGATGTAAAATATTAATGTTAGTAAAAATAATTGCATCATCAATTTCCTTCTGTCTTTTTTCAAGTTCAGGTCCAAAAATATTAGTTCAGCTACCCTTCTCAGAAAGTCAATTCTACCAGGAGAACTTCAAGTTTCAACACTATTTGCCAAATAGTGTTCAGCTTATTAAAGCAACGAATGAAACTTCAAAAAAGTGCTTTCCATAATTTCAAGATGAAGTTAATAATGGATGCTAATAAAATGACCACTAAATTCAGTTTCAAATTGTATTCTTTGCTTCTGCTTCAGAAAACAATAAAGCACCTTCAAAGATGTGAAGCAATCTTTTAAAATTCATTTTTAAATCAATTTTCTTAATTTTTAAAGCACCTACTACTTTCACTTTCTTCTTAGAGATACTTCCAAAATGCCTATCAAAAACCACACAAAGCGCAGCTCAACCGAAAAGAAAAGCAAAGAGATGTATCTTGAAGGTTTTCCAAAATTTTCAAATCTTCAAGGAAAAGGAGTTGTTTCCAAACAGTCCACCGAAAAAGGGGGAAAAAAAGGCTTGCTTTGAAAAGCAATGGAAGCAATTTGAAACACCAGGCCGTGATTGAAGGACCAAATTCAAATTACATCACTTTACTTGCTCTTCAAGGCAAGTCACATTCATTCTATTTAGATAGTGTGAACTCAATGAACATGTGACAACGGTGGGAAATGGATTTAAATGCACAACATAAACACCAAATTGAAAAAAAAGCAAGAAAAGCAGAGAAAACATACTTGAAACACGATCAAAAACATCTGCAGCAGACTCTCCTTCAGGAAATCTATAATAAAACCTCCCAAACTTCTCTCTTGTCTCCTTTATTGCCTTCATTCTCTCTGCTACCTTCCAACGTAATACAATAAAATAAAATAAAATAACCAGCTTTAATACATCCTTAAATTTAAAAATAATAATTATAATCTGGTGGGTAAATAACATTTGAACTTGAATTAGTAACAAATGATTATGAAGGTCCAAAAACTAAGTTCCAAGCAAGCAAGCAAGCTAGCTAAATGCAATCCAAATAAAAGAGACATCGGTAACATTGCTGTTGTACTAGTATTTATGAAATTAGTAAAAGAAGTAGTGGGTACCTGAAAATTGCCGAAATCTTGTTCTCTAATCCTGCACTCTTCTCTGACCCCAATGATGCGCTTCTTGGAGAAGGAGCGTCCGATCTCGCGGAGGGTGGAGCGGGTGCGCTCGTAGGGGGAGACGTAGAAGTAGAGGCGGTAATCAGAGACAGAGGAGGAGGTGTCGGATGTTATCAAGGATTTCAACTGGGCACCACAGAGTCGGGCCTGGGTGAGGCCCATGGGTGTCAATGGGATTTTGTGGTCGGGTATGGTGGTGTAGGCGGCTGTGTCGAGGTTGCCCTGAGACTCGCCGTGCCGGACTAAAATGATGCGTTTTGGCATCAGGTGGTGGCGCTTCAAATGTTGGTGGTTTTGATTCGACATTCCTTTCTTTGGATCTTTCCGACTCTCAATCTCACACTTCTCCCTTCCTTCCTCCAACACCAACAGCTTCGATTGATTGATTGATTGATTGATCGCTAGCTTGCTTGCGTCTTGAACTTTAGGTGAATAATCTTGATGTTATAATTACACAGTAGTTCTGTTATTTTCTGTTAAGCTATAGGATTCCCTCCCTCTCCTTCCTTTAACGTGCAGAAACACGCAACACGTTTCCGCAATCAATAAATAAATAAATAAATTCTTTTTCACTCTTCTGGAAAAATAAAATATATATCATTCTTAATTTTTTTTGCTTATTTTCTAACTCAAATTTATTTATTTATAATTAAATCAAATACATAATATATATTTATGTAAAATTATATACAAGTTTATATGATTCTCCTATCAATATCAATGTGTGAAGCATAACATTTTTCTCCATATTTATTAATTTATGTGAAAGGTATACTTGGTTGGTTCTAAGATTATCAAACCAACCATCGTTATATGAAGTCAAATGATTAATCTTTGATCATGATAAAGTAATTAGCGTATATTTATTTGACAAAAAAAATACGTATCTCGATATTAACAATAGAAGTCATGATTTATAATTTATTTTTTTGGCTCAGATAGAATTAGTTTATCTACATTTTTTTATTTATTGGTTGCCTAGTTTGATTATATTTAAAATGGAATCCTGAATGTTCGGCCTTGACTTCAGATTAGAGCCATCCCGCGGCTAGAGAAGACCTGGGTAAACTAATAAAGAATAGTCCAGTACTGTGTTGAATGGAATGGATAGATGGGTTGCGTAGTTTTGTGGTCAAATGTGTTGGATTCAATAGGGCATGTTATCTGTTTGCGATAAAGATTTAGGCAAGGGCTGGAGGTGATGGCTGTCGAAGCGGTAGTAGCAGCCCCATAAAAAGAACGTGCTGGTGTTGCCCACCATAGTAATAAAATCATAATCATAACGTTCCTTTTGACCTGCAAAATAATTTCAACTTTTATTTTTATAATTCTTTGGTAGGTCGAACATTTCATTTTCTCACCCTCTTTAACTTTTGATCAAAGTCCCAATTTTCAAAGTTTGTTCTCCATCTTTTGAGTTTGGAATCTTTGATTTTCACATTGAGCCCAAAATTAACATGTTATTAATTGCAGAAACTTCTATATCTAGAATGTAAAATATATCCAGAAGGAAAAACTGTAAGGAAGAAAAATAGAATTGGAGACGCGGGGAATCGAACCCCGTGCCTCTCGCATGCGAAGCGAGCGCTCTACCATATGAGCTACGTCCCCAATTTTGAGAGCTCCTCGGCACCCTGCAAATAAGTTGATTAACACAGTGGATGATGGCTCACCCATAACTTGTTTCAGAAATGTTCGTGGTAGACTGGTGGTGGATTTGAGGAGGATAAAATTTGTACAACTATACCTTATCGTACATGCAGTATGCTAGCTACTTCAACTTGGATTTTGTCAAAGTTTTATACCGTAATTACGTAGGAGTAATTATTACCTCCTTCTCCCTTTATGAAACGCTGACATTCTCCGCAACGTATATTTTAGTCAGAAGAGCGAAGCTTCAAATGATTCTCTTTTCACTCTATATCATGGGTCAGGAGTGTGAACATTATCTATTGTTCAAAGATTTCAGCAGTGGTAGAGCTGTGAGCCTTTAGAGAACTTTGATTAATTGTCTCCATCTCTATGAGAAGTACATAATGTCAGGATCAAGACTTGGTGGATTAAATTTGAAAGGAGTCTCCAGCTTCTAGCTTCCAGCCAGCAAGGATTATGGGATAAATCACCATGGCCTAGGGCAGGAGCACGGTGTTGAAGGACGCGGCGCCCATCCGTTGAAGGAGCTGGCGGCGCCTAATTGAATCTAGACTGTCTCTATCACCATGGCCAAGGACAGGAGGACGGTGTTGAAGGACGCGGTGCCCATGATTTAGAGAGTATTCATCAGTATCATCACCATGGCCAACGATAGGAACATTGTCTTGAAGGAGGTGGCGCCCAAGATTTAGATAGTATACATCAGTGTCATCACCATGGCCAACGACAGGAAGATTCTGTTGAAGGAGGTGGCGCCTATCTATTTGAATATAGAATGTCTATATAACCATGGAGAAGGACAGGAAGATTCTCTTGAAGCAGGCAGCACGAAATGGAATCTAGACTAACTTTCAATGATCCAAGCACCGAAGAGAGCTTGCCTAACATGGCAATGGCATTGACGTTGAGCTCCATGGAGGTCTTCAATGCTTTCTTCATTTTCTCTCCAGCATCGCCTTTGTACCTTCAAACCCATCCAAGCAAGTTCGAATTCTAGCACTCAGCCTGGTCTTTATGTCATCCAAAAATCAGCTAAGTTTTTTTACCTTCAACCTTGGCCAGCACTTGAAATGAGTCTCGAGATCCTCGACTGCGTCATCCATGAGATCTTTGCATGCCTGGAGAGCTTTGTCAGTTCTCGTCTTTTTCAAGTTCTCTCAAGGTAATTGACGTCAACATGATTCCTGGCAATCTTGAATGCAATCCTGATGAGTTCTTTGGGGTCTGTGGTGTTTCCAGTCTCGGCCTGCAGGCTTTCAACGCATTGTTTTCTGATAGTCAGTGGGTTCGCAAACCGATTTGATGCCTTTCATCGTGCATGATATTTGATTGTGTTCGATGACCTTTTGTTTTTTCTCTTCATTCCGATGGCGGCCATTGGTAACTGTCACGGCTACAACCACGGCCACCAGGATGAGAGAAGAGGCTGCCACGAGAGCAATTTTCTTCTTCATATTCTTGTCATCCCCATAATTCAAGTCTTATTAGTTGAAGCTTTTGAAACCTTTCAAAGGAGGAAAAATCAATACACAAAAATCAGATTAAAATATTTATGATGAAGAAACGATCTTAATTTCTTCTCCAGCTACCTAGCTAATATTAATTGATACAAAGGAGCTACTTGCCCTGCTTCCTTGATGATTAATTTGTCATGAATCCTGAAAGCATCTATCGGAGTTGGAGAGTATTTATAGAATTGAAGAGAGAACAAGAGGTTTGATAATGTTGTTTCATCAGTTGGACACCGAAATGATTAAATGTATTTTGTTGTATCATTTAGAAATCTAGAGGTTGATAGAAGGCAAAGCCATCTAATTCTTTTCCAAAAATAGAAGACAAACTGATCATGTTGGAGAAAGCCACCCAATATAGACCACTGCCCAATAGCTGGTCAAATTGCTTAGCTAGCTAATTCATTATACATCAATTATATGGTACGTACAGCAAAGAAAATCTGTAGATTAAACTTCAATTAAATTAAAAGTCCACCTAGCCTATGATATATTAAATATTTGACAACTTCTCATTTAGATGAATTTATTTTCTTAATTTTACAAGATAAATTAAATAATTTCATTTTTTTTAGTATATTCAAGTACGTCTTATATAACTAGATTATTTTATTGGAGAAGAGCTAGCTTATAAAAATAAAATTTTTATTTACAAGTTGTAATTATTGAATATATTTGTTTCGATAGAAGATATACACATACTTTTTGTTATTGCAAGAATTCTGAACAATTGAATTACCAAAAAGAATTTTGTTATGGTGGAAGTATAACGTAATACCTTTAACATAAAATAAGGGTTTGCATATTTAAAAACTTAAAAAAAAACCAGAGTACTTGGCTTAGGGACCCCTAAGTTTTGGTTAAAGTAACTCTTTGCTTCCAACTTTTCAGATAGTAATATATTGCCCCCAGTTTTAGTGAGTCGTCCAAGAAAATGTTGGTTTGAGACAGAATCTTCGTGTAAAGACTATTTAACCCATTTGTCTTAATAAAAAATAATGTAATAATAACTACTGAAAAAATAATAAGAAAAATTAAAAGTACCGTTCTTTCTCTCTCCTTTTGTGCCCTTTTCTCTGATTTTCTTTACATCCAAACAACCTTTTTTCTCATTTAAATTCTTTTTTCGTTTTTTAGCCTGGCAATCAAACATTTAAATCCATAATCTTAACACATCAAAAACCAATAAATCTGAAAAAAAAAATTTAATTCATCATATTCATCTTTTTCCGCCCTAAGTTTCCCACGCTTACTGTTCACCTTCTTCTACACTTCCACTTGCACATTAACAATCTTTCCCTTTTGGATGCAATACTCCCTCCATTTATATTCCCTTAATCTCTGTCTCATTAGCTTCCTTCGCACTTCCATTATTCACCACAAACCATGACCACGCTTCAGGAGGTCTCCTAATATTAATATTCTGCACCATGCATGTCACCAGAAAAAGGGACTAATTTTGAACTTTTATAAAATACTAAAATTTTAATCCTTTTGACATGTGTCAGTGCATATTAACTTTAAGTTAAGAGGATGAAATATAGCCTCATAGAGTTTATTGATTCTAGCGGTTGGTTGAAATTGGGGATCAATACGTTACTATATGAAAAGTTGGAGGCAAAGTAGTACTTCAAACCAAAACTTAAGGGTCATATGTTACACCAAAAAAAAAAAAAAAGTCGTAAGGTTGAAAAATGAAAGGAAAGTAATAATTTTTTTTAATGTTATATTTAATTTTCTCTAAAGTTCATACTCATTAAACTTTTCATCACATAGTTTTTATCGAATATATATATAAAGTTCCCTGCAAAAGTTATTATAGGAAAATACATTCTCCTTCTAACTCCATCTATTTTTGTTATATAGAAAATTTATGAAATCCAGTATTATTATTATAAAGTTTATTATTCTTGTAAATGAATAGATATATTTTTGTTGTTAAGAATTTTAAACTGTTATATCCTTACGACTCTTCATTGATGTAAACTGTTACTTTATTTATGATTTGCTTTAATCAAGTAATGGTTCTGATTCTTATTTGTTTGGATGAATTTATTAGAAGACACTTGTGTGTTTCTACTTCTGTTCTCTCTAAATATACACCTCATTTAATTAATGTATATAACGATCAATTTAGTGGTTCTTAGATGGTATATTTGTGTACAATTTACTTCGTCTTTTAGGTAGTCTAGAATTGTTAGATGATGGGTAAGTAAGATTGTGAAATACTAGCTAGTAGAATCAGGGCCTCAACCTACTTGCTCCCTTGGCCGCTATTCTAATTTAACTTATTCTGTAATGCTTTTGATTTAAAGTTGTAAAACCTATTTTTGCTTTCTTTGGTTGAAGAGAAGTCGGATGGAGTAAAATGTTGTAGAAGAAAAAATAAAAGGGGGAGACTGTTGATATATTGTTTTGGTGGAAAATATTTAATGCGAAAGAGAGGGCGAGGATGCGCCATTTCTTCAATCCTCAAAACCCCAACAAATTGCCAAGTCAGAAAATATATTTGGCTAATTGTTTTACTTGTCTTATCATCTCCTGCATTGCACAGCTCTATTTTGGGTTTAAAGAACTCCAATTGATATTTGAATCTCTGATGACAATGTTCTTCATTGCTATTCCATTATGTTGCATCACTTTGAAGTTATTCTGTCTTCTGAGTGTATCTCATTCTTCTAGAAATTCAATTTGCTGTTTTTTTTTATTGTTATTGTTGGTTAATTTGCAGATCCAAACATAATGAAAAAGTTACAAGTAGACAGTGGAGCAATAAAATTTGTCCTTGCTGGTGCAAACATAATGTGTCCTGGTCTTACATCTCCCGGGGGTGCTTTGGATGATGAAGTGGAAGCAGAAACTCCTGTGGTACGTATTTTCCTTCTCTCTCTCTCTGTAGGCATGCTTGTATTTGTTTGTTATGGAGAATGTCAAATTAAGTTGCATTTTTTTCTGTCTAATACACCACTTGAAAGTTGTGCTATATTCTTGTTTTGTTTTGGAAAATAATACGAGAATGGTGATATTTGTGTTTTGTCTTCCTGATATGCAAAACTGATCCTTTCAGGCCATAATGGCTGAAGGAAAGCAACATGCTCTTGCTATTGGGTTTACAAAAATGTCAGCAAAAAACATGTAAGTTGTTATCTACCGTTTCTTATGACTCTATCTTATTTGTCCCTTAATTCTGATGGTTATATTAATATGTTTGATTCATTTTCTTGTTTTACAGAAGGCCAATTAACAAGGGAATTGGAGTGGACAGCATGCATTATTTCAATGATGGCCTGTGGAAGGTATGTCATGTTTTCATTCTTGCCATTCTTAATTTCTCTTCCCGCTTTAGTTATACTTCTTTATAATTACATGAAATATCTCGGACAGGGACAACTAGCGTATCCAATTCTCATTTCAATATGTTCAATGACAATACAGTCCTAGAATTGTAATATAAACTTAAGATTCAAGCATCACTATATTTACCAATAACATGTTCTTTAAAATTGCAGATATGTTTCACTTACTGTTATGTTTTTTTGAGGCACTATTTCCACTATTAACATCGAGATTTATATTTTTTATTGCAGCTAGAGTGTCTAGAATGAGGACACGCTGAGAGTAGCTGCAGTGCCATCCCTGTAACAGGTGAAAGAAGAACTTTGAATTATTCGTTCATCTTTCTGTTGATTTTCTCTTTTTTTTTTTATTTTTTATTTTTAACCTGACATGGTTTGTATCTGGCTGAAGGAGTCAAAAATATTTCTCCTCAAGTTTGTTCTCTTATACAATGGAAATGTGATTAATCCTTCTATCATAGGCTTAATCATCAATCATCTTCATTATGTGGATAAGATTGTTTTCCAGGCAGTATGCAAGAGTTGGAGGGTATCAAAAATTGAGAAAAAAGCAGATAAATTACCAAGTTGGACGGGCTATAACTATATTGCCTGCTCATGTTTCCTCTAGGACCTCTACAACCCTGATTGGAAACGGAAATGGTTGATTTACATTTAAGATGAGCTAAACCTCAAGAAATCTCGGACATGAAGCAGTGTAATAATCTGACTTAACAAAATTGAGATCTTGGCTTGTTAAAGGAATGTTAATATTATAATATCTATGTAAGTTGGTCAATGTTAATTTGGATATCCAATTGGTCATGATCAGATAGACATACTGTGGGTTTTAGTCACTGTACTTTCTTCAGCAACAGTATACAAATTCACATGCAGGAAAAGGTGATGCAGATCCTTGCTTAATCCAGAATATGCAGCACCTTTCTTGAGAACCGGTGGTGATAATTTGTGCAAGCTTTGAATTTCAATTTAGAAATGTTAAAAAGGAAAATTTTAAATTTGATGTGAATATTGAAGAGTGTGTTGATACAGGCATACAAACTATTTGTAGAATCGTGGATTGGGTATTTTGATGAATAATACTGATATTGTTTAACTGACCCATTATAAAATGTTTATATTTGCTTTAGATTTTATAATTATCATTTTATAGCATTCATAGAAATGTTCAACTTGTAACATGTTCATAGCATTCAAGATATGCTATATAAGGCTTTAAAAATCATAGCATTAACAAGACTGTTATAGCTATGATAATTGGATAGCATTTTGCAAGTTTTATTATAAATATTGCTAACTATAGGGGTGGGTATCTTAACCTAATCCCGATTGGATCGGGTCATGTTTTGGATAAATTGTTTTGAAGAATTCGAAATCCAATAAAAATGATATTCACTCCAACACGAACACAACTAAACCTAGCCACAACCCCTATGTCTTATCTAGACATGCCAAATGAGCCTAGACAGTATAATAAGTTTTATTTTTCAAACACAACATGGCTGATTATATAACATTTATCATACTACTATTATGCATATTTTATATTTTATTTTTTTATATACATTTTTATTTCGAATATAGATTAATTATTATAATTTTGTAACATTAATTCCAATTATGTAGCCTGTTTGACACCTCTAGTCTTATCTCAAGCACTCCCTTCATTTCTCTCAAACTGGCCAAAGTTTTGTTTTTCTTCTTATTTTAGCAAAATAAATAAAAGCATCCTACACTTCAGGTCATCTCTCAACTTCTTATAGCGTGTTGTTTGATTTTGTAGTTTTTTTTAACAACTAATATTTGTATAATCTATATATCTATATATATTTTCATAAGGGTTTTGTTCTAAATCATTTTTTTTTTGTGCAATAAATAATTTAGATCTCGTCTAAACCCGAAACCCGAGATGGGCCGACCCAAACTGACTCATTCTCGGCCTCTTCTCAACGGCTCTCAAGGTACATACACACACACACACACACACACACACATATATAATTTTATTTTTAATTTTTTTAAAAATAATTTTAAATATTAAATATTTATTAACATGATGATTAATTAATGGGATAATTTTAATAACTACCCTTCCTCGAGTTTTTGCATAATTTCAACTAGAGAACAGAACGACTATGTATTTTTAATCAATAACACTCTCAACTTGTAAAAAAAAAAATATTATTTTCACCCCTAAAATTATCATATTTGGGTATGATTGATGAAAAATAAATAATTCAGGAGTGCAATTATCATTTTCACCCCTCAAATTATTACTTTCGGTATGATTGATAAAAAATAAATAATTCAGAGGTACAATTGATGAAAAATATATAATTGTTCTCTTGTTGAGATTAGACCAAAATACAAGAGCACTTATTGAAATTTGTCTATATATATTTTTAACATTCCTATAACAACTCATATAATACTATAAGAGTATAAAGAAAAAAATTCCCATTGTCACTCTTACATGAAGAAGTGCATAGGGGCAGCAAACATGGAGAATTCGAAGAAATTACAAAAGGAATTAAAGAAAATTTGGAATATCTCTCTTAGGTCAATACACATTCAGAAGATCTTCATGAACATATCATGAATGATAAAATTCCATAATCTTTGCAAAATTGGGAACACCAGATGGAAGGTATTTAGTTGACACATAATTTTATTTTGTTTTCTTGTTGCATTTCTTATTTTTTGTTACATTTGAAATTAGTTGATACATGAATACTGTTCTGTTTTGTTGTTAGATTTCTTACTTTTTGTTACATTTGAAATTAGTTGATACATGAATTTTATTTTGTTTTCTGAGAGAGTCTGTCCTACCCCTGCGGTACCACGTGACAATGCTGAATGGTATAGCCGACCAATGAAAGAGGAGAAAAATGATGTAAACAGTAACATTTTCAGTTTTTATTCCCTTCTTTTCTTCTCTTTTATTGGCCCGTGGTACCACATCAGCGGTACCACGGATGTAGGACAGACTCTCGCTTGTTTTCTTGTTACATTTTAAATTAGTTGATACATGAATTTTATTATGTTTTATGTTACATTTGTTCTGTTTCTTGTGCACTTCTGGTTACATTTGAAATAATTATAAAATTAGGGTTTTTTGATGCCTGTTAAGTGACTTAGCTTTTGGAAAAAGAATTGCAGCATCTTGTCTTTTCTTTTCTCTTCTTTTTTTCTTGTTTTGTTTGTTTCATGTCAAGTGTTGAGCACTTTTGACTACTATGCCAGTTGACTTCTTTTTGGTTTTTTTTATCTTTAAGCACAAAGGAATATCAGTAAAGTCAATTTAGGTCTAACATCAAATCAATTACACGCATTTCTGAGGTTAGGGAGAAAAACCTTGAAAATATTCTGAAGAAAGCGGTTGTGGATTCGGGGAAGTTGGTTGAGTCAACCAACAAAGCAGTCAAGTGGATCCGTAATAAAGGTTAATTCTCATATTCAAGTGAAGTAGTATTAATTGTCCGAGTTCTATTTATTGTGTTTAAAAAACTCGTTTTCCAGGAGTTTTCACCGGATCGTATCCCTCTAGATCATATCTCGGAACATATCCCCAAGAAGAAGCGTTCTGGTGCTGGAGGTGTGCCGCTGCCTGGTGCTGGAGGTCGTGCCGGTGTTTCGCCAGAGCGTCTCTTGGATCGAATCCGTGTCTTGCAACGTATCCCCAAGAAGAAGCGTTCTAGCGCAAGAGGTTAGCAGCAGCCCGGTGCTGGTGCTGGAGGTCAGCAGCCGCCTGGTGCTAATGCTGGAGGTCAGCAGCCTTTGCCTCTGAAGAAACGGCAGTAAAAGCAACTTTTATAGACATTGGTGATTCTAAGTGCCTGGGTTTTGAGCTTGATTTATAACTCTCATGTTTGACTGTTGACTGGTAGCTGGCGAAACGAGCAACTTTCATAGATAATGGTGATTCTAAGTGCTTGGGTTTCATAGATAGTAGTGATTCTAAATGCTTGGGGTTTGAGGGTTTTGAGTTTATAACTCTCATGGTGGACGGGTAGTCACGATTCTTTGTTGACTGGTACTTCGCAAACAAAACCGATCTTAAGGAGTTTTTGTTTTTTAATTTCTGTTAACCAAAGTTTCAATGAATAATTAAGAATTAATATTGTATTATTTCTGCACACGCGGAGCCACTGTCGTTGAAGACACTAGATTTTGAATCTGAAAAGTACATATAAACGAACTTAACAATCTGCTGATTGGTTAGGCATATTAATTATTGCATATATCAGAATATAGGACCAAGATTTTCTCCTGATCTGACGTTCACCTTAGCAAAATACAGACATATAATTAATGGTTAATATACAATAAATGAGAAAGAGAGAGAATATAATAGATCTTAACTACTCAAAATGATTAAAATTCACATGATACAAGATCTATAAAAGCTAAGATAAAGTTAAAATTAGGAAAGGGTTCTAATTCCAAAATATAATATGCTAATCCAACAATGCTAGCCTGATGAGTTTTAAACTCTTGGTTTGGTTCGTGCCACATGAAATTTCTTCCTGCATGCACCTTGTGGCCTGCCAAGTGTTGCCCATGTGGTACAGCGGTAACATAACATGTAAAGAAAAGGACATTTTTTCTTAAAAAATCTGACACAAGCAGCACATCTATGTTTTTTAAAATGAATTATGGATAAGATATAATACCGGCGGTAATATTGTCAATGCGATTAGTTTGGTCCATGAAACATTTATTCTATAAAATGGATTTGGTTGCAATGCACCAACAAGTCGATATGTCCGAGTGGTTAAGGAGACAGACTTGAAATCTGTTGGGCTTCGCCCGCGCAGGTTCGAACCCTGCTGTCGACGCAGTTTGCATCTCCCAATCGTAAGTTTTAATAAATCTCTGTTATTTTTGTTTTCCTAAAATTTTTTTAATTTATATATATTGGGAAAATTAGGTGTTGCGGTACTCATCGCCGATATGTCCACGTGGTTAAGGAGACGAACTGAAATCTGTTGGGCTGTCACTCGTGCAGGTTCGAACCCTGCTGTTGTTGCAAATTTTAACTCTCAATCTTAAATTTTAATAAATCTCCCTTAATTTTATGTTCCTAAATTTTTCTAACGGTAGGTATCGGTTAAAAAAAGATCATCTTTATGGTTCTAGATATTGCAAGTTGTCCCTGAATTGCAACGGAAAGCTGGGCTGGCATGTCCTTAATAGCTCTTAATAATATAATTAAATAATAACATAATAACCAAATTTTCATTCTTCCCAGACATCATCTCTCTCAATTCGTCTCTCAGATCCTCTCAATTTTAGTCCTTTTCACTCCATTATGTACCTGATTTCGCTTGATCGTTTCTCTGTTGGATTTCCCTAACTCTTGCAAAGAACGATTGAAGAATACCCAAATGCGGAAATCTCCCTTCGATTTCCCCCACCCTTTGCGAAGAACGTTTGAAAATACCCAAATATTGAAAACTCCATTTGAGTTAAATCTTTTGATGTCGAACTCGCAGCCGCCGAACACTTCAGCACTGCCTAGCGACAACTCCATGCACCAGTCCTTCAAGCGTGAGCTGCCGTTTTGGGCTAAATAAATTAATTGTAATGTTGAGGATAATTCTTTCTTTTCAGGCATTCAATTTTAAGTACAAATTTTTTAGAGTTGATTTGTGGGCTTTATGAACTAATATTAATGTTTTGCTTCGAGAAGGAATTGGCTATTTGTCTGGTATATTATGTAAGAAATAGGATATTACAAGTATAGTTAGATGATTAACAAAAAAATATATATATTAGATAAATATTAAGAAATACGTAAGAATTTAATATTTTAGGAATAATTTTTTTTCTTTATGACATTTATGGCAATTAATCAATGATAATTAAAAATATTATGATTATGTATAAATCGTTAAGTAATAGAGTCAAACAATATTGAAAATGATTGAAAAAGGATTTATTTATGGTATTGATTAGATGAGATAAATGATGAATTTTATCTTATATAATATGACTGATGTTACTCTTATAAATTATTCATACAAACTCACTCATAAAAACCTATGTAATTAATGTAATTAAAATTTAAAATTTGCTTCTTCAATCAAATCATGACATATCAATTCATATAATTAAATTTGTATAAATAATTTATAATAATATTATTATTTATAAAATATGACAGATTACAATTTTAGTAGTTTTATCATTATTATTTATACATTTTTGGTACACTGTCAATATTTTAATTTTTTTTTTTGTGCAGAATGAATATTTTGAGAGGTAAATTTATTATGTCTACCTGTCGTGGTATAAAATTTTAATTTTTTATTAATAAATTTTTTTTTATACTGTCGATGTCCTCTTAATTAAATTCAGCCGGTTGGTCTAGGAGAAATTCTTGTATCCGTCCACGTGTATATGTCACTTCATAGTAAGACCTTATCCATTTTTTTATTTTGACATGAGATCAATTGAACTCGACCCGACCCCACAAGCTCATCTGATCTGTTCATATTGGTGCCAAAAGGTTCACATATACATTGATCAATGCAAGCACACCAGCTAACCACATTAATTGTTAATTTTTTTTTTCTTACGATTAAAATTTATAATTCTTGAGTTGCTAATGCCTTTTTCATAAAATAAATACTAATACTTTTTGAAATTAAAAAGATTTTTTTGCAGTAATGCATGAAAAAGTCAATTGTACTTTTACCGTATTGAAATCTCTTGTAAAGTGCTCCAAAAAGTGTTTTAATAGGAAGATTTTTCTTTTTGATGAAAATTATTTTGTAATAGCATCGTAAAACATACAATTAAATAATTATCCAAGCAACTCTTTTATTTAATTTGCAACTATTTTATTTAATTTCATAAACAATGAAATTTTGTGAAGATAAAATGAGGAAATGAGAAGAAAATAAACAAATATTTAATATATCCTTTAAAGTGTGCATGCATATATGTATATTACATCAAAACGTGATTGTAAATATACATTTTTGTTATTATTATTATTATTAGATGGAAGACAATAATATTAAGTTTGGAAGCATATAATATACCATCTATATGATAAACTTTGATTATGGTAACCGAAACTTCTAAATTTAGCAACTATATATATATATATAAGCTAAGATTGATGATCCATCTCTTCTCTCTCTTTCTTAATTTGCTGACATGGGTGCACTTAAGTTACAGAGAGAGAGAGCACTTAGTTTCAGTTGCTCTCAATCCCAGAAAATTTCTACTGCCTTTATCGACCAAATTAAATTGAGCTCAACAAGCTAATGAAGCCAAGCCAAGCTAGGCTGGAACAGTGAAAACCTCCAACTCCCAGAAACAACAAGCACCAACGGGACAACTTGGTTTGTCTTTGTCTAGATCTCTTTTGTTTAATTAGTGCATGATCCACACGTGAACACGCGGCCTCCTTATTCACCTGGTTGGCACACAATGCTGCCTCCACACAAGCAGGTTATGGTGGTGACTGATATTTTGATGGTGGTGATGATGCTTGCTCAGCCCCAACTCATTACACCTCCTTAGTACTTCACTTTCCGGTAACTGCCATTCCCCAACTCTCTCTTCTTCTTCTTCTTCTTCTTCATTCTCTTCTTCCTCTTCTTCTTGGATTATTGTTTCTTGTTGCGGTTCTTCTTCTCCTTCCTCTTCTTCTTCTTCTTCTTCGATTTTATTATTAATTTCCAAGTCTTCATCGTTTCTAATGAGATGCAATCTCAAACGGCCATCTTCACGAGAAGCACGTAAAATCTCCGGCCTGTCTACTCTAATCTCCGTTAACTCTAGCCTCCCACCTGTCCTCACAGAGCGGAGGAAGAAAGTGGGCTGACCATTACGGTTGAAAGAAGAAAGTGGTGGTGGGAACTTCTTCATCTCTCTCCTGTCACTCACGTCCTTTCTCCCTTTCGTCCTCGTTGGTGACTCTACTCTCGTGTCCATCTCAATCTGATGATGTCGATGATGATTATCAGCAGTTCTCTCATCAGAACTCTCAAACCCTAGACTTTCAGTGCATGACATCAAGCCATTAACACCATCGAGGAAGCCTATCCCTCCAGGGTCTTTCTTCGCAAACATGCCTGGCAACGATAGGATTGGCGTTGGCGGCGGCGGCGGAGGTGGTTGTGATGGTGAATGTTTGAGCAAGGAAGACTCGATAACATGAGGAGGTCGAAGGGTTTCACCAGTGGCTGTGATCAATCCAATTCCTGGATTAGCGCTGTGTTTGCAAGGTGATTTATCAAAAGGGGTGGTTGTGTCTGTGACTGTGTCCATGGAAGTGGTGATGGTGGTGAGGCCAAAAAGAGAGTGAACACTCTTTTTACAGAAGCTCATCATAGTACGTATAATTGGGAGAGGATCAAACAGGAGCTGCTAGTCATATAAAGAGGAGAAAAGGGAGTGATGGAATTGGAAAGCAAAATATAAATATAATATAAAAGAGATGGATGGATATGATATCATGAAATGATGAAATAATAATATTAATGAAAACAAATGCCAAGAAGGAAGAAAAAGAGAGAAATTTTATTAATTGAGAGGAGGGATGATGAGGGTATTAATAATAACCTCACGCCAAAGATAGGAGAAGAGAGAGAGAGAGAGAATGGTGAAGAGAGTGCCAACGTGAAACCTGAGCTGGAGTGATATAGAGGAAACGGTGCCTGGTCCCACGTAAGATGGCCAAAGACTTGGTTTGTTTCAGATCTATCTATCTTTTTGGCTTTCCAAGCGCTGCCTTGCCTTGCAGTTGCTGCTTCTTTATCAATCTCAATGTGCAGCCCTCCTATCTATCCATCTATCTGTTTCTTTGTTGGGTCAAGGATACGTGCTTTGGAGTTAGAGATAGACCTAGTTGGATTTTATTCAGCTTATAACATGCCATGCTTTGAATTTTACTTGTGCATTCCACTCAAGTTTCACACTACTCATCAATCATCTATACTTATATATGTAGAGAAATTTCTATTAACGATTTTACCAGGTAATAAATCATCATTTCTGGTTGAAGTTCCTTTTGGGACTGAAGATATTGTAATATTAAACATATGGCTGTGATTATTTAGAGGAATTCAACTAGAATTTTCACTAGCTTAATCTCAAATTAATAGAATCAGTTGCAGAGTGCGCGACACACACACACACACATATAGAGAGAGAGAAGTTAGGTTATAATTAATCTATCTTTTAGGTTGGTTTTACCACATGTAATATATATGTCAAATATGAGGTAAATGTAAATCAAAATTAAAAGCTGCATGATGATGAAGAAGATGAAGGTGGTTGGATTGGCAAGTTGCAAGAGGGTCCTCGATCGATGATCACAATTAGTGGGAAGGAAGCATCGCATTCCATAAAAGGCTGCATGCCAGAGGCTAAGGTCGGTAAGATGGGGAAAGCCTTTTTGGCGGTGGTGGCCGGCCTGTTTGGGACCATATATTTCATTATTTTTATAACTAATTAAACTTATTGTGCGCCTTCCATTTCCACATAAATATCACATTAATAATAATTATGTTCTGTATTAAATGTCAAATGAAAAGGCATATAAGTTGTACTATCATATATTCTTATAAATTTTGTATATAAACTGATGTATTATTATTTATTTACTTATATATTATAACTAAGGATCCGTCTACAGTACATCCGATGTACCGGTACATCACTTGTCAATTTTTTGTAAATTCAGTGTAAGAGTTATAAATTTTTATATAAAAATCGTAAATGTGAAAAAAAAAAAGTTGTAAATTCTCATTTACGACTTTTATACAATGATTTACAACTTTTACACTAGTTTACAAAAAATCGAAAATAGTTTCATTTACAACTTTTACACTCCATATTTACGATTTTTATACAAGAATTTACAACTTTTATACTAAAAATTACAAAAATTTGGAGAAGTGATGCACCGGTACAACCGATGTACCGTAGCCAAAGCCTATAACTAAAGGTATTAATTTGAGTCATGACATGCCAAGACGACATGAATACGACACGAACACGATACACGATTAATAAATGGATCAGATGTTCAACACGCCAACCCGTTTAATGACACGAATAGTTAAACATATTTTATCTATCTTTAACATGTAAGCTCATTTAATGATATAAATTATTTACCTACTTACAACATATATATTATAAAACTAAAAATTTTATATTATAAAGTAAATTAATTTACAAAATAATAAATTATGATGATTTTAACAATATTTTATACTAACAATGATTTATATTCTAAAAATA
This sequence comes from Boswellia sacra, assembly GCA_013180625.2. NCBI lineage: Eukaryota > Viridiplantae > Streptophyta > Magnoliopsida > Sapindales > Burseraceae > Boswellia > Boswellia sacra. Next base: position 10,268 of record SNVD02010934.1, on the reverse strand, counting down.
ATTTTAATTGATATAAATATAGAACATATACTATATTATGCATAACTAGGTTAAACAATTAAGTAAATTATATAAATTAAATATGACACGATTATAACACGTGGGTAACACGTTTAAATCCGTGTTTTATGTCTTGACACAAATAATTAAATTGGTCGACACAAATGACACGAATTGCCATCCTTAATTATAACTCTTCATTAAATAAGTAGCAGTATGCAAGAGTTTGTATAAAATAATTGTGGGGCTAACATTATTTCATAAGAAATTACATCACGTTGAAAATTATCCTAAACCTGTACCTGCAAGAGACAATGGACGGATCTAAAATAATTCTTCATATACAAATTAATTGTGACCCATATTTATCGTTAATTTAGTTCCAAAGATAACATTAACATCATCAACAATCTAATTACATGACGCAAAAGCAAGGAAGCATTATCTGCTGATAATAACATTTTGGAACCGATCAATAAGAGTCTGTCTTTTTATGATTATGAAGTATATATTTATTCGACTACTACTCCAATAATGTTAAATACTGGGTCCCTGCTGTCTTTAAATTATAATTTGTACCTTAATTAATGATATCTAACACATTAATTTATAACATTTATTATAGAATTTCAGTATTTTACCATAAGAAATATTAACAACGGAACAAAAAATTATATATGATAGATCGATACTTAATTACCAGAAGCTTTTGACAAATTTTGGTTAGTAAATGAAGAAGTTGTTAGGGATATGCATATATAGATTGAAAAAGTGAAGAAATGGAAACTTTAAATTGCTGAAAAAGCAATAATTGGTTGTAGACGAAGTGTAAGTTGACTTCAAAACGAAGGGTGGGGTCGAGGATTTGATCTTTGGTGACCCGGAGAATGGATATTCTGGGAAGAAGATACAGAAAATGCATAAAAAGTTAAAAGCAGAATCACATGCACATACACGTACATACGCATACTCCATTTATTATCTGTGTACAAGAATTAAACTTATCTGCATATCATCCAAATTTGGCATAGGACTATTTCTCTTACACAGCCCACGTGTACCTTCATAGGGAATGCAAAAACTAATGAGAATTCTTACATATTATTTTGCAACTTAGTTTTAAATATAATATTACTCGTTTAATATGAATGTAAAATACTAACTTATTGTCAAATATTACTTACTTTAAATATAGTCTGTTATGATTTTACTTTTAGATTTGCAACTTAAAATATCTGCAACAGCTTAACAAACTCGTAAGATATTTAAGTTTTTTCATATATTTTTTTCAAGCGATGTGAAATATTACGATAGATCTATTTAAAATCACATTCATACGATAAAAATATTTAAATCCAAACTCATTATAGACATCTAAAAGTTATGTCGTCCCAAAATCTCTTCATTAGGATTTTGACATGATATGCTTGGGAATTTACAGGGTCAATTATAATTATTAATTAAAAAGGTTATTATAACCACAAATTTATTAGCAAATTAATTTAGTGGATAAGATAAGATATTATATCTATAATTTGAAATAATTAATTGGAATTCGAATAAAAGCCAAATCGAAATTATATGTTTTGACTACTACTTCCGAACCTTTACCCGCAAGATTGGAAGGTTCGTTCAGTGGAGAATTTTCCTAGAAAGTGAGGGGATTGTGTAGTCGATCTCAATGATCAGATCATGATCGGAGGTGGGAGCCATCTGAATCTGACGTCTTACATAACATTGATTGATATAGTACCACACATATCTCATCTCATGGAAAATAGACACGTGTACGGATATTATGCAATTGCAATCTCTTCACCACACGGCAAGTTGAGAGACACTTGGCCTGTGAAACTTTGCATCTTTCGCTCTCATTTTCTTTTTCACCAAAAATGACATTTTGTATTAAATGGGGAGGAAATCTCTCATTTTGAAATTTTAACTGATATTTTCAAGTACAGACTACCGATTTCTTTTAATCTAATAAGAAAGTTAAAAACCAGAGTGATACTACAAAAGCAATCAAAAATTTTATTCTAAATCATAATGTGCCATTTGAAGTTACCTATCATTTATTTATTTAATAATCATTAACGAATAACCCATGACTTTGAGATAGAAATTTGAAATATTATACACTTATAAAATTAGTATGGGGACTGTGTGATATTATTTAAAATTTATTGTTTCAACTTTTTTTTAGATTTTTATTTCCATGTAATTCATGATATTTCATATTATATACAGATTTTGTACAATATTATTCTTTGTAATGAATAATACTATTCTTATTATTAAAAGTAAAAATTCATATGTAATGCTCTCAACTAAATTAGACAAATTGTTGAAATTTTATATTAAAATTTGAAGTCAAATAAATTTTTTTTGATTTTATATATATATATTTTTCACCAAGTTAATATATATAATTTTTTTTATGAATGTTTATTTTTTTAATCATAAATGCTTGGCTATGCGTGTGTATCTGACCTTTTATATCCGATTAAAGTCATTTTTAGAAAATTATCATGTTCCTTGTCTTTATCGCTCAATTACATAAAAATATAAAGAAATGATAAATGCTTTTCGCAAGGTAAATGCATGTATCTTTAAATTATCAATAGAGACAAAATAGAAACTTTAAAGAAGGATCAACTTGTGATCCAAAAATAATTTTTTAAAATTAAAATATAACATAAACATTTTGGTTGTATTTTTAAGATTGAAAAACACATTTGATATAATACTAATAATTAATATTTAAAAAACTAAAAAAATTACTATTTTTTTTTAATTTCTAGTTTTTAGTTATCTACTTTGTAGGGGTTATATTTTAAATTTTTTTCCAAAAGAAAAAAAATTCAAAGGCATTCAAACCCAATGCTTTCATAAGATTTATGTATCTTTTGTCTTTGAAAAAATAAAAACATAATAAGATTTTCATCAATTTAAATTACCATTTATAGTTTGTCGAAACCTAGATCATGTTGATGGAAAGGAATTCATTGTTTCGACTTTTTTTTTCAATTATATTTCTTTAATTGTTCCCTTCCCTTATATGAGTTGAGGGATTTATTGGAAAAATTCTGCTAAATAAAAATTGATTCATTTGGGTTGGTTGTAGAAACATAATTGTGATCGTGAGATTGTGTTTAATAAAGTAAGATATTTTGATATTCATATACAATAATATACTAGGCATACAAGCAAATTACATAACCTAACCTATATATACAACCTGACATGGTATAAATCCATTGGATGTGTGGGTCTCATTTTATTTATTAAAAATTAATTAATTAATTTTTTATTTTTACTCACCCAGTGAATTTGTGTTATGTCAGGTTGTATGAACGAGGTTATACAAATTGATTGTAAATCGAGCATTGCTCATTTATATAAGATCCTACATATAAGTAAAACCAAAGTCGCTTTTATGGCACAGACCTCACACGCCATAAGAAAAAACAAGAATTGATGTCCATACAACAGCACATTTATATCTATAACCTGAGAGAACTTGACAAAAATGCAATCAAATATTGAATATAACGTATAATAATTATGTAATGGACAGCATATATATGTGTGTGTGTGTCCAAAGAATTTCGAATAGTTGCAATAGATGGTTATCTTATGCATTCTCATAGGCATTATTCCAATTCAATCATGTCGAAGGTGCGCCCATGTTCTCCTTTATCGATAATTATTAATTATTCCACAATTTGTGCATATTAATTATATAAATGATTGGCTGAGCTTTAATGACCATTGATCTCCAATAATTCATGAACAGCAAGCATCAATTTCCTTGCCTTGTAAATGGAGAACTTAACCATTCCATCCCTCTCTTGTTGTTCTTCTTCGTTTTGGTAATCACCACAGAAAAAAAAAAGGTTAAACAAGTAAAAATTAGGGGAAAACAAGAGACGGTATGCCGTGCTTCAACGAATCGTAAAAATGACAAAGCATTTATGTAACATCTCGGCCCGCATGTGGCACTTTGCACTTGTGTGTGATACTTTGCAGTCCTCATAAACCCTCAAGCGGTGGCCCCCCCACAGTCTCAACTATCACATCATATTCCTAACTACTAACTTCCGAGACTACTCTGCAAAATGTTAGGGACGAGGGGTGAGCCGTCAACTCAATAAGTAAAATCATACACAACCATTAGTATCTTAAAACAATTAATAGTCCCACATCGCTTGGGAATATGATGTGATATGTGCTTAAATACCTTGTGAGCTCCTCAAGCTGTTGGAGGCCTTTTGGGTTGCAAAGCCTGAAAGCAAAACCGTGACGAACTATGTGTCTAAAGCGGATAATATCCAACAGTGGGCCAGGGTCGGACTTTGTATCCAAAGCAGACAATATCCAACAGTGGGCCAGGGTATTGGGCTTTGCGCACGCATGGGGGCCACCTCTTGAGACTTTGTGGGAGCCACCTCTCAAAGGCGGGCATGGGGGCAACCGCTTGGGACTGTGTGGGTGCCACATGCGGGCCGGGATGTTACAATTTATGGGTATGATATGCATATATCAAAATGATGCCTACTAAAAAAATGATGCCTACTAAATGAAGAAAATATTATAACACCCTTTGAGTCGACGTGGTGCAATCATGATCCTCTCATCTTAGTTTTAATTATATCTAAAGTTTTTGAAAAAATATGATTGGTGATTAGAGAAATGAATTAATAAAGAAAGAAAATGAAAAAAAAATCTAAATATATCATACGTAGAAATAGTATAAGTATCATCTCAACAGCTGAGGGTATCTAAATTTATTTACAAAATAGGAACTATAGTCTATAGATACTTTTGTCCCAGAACAAAGTCCCTGAACCAGATTCTACACCTGTTCAGGTTCATCTCATCATCTATGCGGTCTTTTGCTTTTAAACCTCCCTTTTCACTGTCCTCATTGTCATTGGCATCTTTCTTTTCATTACCAACGCCCTTTTCTTTGTCCTCATCGTCTTCGTTATCCTCATGGTTCTTGTCGCTGTCAACTTTGTTAAAGATGTCTAGGGCCTCATTGATAGTATCAGTGGAGGAGGATAGGAAACAAACAGCTGAGCAAATTACAATTATTCCAAAAGTGAGGTACTTTGTTTGCGTCTAGGCATTAAACGTTGTTGGAAAATGAAGGCACAAGGGCTTCGAAGGCAAGGATTAACGTACCAATGGCCGTGGGCAAAAGGTTTGCGAGGCTGGCTGCTGTGCTTAGAGACTTGGCGCCAGATTTTCTTGTTGTCAATTAGAGACTTGCGAGGTTAACTGGAAAGCCTCTAGTTGATTGGGAAAATGGTATGCTGGGTGGTGCATGTTTTATAGGCAATTAGGAAAGCCAGTTAGGTTGGATCATGTGTATGTATGGGTATATGTACACGTAAAAAATGTGAGGGAACTATTTTATACATATATGTATTTCAGAGAATCAAGAAAAGCAATTGTTTTCTACAAGTATTCCTCGAGAGTCAATGCAAAATTAGATATGAGATGATGATCATATCTGACGAAATATCCTCATAAATAAAGTTGTTAGAAGACGCTAAATCCAAAGTATATATCAACTCGATATCTTTTTATAATCTGTGTATATTGTCATGTATCATCCCCTTAGATCGATTAATGTGATAAGATAGAGTTTATTATCAATGTAATAACTTATTTGAAAGGAGTATATTATTCATAACAGGTTAAACTTCAATAAATTGTGAAAAATTAGGATTTTGATAAATTTTAAAACCATCCTTTTGACAAGATTATTTTTATTATAATTATTTAAATGAGAAAGGATATATTATAACACCCTTTAAAGTCGACGAGGTACAACTCATGATCAAATTTATTTAACAAATATAATGAACAAACTCTTGCAAATAGTTAAGCATTACAATCATGACAATATATACATAGCAATCGCCAATCCATTTACGGTATTTTTAAATAGTGCGGGATAGGGAAATGCATTTTTTGCAAGTGCCGGGTGCGCTTCTACTTTCTGCAAAACCAATCCCTCTACGCTTTGTTGGAAACATCATGAACAGGAACGTGACCAGAGCTCCAACTCCTAATGGCAAATTCATCATCAACTGATTTCCGTTAGCCCCAGAATGAGGGAAGAAACACCTTTGCACGTCAGAGCTACTAGTTGCAAAAACCAGGAAAACCAGTAGCGAAGAGAAGGCATGCACAAAGTCCCTAGGGCAGATTCTATAATTCTTCTCGTCTATACACTCATATGGTTTTACATCACTCTTTTTGCCCTTATCTTTGTTCTCAGTATTGGCGTACTCTCCCTTTCCATTAGCGACGCCCTTTTCTTTGACCATATTGGCATCTCCCTTTTCTAATTTGTCTTCTTCGTCCTTTTCATTATTGTCATAGTTCTCGTCGTAATTGTCATCCTTGTTAAAGATGTATAGGCCTTTGATTGTAGCAATACCATAGTAGATTTTTCCATTGCTGCCTGTGAAGCTATCAGTGAAGGAGGACAGGAAACAAGCAACTGAGCAAATTACAATGATACCAAATGTGAGGTATTTGTTTGAAGCTAGGCAATTGCCGTTGTTGGTAAATGGAGGTTCAAGGGCTACAAAGGCAAGGACTGTCCCTGTGGGCAGAAGGCTGGCGACGTTGGCTGCTGTGTTTAGAGACTTGGCGCCAGATCTTCCTAGGCTTTTTGGCAAAGTCGCCATGGAGCAAGGGATTAAAGTTGGGCTGCGGGAAGAAATATATATGACAGGAAAGCTAGAAACTCTCATTGGTCGGTGAATAATATGCTGGATAATTCGCCTTTTATAGGCAATTAAGAAAGTGAGTTTGGTTGGATTGTGTATATGTAACAGTATATGTATACAGCAGCGTACAAAATCTGAGGTGAGACCGTTTGAAAAAGGAAGCGTCAGGGAATCCTATAATGGCCTAATCGGTTAGCTATAAGCAATATATACATAAGCGAAGCACATGTCACTGAATATTAAGCATATTAAAAATTTTGATTGAATTCATTTGTTGCATTGCATATATTTGACATTGTTAGCTCTAAAAAGTTTGATATCAGGTAATTAAGGAACTTATGGCAAGGACAAACTTTTAAATGACCTCAAGATAGACAGCAGATGAGTAGATATGTACCGCTCCTTATCAAAGACTTAGCACTCAGCCTGTTGTTGAATTTCCTTTTCTTTTTGTCATAGACTTCATCAAAATACATTTAGCCACTTCCAGAATACAAATTTACAATTATAGGTTTGTAAAAAAACATATGAAATAGAAGATAGTACTTTACAACGTACATCTTGGAAATTATGGTCAACTACTGCTTCAACTTGCACGGACCAAAAGATTTGAACGAACATTTTCCAAAAGCAGGTGGTATCATGGCCAACCAGATAATAATTCTGATCAGCTGACACATCAGAATGTTTATTTGCATAGTTGACTTTATTCCTGATCTGTGTTTCACCTGAAGTATGGATCGAGAGAAGCCTGCTTACTAAGTTATCAAGTGGAAGAATTTTAAACTGCTAGAAGGAATAATAACCAATCAACCAGAATCAGTTGATGTTTCGCCACTTACTCCACTTGGCTTAAACTATACAAGGCATTTCAGCCGTTCAATTTTCCAATCAACTTCTACATTTTCCTTATTTTTCATTTAGATGCATTTAAGATTGTAATGCCCAATTTCTTTTTTTTTTTTTTAAACTCTATAACATATTCAGTAACGAACAAATTTTATTTACTTAAATTATTTCGTGGAAAGATGTTTTAGAACATATATATGGTTTGAAAACAAAACTTGTCATTCAATAGTCAACACTATTACTTGTGTCCTCTATTCCCTTGTAAAGATCTTGAGAAATTTTGATATAACAATGTTGAAAGCAGTCTTCTTTCCTTTAATCTTACATATTAAGTAAACTCTGCAAGTTTTGGTTGCCAATAAAATGCAGAGTACAAGAAAACACAGAAACAACAAGTCCTACCTGATTACATAGTTGGCATATGGTCGTGAAGTATGCAAATTAACTATGGTAGTAAGCAACCAAACACAGCATACAGTAAGCCTAGGCTTCATGGTGATATAGATTAAGTGGCCTTTTACCTGTAGGACTTTTGCAGGTTTAGATTCTTGCAGTTACTGGATTCATCACAGCCTGTATTTCTTCAAGTGTTCGACCCTTAGTTTCTGGCACTATCTTTGCCACAAATAGAAAAGTAAAGCCATTTATGCAAGAGAATATGAAGAAAGTTCCTGAAGAGATATAGGGTAAAAGTTTGTGTTAAACAAGAATGAAAATTATTCATGAAAATGCAGAGGAAGGAGTTCATATTAAGAGTATGTGCATGTGCGTGTCTTATTTAATTTGGAGGGAGAGTCATCACCTGCTGAGCTCCATGCCATGAATAGGTTAAAAATGTATGTAACAACCCAAGAACTCAACCAATTAACCAAAGACACGAGGCTTCCAGCTGAACCCTTCATGTTAATGGGAAAAATCTGAAATAACAATCACCATTGAGGCTCAGCTCTAGACACTCTTGGTATGTTTGATTGATTGATTTATTTTTTTTCTTATACTTATTTTCAAAATTTTAGTTGAAATAATTAAGGGTTGAAGCTGGATAAAGTTAGCTAACCTCTGACATCAAGAGCCATGGTATCCCTGCAAGTGCTAATCCAAATGATCCATTATATACCTAATTTGAGAATCAAATACTTGTAGATGTTAAGCATTTATTTATAAGCCTGTAAAATCTCAGCCGAAATTTAAAAAATATAAAAGACAATGAATCCTTCTGTCCGGTATGTGAATTGGGCGCAAAAGTAAACAAATAAATCAGAGTAGTTTCCAGGCTAGTGTCTACACTAATTGGCAAATGTGACTGAAGAAACTAATGTGAAAGAGGTTGCAATTCAGGATATGTTTGATTAAACACATTACTCGCATTTTAATCAGTGGTTTTAAATAAGAATCAGGAAAAGAAAACTTTTTTTCAACATCTGGAGAATAATGAAAATTTCTGTCAACTTGTCATACCAGTATTCCTACAAACACCAAAGCAGGAGTGACTTCTTTCCACTGCTGGTGGTCCTGGTAATATTAAAACTCGAAACATTGATCATACAGGAAGTGCTAGGAAATAGAACTGAGAAACAAAATAGTAAGAGAGAAAAACAAGTTTTTAAACACAATTTTAGAAGGGACCTGCAACAAGAATGTGAAGCCTGTAAGTAAGCAGCCTATGCATGCTCCCACTGCAGAAATCTGCAGAACGGTTACTAAAAAAATCAGCAAAGGCTGTGTTTAACAACATTGTGAGGTGGAAGTAACTTCCTAGCCTGTTTACCATTAAGAGCGGCTTTCTTCCACATTTATCCGTTAAGAATATCCCAAATATGCCCATTGGAATCTGTAAGGGAAGTTTTCGGAATGTCTCAGCTATCACATAAAAAGAAAACAACATTGACACTACATAAATGAGTGAATAACCTGAATAACCGCCGTTAATGTACTCCCAATCTTAGCTGAAAAACCTGCCATAATAACGGAAATTTTTAACTGTTATTGTTCAACTTTTCTTATAACATTTTTCATATTTTCTGTAGTAATATAGCAAAAACCATTTTATACCAGCAGATTCAAATATTGAACTTGCGTAAAATACAATTCCATTAGCACCTCCAAATTGTTGCAGTAACATCAGTCCAACTCCAACCTGCAATTGCAGATCATCCAAAAGAGGATCAGATAAGTCGTGACATAGCCACAGAAACAAATAGGATTTATTTAGAAGGCTAACAATGAGTGAATGTGCATATATTTGCTGAAACAAGTCCAGGATTCTGCCTTCTGGGAGCTTTTGAAGATTTTCAGTGTAATCCTGTAGAAGGTACAAGAGTCATTTCTACTATGCCCAAAAAGAAAAAAAGAAAAAGAAAATGAGAGTTAACAAACTTCAATGTCATCCATGATTTCCTATTTAGTCTAAGTTGAATGCTACTCTGATCTCAGTTGCTTCCTCAGATATATCAGCATTCTTTCCTCTAAGGCGCTGTATCATAGCTTCACATTCATTTTCTCTACCAATCTTTGCCTGCAGGTAATTCACATTTATTAATTCAACAATCTCAAGAAATTCATGGTGCTTCCAAATGTTCCTCAATTTGTTATAAACATGCATGTTTTTGCTCATAAACATCATGTGAGAAGTATGCAAATGACAAACTATAATCTTTACTTTCAAGACGA